>JAWDGP010000135.1:0-28592 GCA_033675545.1 Elysia crispata | reverse complement strand
GGGAAGTCAAACAAGCGCTAGAACACTTTGATTAAAACTTTCACCGCTCCAAAAGAGTATTATAACAGTTGATGAATATTTTTTTCAAGTGCCAAATTTGGATGTCCCATATATACATTAGACCTGTTTCTTACGAGTTGAAAGAATTGAATGATTTTTAAATAGTTTCATCATTTTTAAACAATAACAAGGAAATCAAGGTGTTATGAAAATGTTTTTTGAAATTTGTATTACAATTTACAGGGTTCTCTAAATAGTAAAATACTTAAATATTACAAGTACTTTAAATGTCGATGAATTATTTTAAAGTGTCAAATTTATATGCCCCATCTATACATAAGACCTATTTGTTACCAGTTGAAAAAGTGGAATATATATCAAAAAGTTTCTGAATTTTAAAACAATGACAAGAAATCGGTGTGTTGTGAAAATATGTATTCAATTTGCATTACAATTTACAGGGTTCATAAAATAGGAAAATACTTAAATATTACAAAAAAGATAATCCGATCCTCAGAATACGTAGACAATTTTAAAAACGATCACGATTGTTAAAACGTTTTATAGAAGAAGCAAAATTTAGATCACAATAAAAAGCTTAATCTTTAGGCTAGAATGATGTGCGCATGATCTCTATTCCAAAGGATAACAAGATGCATAGATCTATAAATCTAGGAAAAAGGCATCATAACGAGTTCTTGAATAGGCCCTAAATATTGATCTCGCTTTGTTCTGAACTTTCTCTATTAATGTCATATCTATTTTACAATACATTTTTATTTCTACATTTACGATCTTGTAGAATTCTAACTCGATTGCACAAGACAAAGATGACAAATAAAACTAATGATAAAGTATAAAACTAAATCAATAAGATAGCAGGAAATCATTTTATACGGGGCAAAAAATCGAAGTATATCTCGCTAATACGTAAAAAAAGTATTTATGTGCGTTCCTAATCTTTTGTAAGGTCATTTTATGTATACCATGAATTTCTGTAGTACAAGCTGAAAATCCCGCTCTACTAACAGGACCTTTGTGTCCATTTGAATGGTTTGATCAAGCCACTCTACCAGGGCCAAATTTAAAAGCTTAGTCTTTATTTTTACACAGATGGGTAGAAAATCAGCATTACGACAGTGTTGCGGTCCCGGTTGGATGTAAACAAATCACGCCACAAATGGCCAGATTGTTGCTACTCATTAAAAATAGCCAAAACAAGTTCAATGTTTTGTACGGAAATTCCTTTACTGAAGAAGTTGCCTTTTGATTTTTGCAAGATAATAATTTGATTAGATCAGTGCCTCCATTTTAATTTTCGGTGAAAATCTGGCTAGTTTTTTGTATCCACCATGGCCACACTGTCAAAATAGATCTAGAACCGTGACCGCAACACTGCGGTATTACCACAAAGTCTACCATGATTATGTGGCAGCACAATAAAGATGAAAAATAAAAACTACTCTTACAGAACAGACACAATGTAGCATTTTTTTAATCATAATCTTTTTAAAAATTAAGATCAAATAATTTCACAAACCATGCAAGCAACCATGAATCCTGACACAAATACTTGCCAATGATAGAACTCTAGATCATACTTACTTAGGCTTAGAGAATCAACGCGTATTTTTTGCCAATCAAGCATTTTTCTTCTGTCTGTACTGACGGGTATAAATCATCATGTCTCTTTCTTTTAATACACATCCGCTTGAAAAGTCACATGAACAGAACTTAAATTGCATTTATCATTAATTTAAACAAGATCAATTAAAGAATACTTATAAATAAAGGTACAGAATTATGAGCAGTCTTTGTTTAGTTTGCTTAACAAAATTTTAGTTAAGCAGGATCACGTAATTGTTTGTTATACAAATATCTACTAAGAGTTAAAATATTATTTGTAGTCTTGACATACTCACCATTTGTGCATAAATTGCCCTGATATCCTGGATCACAACCCAGGTCACATGTACCAGTCACAGTAAAAGATAACAGGTAAATAAATATTGTATGTATTAATTCTTTCAGGTCTTATCCTTACTTACTTTGATCACAACTGGCTCCTGTGTACCCTGGTTTACAGCCTGCTTCACATTCTCCAGTCCTGCTGTTACACACTTTTTTTGGCTCAGCACATTTTTTGCTGCACTTCTTTAAACATCTGTCTCCGAAATATCCAGCCTTACAGCCCCCAAGACATTTCCCACTGAATCGCTCACAAGCTTTGTCTTTTCTAGCACAATTTCTGCTGCACTGATTTAGACATTTGTGTCCGGAATATCCTTGATCACAGCCCTCATTACATCTCCCAGTGACATGATCACAGGCATTTGTCGCCCCAGCACAGTGTTTGCTACAGAGGCTCGAACAATTTGAACCATAGGTTTCAGAATCACAAGCTAATAAAAAAATGAAAATAAAGAAATACCTCTGAATCAAATTCACCTAAATAAATATGAACTCTGTTGAACTTTTCCTAGTAAGAAGAATTTTGATGGGCTATAAATGTATCTTAACATTAAACACATTTCTACATTTTATAAAAAAACAAAATATACTCGAAAAGTGTCAAATATGGAGTGGATATTATAAATGACGCCTAGAGGATTATTTAATTTATAGATAAATATTAACCAAAGTCTGATTTTTAAACAAGTTCAACATATGCTAAAGAAATAAAAATGAGTATTAAGAACATTTTTTGACGATCTGCTCAAACTTTTTTGGACACATCAGAAACAAAATGATTCGCTATAACCCTATTAAAATATACCAAAGGAATCGTAAATAATTAAAAAAATAATGAAATTTTATTTTTTTCTCAACAAAAAAGTAACGAATGTAGTGGAGTTTTTTTTCTTTTTATTGATTCATAACATTTTTAACTTGAAAGGACAGGCCTTCGTTAAACAGGACTACAAATATAGTTATACTAGTATCTGTTCTTCTAAAATGGGAATTCACTGCCCATTTTCGTCCGATCCAGATTTTACTAGCCAATTCAGTGGTCTTCATGACGCCCTCTATATTTCCATCATTTTCTATTTTTGTTTGATTTTGAATGACATAAAATATAAAATATAACATACATTATAGAAATTAAATGTAAATATGTTATTATACATTACTGCCATACAATAGATAAACGTATATCTTTTAAAAACAATGTCTTGCCATCACGATCTTATAATCGTCACTTTATCACCACTTCTTAGAGTTGGTTGTGAAATTTGTGGTTTTCTTGGTTTTTCCCTTTTTTGAACTTAAAGAGAGGACGAACTGGCTCTATAATTTGATTAACTGTGGTTGTCATTGAAACGAATTTTGTTTTATGTTTCATCGCAATAATTACAATCATTGATTTTTTTACATGACCCATCTATACATACACTATGTCTCTTAGCAGTTTATTCATTCAAATATTAAATAGTTCATTCCTTTGCTTTAAACCAATTACAAGAAAACCAAGTAACTAATTATTCCTGAAATCTGTCTTAATATTTGCAGAGTTCATAAAATATCAGAACATGTTAATGTTAAATTTATATAAGAAATAAGAGAATCAGATTGTCAAAAATATGAAGATGATAATGATTATAATACCGATTACGACTGTTTCTAGAGGGGTTTAACAGAAAGAAAATACTTAGATGACTACACAAATTTTGATCTTCAGAACAGAAAAGTGTGCGTGTAAGCTTTATTGCCCCAAAAAAAAATTGGAACCATTATAAATAAACCCAGCAAACAATGTGTCGGTCCTTAAGGCACCATAAACACTTTTTCAATCAAAAGTGATCTCACTTTGATCTCACATGCTACATGACTCTTCTGTTTTAAACCTGCCATGATCACAAAATATACCCTTGTAACCATCGACACAACCATAACACCTTCCTGTCACGTGGAAACAGCTGTTATTCATGCATTTTGCGTTGCATTTCTCACTACAGTTCTGGCCCCATGTTGTGACAGTACATTCTGGGAGAAAGACAAATATGAGAAAGAACAATAGATCAGAAATCAATAATTATATTAGATGATAATTGGCATCAAAGGCACTCAGGCTCTAAGTTATATCAAAATAGCATGTCTTACGCAATGTATTATTTTGTTTATACAAAAATGTAATACTTTTTTTGGTATTTGCTTTATTATTATTGTTGAACCTTTACAAATCTACTCTCTATTAGCGGCTTTTGTGGTGAGCAACTTACCATAAATGTTACATATTTAATGTGGTCCGGGAGAAAAATGTACAAGTAACACCCACGTAAAATGTTGGATATAGTGTAAAAAATTTTAAATGTAACTGGAATTTTAAGCAGAATGTAGCCCTTGGCTAAAAGTGTAGGGCGTCTACCTAACATTGTTTGAGAGAAATGCTTTTTTTAGACTTTTATTGAAAGCTGATTATATGACAAGGGGCATACGACGGACTACTGTTTTTGGAAAGAATGGCGCGAAAATGAAAAGAAGACAAAAATAAAACCCACAGACCTGTTTTTTTTTTTTTACAGAAAAAAAGCAGGAAAAGTCAGATATACCACACAACAAATTAATAATGAACTTAAATTTATTTTTGATTTGCCAAACTGTGTCATTTTTTTCTCAAAGAGTAAAATTTGTTGACTATTTGGGAATTAACTTCAAACGATAACAGAGCTAGATGAGCTAAATCTCATTATCCAAAAGAATAAGACAGGGTGGGTTTCATAAACAAAGGAAAATGGTTTGCATTCTTTGTAAAAAAAAAGAAAAAAGGTCAGAGAGGGGGGAAACTATTGCAAGTATTTTTTTTGTGAAGAGAAATGTTGTCTGCATCAAAGTTACAATCACAACAAGTACCACTGCACATACAGAATATCGTGTTTACATCTGTTTGATCATAAAAGACAACTTGCCAAACCTTAAGAGAATTCAAAGTCTGATAAAAGTTTAGATTATTGTCGAAGGACAACAGAGGCTATAAGGTTGACAAAAGTTTAGAAGTGTTAGGCATAATAGAGTGGATTAATAGACAATGAGACACCAATAATATTCTGTGAAAGTAAAACATTATCTAGTCAAATATGGCAAATTTAAAACAGAGATAGTTAGCCTCGTTCTATTCATCTTTATTGCAACGGGCAGAAAATTGCAAAAAAAAAAAACAACAAACAAAAAAAAAACCACACATCTGTATGACGCAGGCACTTGTCCTGGTCGTTCAAGTTCTTTTCGTAAAGCCTATCATCCCAAAAAAAAAAACCTACCCGCACAATTATTGGCTTAAATACTATAGAGAAGGAAAATGCCCACCAAGAAATGCATGCACAGAATAACCTTCTCACACCCATGATTTACTTCGGTTAATTAAAAAAAAAAATAGGGTCTTACTGCCACAACATGATTGGTAAATAAAGAATAAGTTGGGGAAAATGGGAAAATACAGTTCAGGCTGAGACTAGTGAAGAACAGGACATCTTATATCGATAACAAAATTTGGCGAGGACCTGTCTTTACATAATCGTATACATATTTTTTTCATTATTAGAATTACCGTCATTCTATTAATAAAATAGTTATCTTAATCTTAGTGATAGGAATAAGAAAACATGCCTTCCGCTTTTAGTTTCTACTTAGTCTCCCTCGTGCTGTATCTTGTTTTTATCAGTAGCAGTAAACAGGAAGTAGAGTAAAGAGACCAGACTTTTTTTACCCTAAGTGCTGGAAAGATATTCATTCCACTTTCTGTGTTAAAAACCGACGACCAACAGTTAGATGGTACACTTACCCCAGAGAGATCCAGAATCGGTTGGTACAACAAATCGACACGCGCCATTGACGGTAAAAAGCAAAAGAGAAAAAAACTGATGCAACAATCCTTCAAACGATTGTGACGGGGTGTGATCGGGAAAGTTTGGTGTAAATGAAGAGTCCGAATTTTGCAACTTCGTTTCTATAAATCGGACAGAGCCAATCTTTTGATGCAAAGTGCGCGATTACTTTGTAATCAATTTTCCCAAAAATGTCGATTTCGCAAAAATGGCGGTTGTCGGATAAATGCACTAAGCCAGCGATATATATATATATATATATATATATATATATATATATATATATATATATATATATATATAAAATAGACAATGGTATTTACTCATGAGCGTGATAATTTGTTAACCCTTAAAGACCGCCTCAGGTAAAGCACTACCTGTATTGCCAGGGCGAAGGTGCTGGACAGTACCATCTGTCCAGGCAGATGGCTCTGGTGCTGGTCCAGTTACAGTTTGCGAGAACGTGTGCTTGGCGCACTAACGGGACTGGTCCAGTCGTGCGAAAATCGAATATCTAGAAGTTGATACGATTTTATTACTCTCTAAAGTTTATAGACACCAATAACATTATACGTTTTCTGAAACTTTACTGTTTAATCTTTGTGCTCTTGTTATTTTTTTTTTTTTTGTTTCATTTAGGAACTAAAAATAGGGTGAATGACGCACATAAAATAGTGTCGAGAAGAAAAATAACGATACAATTGTTATCGATAAAGCTAATCACAGTTTTCCCTAGTTCGCTAGAATTTTTCAAGCTTTGAACGATGGCTAATCCAGTCACCATAAAATGCTATTTCTCGCCAATCAACAAAGCATTTGAACCAATACGGTCCATCAAATCAGTTTTATAAGCTTTTTTATCTAATAAAAACGTAACGGAACCAGTAAGTATCAAAAGAACAAACTCACTTCTCATATCCCTATTTTCACACGTACTCGAAAACCAAATACCCCTCAAATTCTCCCATATCCTCTTTTTTCCAAGTGGAGTGGGAGGGGAGACAAAATTGCGTAGTTGTTCTATAACCTCGTTATTAAGTTTTAGTGATGGTATGTTTAGAAACAAAAATTTCTCTACAACAAATTGTAAAATATACTTGAATTTTTGGTCATCGACTTAAGGCTATAAAATTTTCATGATAATACGTGGGTTCCAATCTGTAGCTGTAGCAAACCAACGCGCCAACGCGCCACCTCATGATGAAAAGCTGATACAATAGACGCTTTCACATGGCCAATATCACTTCGCACCTCACCCACAGTACATGTAGTACAAAGACTCTTGAAATTAAGTTTTAAGTTGACTGTAGCATCATTGAATTCAAATCTCAAGGAACACCATGTATCGATTGTCATGTCAATTTTTGCTTCTCCCTTGAAGGGGTTTATTCAATATATTTATTGAGACGATACAACGTTCTCTTACAGGGAGGCCCAACTGAACTAATGACGTCAAAAAATGTAAATAAGCCAATGGGGAAAATTATTTCAAAGTACACCAGAACCGTCCTGTACCGTCCTAAATATATATATATATATATATATATATATATATATATACACACACACCCACACACACATATATATATATATATATATATATATATATATATATATTGGTTTTCTTGCAAACTCCAAAAATACAATTTGATGTGATAGTATCCAATATCTTTTGACTGTTTTCCCCCCATGTCTTGGTCCAGTTTAAACACTACATCTTTCTCATGATCTGTACCTCATGAATAGAATATTTTAAACTTTCATGGTGTTCTCTTTCCTGCGAATTGACATCTGACTTCATTTATGTCTATAATAATAACTTTCACTCTTTTCATTCCTTTCTTCATGTTATCTTCTTGTAATTGCTGTTTTGCATTTCTTTGTGCGCGCAGACGCTTAGATAATGACGGTCGGGTGTCTTCTGCGGCAAATAAAAATCCCTACCACACAAGACAGGCCTGCCTATTGCGGAGACCTCTCACTCAAATCGTTTTCCTTTGTTTCTTGAATTGTGTTTTGTATTGATTGGTATTTGCAAATATACCTATAATGGGTTGCAATTCCTTTCTTGTATTGAGTCATTTTGCCCAACCATTGCCCCATAAACTGGAGTCATCTGCTTGACCAGCTTGAGTGTTTTGCCATTAGTGACATCTTGTCAATTGCCTAGTGCTAATCCATCACTTGCTCTTTATGGTTTCATCATTACGTCGGAAATATATCAAGCTCTCATCCCTCGGTGTGGCAATGACAGCTTATCATAGATGTAATCTGGTATGAGCACTTAATAAACTACATGGTCAGCCAAGACACTTGTCATGTTGGATTCGAAAATCAAGGTCGATCGACTCTTGCTGCTGACCGTCACGTGAATACCACTGACAGATAGTTTATCGAGGTCAGCGGTCAAGGTAAGATGAGTATTGCGAGTTACACGCTTGACCGAATTCCCTGATTTGTCATTAACTAAGCTAAGATTTATAATTGTTTCAGATTTCAATGAAATCTAAGTGATAGCTAAGGAAAAAGAAGCGTTTTTTAAATGTCCGGCATAGCACATTTTTTTCCTTTTTAAAAGAATTCTGAGTCGAGGAGCGACACAAGATGGCCCTCGGCGCGAAACTGTGCTATAGGATGGCCGCAATACACACGCTGTCGCGGACCGTCATATCTAACATGAATCTTGCTGGCTATGGGGCCGACCCGCGTCTACAAATTGATGACAAACATAAGTAAACTGTCCTACCCTGACAGTCTTGCCCAAAGACCTCCCACAGGCTAAACGAGGGAAAGACTGCCTTACTTTCCCTACTCAGAGCTTGCTCTGATCCGAGGAGTCTTTAGTTGATATCTTAACAATCATTTTCGTTGAGCAGGATCACATAATTATCTGCTATATAAACATATGGTAAAATTTAATGTATATGTTAAAATTGCTAAACCCCACCTTGTGTACACAAATCTCTCTGATATCCTGGATCACAGCCAAGGTCACAAGTACCAGTGATATGATGACAGAGGCGCCTGCCTCCAGCACAGTGGTCACTGCATATCTTTGTACATCCTTTGCCATAGTATCCCTTTGCGCATTCTGCAGATTTAAAAAAAAAAACCACTTAGTATTTTTTATTAATATCAATGGGTTCCTAAATGAAGAAGAAAATGTATATAACCTAAAAAATTATGATAGATGGATCTGACAACATGATGAACAGAAAAATGCGGTTTATAAAAATTAAATAATAAAAAAAAAATAGTAGCAAAAAAACCCATAAAACATTATGTCATCTTCTTTGCATATCGAGTGAAAAAGCTATAAACACCACTATTTCTTTCTAGATACTTACTTTTGTCACATGTATCTCCTTTGTAACCTGAATCACAGCCCTCAGAACAGCTACCATCAATATGAGAACAGGAATTGTTACGTCCAGCACAGTGAGCGCTGCATCTTTTGTCACAGTTTTTGCCGTATTTTCCAGAGAGGCATTCTAATAAGAATTAAAATGGATTAAAGTGAAACAAGAAATGAATTGTACAATCTCAGTAAAAAAAATATGAGCTTTTTTTGTTATCATTAATTTAGGTAACTGATCGTTTGTGTGTTTGTTAATACCTTATTGTAATACTTGCATCTATCCATTAGAAAGTTGATCACTACAACTAACATAAATGTCTTCGAAAAGTTATTTTAACTTAAATAACTTTTTTCATCTTTGAAACATAAATGTCTATTGTTGAATCCCATTCATCTTTAAATTAGTTTACTGAAAATTTTGTCGACCTTTTCGACACATCATAATTAAATATATAGAAAGAAAAATTAGTTCGGAAAAAAATAGTTCCCGCATAACTGACCGTTATTTTCTTGTAAACCAATAAGACGCACAAAATGTTACCGTTTTCAGTTGTAATCTTTTTTTTCCTACGTAATGTTGGCTTGATATCATACTTATAAATGATCTAGTCCTTTTGCTGAAATTTGTTCAAGGATGGAAATTTTATTGCTCAATAATAAACTGATTCCCTTAGTGATTCCCACATTGATTTGACATTGCCTGGAAAAGCCTTCGAAATTAGGCTAATCTAAAAGAATAACTTTATGGTAATGTGTATAAAAACGCAAGGCACAAACAGTTCCTCACAAATTTTTACCTTAAGGCTTGGTTAGATTTCAAAAATACTTAAAATGCAAAAAAAAATGTTACTTCGCAAAAATGATTAATTAATTGAAAAACGTTAAACCCTTGGATTAAGCAGGCTTTGTTATTCAGTATCGACATTTTCAAAGATAGACCAGTCTCTAAAATTTCCCTTTTTCAACTGTCTTAAATGATTGAATTAAAGCAGTGGTACAAACGTAGCCGATTTTTTAACGATTTAACTAATACAAGTACTATCAGTCATCCTTTGATTATAAAGATAAAACAAATAAAATGACCTTAAAGTTTTAGAATTTTGATCCTATAACATCAGCTTTTTTTAATCATAGTTCTCAATAGAGAGACATGTGGGATAGAGGCTCTGATATCTCACTCTAGTGCTGTCTCACTGGCTTTTCACTATTAACTAGAAGCGTACTATAGCATTTTTTTTTTTAATGATTAAACAAAACTTGAGCAAGAAGAACTTCTGCCTTTATGGTAAAATGATTGCAATTTGGGTATTTTATTTGATAACGTCTAAAACAATTTTGAATTTTATCACTAGAACTGAATTTAATCAAGATTGATAGTATAATTTTAGACAAACAAAGGGAAAAAAATATAATTAGTTTAAAAAAATGGTTATATGATGAGAAAAAAATCTAGATAGAATGATACAAAGATAATTATAAAGAAAAACAATAAAGTTCATTTGACCTTTATAACTTCTCTTGTTAGCGTTATATGTGAAACAAAAATGACTTTAATATTGATTTTAGTAATCCTTCACTTTATTTAAAACTGAAAAGGTGCACAAAACTATTGCTATTTCTCTGTTGTTATGGCGCCTTTCCTATTCAATGTTTGTTCGATACCAGTGAGCTTTTAAAGTAACAGGTTAAATTTGCTAACATATGGTTAAGGATTGAAGAGAAACGTATATCCATAGTAATATCTTGTTTCTGCTCACTTTTTACACCGGTTGAATTTACATAGGGGCGTGAGGTGTGCTTCCTCAGTCTTTGTCTTTTCCAATGACCTAACACACGCTTATCGAGGATGGATTGCCTTCCTTTCCCTACTCACAGATGTATTTTACCTGATAGTTTATAATACATTTAGAGAGGAATATACCTAAAATTGCTCTTAAACTGAAGAGATAAAATAGTTTGTTTCACCTCTAGCTTCAATATTTTTTTTACTCTTTAACCAAAGCATTTAAGAATATATAATAGTACTAAATGGCTTAAAATTTAAAACAAAACTTATGAAATAAAAACTTGGAACATTAACTTTAGTGCTCTTGATATTTAATATTGTTATTGTTGTACGAGTAGAAAAGATATCCATGTGTAACTACTAATAGATATACTTAAACAGACAAGAAAATATTGACTAAATTTAAAAAAGAAACATTTTCACTTATTCTATCAATCTAATCGAATCTAGAGAAAGAAAAATAGTTCGGAAAAAAATACATTTCTTGCATTTTAACTTAGCGTTATTTTCTTGCAAATCAATAAGATGCACAAAATGTTTCGGTTTTGAGTTGCCATCTTGTTTTACCTACCATTGATTTGACATTGGCTATTAAAGCCTTCGAAATAAGTCTAATCAAGAAGAACATGAACTTTATTGCAATTCGTATAAACATATTATACTTATAAGTGAACTAATAAAAATTTTTTTAGTGAAATTTATCCATGGATGGAAATTCTTTTGCTCTGTAATAAACTTATTCTCTTAGTGATTTCCACATTGATTTGACATTGCCTGTTAAAGCCTTCGAAATAAGGCTAATAAAAAAGAACATCAACTTTATTGCAATGAGTAAAAAAACACAATAAACAAACATGTCCTCACAAATTTTTATCTTAAGGCTTAGTTTACCGACGAGATTTTGACATTATCGACAAATCAGAATTGAATATATAGAAAGAAAAATAGTTGGGAAAAAATACAGTTCCCGCATTTAAACTTAGCGTTATTTTCTTGTAAACCAATAAGATGCACAAAATGTTTTGGTTTTGAGTTGCCATCTTGTTTTACCTACCATTGATTTGACATTGCCTGTGAAAGCCTTCGAAATAAGGCTAATCAAAAAGAACATGAACTTTATTGCAATGGGTAAAAAAACATAAGAAACAAACAGGTCCTCACAAAATATATAATTTTTACCTTAAGACTAAATTGGATTTCAAAAATACCTGAAATGAAAAAATTAAAAGTTACATCGCAAAAATGATCAATTAATCAAAACAAAGGGCCTTGATTAAGCAGGCTTTATTTTTTAGTATGGACATTTTCAAAGATAGATCAGTCTCTGAAATTTCCCTTTTTTCAACTGTCTTAAATGATTGAATTATAGCATTGGTACAAACGAAGCCGGTTTTTAACGATTTAACTAGTACACTTACTAGCAGTTACCCTTTGATTACAATGATAAGACAAATGTTATGACCTGAAAGTTTTAAAATTTGATCATAATACATCAGCTTTTTTTTTAATTTCAGTTCTAAACAAAGAGAATGTGGGATGGAGTTTCTAATATCTCTTTAGTGCTGTCTGACTGGCTTTTCACTATGAACGAGAAGCGTCCTACAACAATTTTTTTTTAATGATTACACAAAATTTGAGCAAGAGGAACTTCTGCCTTTATGATAAAATGATTGCAATTGGGGCATTTCATTTGATAACGTCTAGAATTATTTAAAATTTTATCACTAGAACTGTTTTTAAGCAAGATTGATGGTATAATTTAGACAAATAAAGGAAAGAATAAGATTAGATAAAAAAAAAGGTTAAATGATAAGGAAAATATCTAGATATAGTGAGGCAAAAAAAAAAAACATATTTTTTTCCCTTTTAAATTTCTCTTGTTGGGATTATATGTGAAACAAACCAGACTTTAATCTAAATTTATGTTATCCTTCACTTTATTTAAAACCGATAAGGTGCTCAAAACTATTCCCTTTTCTCTGTTGTTATCGGTTCTTTCCTACTTAATGTTTGTTCGACATAACATTTACCAGTCAGCTGTTATAGTAACATAGTATTATTGCTAAAATATGGTTAAGAATTGAAGATAAAAAAAAAATGCATAGTAAAATTCTTATTCTCTCCAATCTTTAGAAAGCTTATATTTACAAAGGGGCGTGAGGTGTGTTTTATCAGTCTTTGTCTTGCCCATTGACCTCCCACACGCTTATCGAGGATGGATTGCCTTACTTTCCCTACTCACAGTTGGCTCTGATCCGAGGAGCCATTCGTTGGATTGGTTCACAATCGTTTTCGTTGAGCAATATTAGATAACTATTTGCTATGGATAGTAAAAGTTAATGTATTTGTTAGAATTGCTAAACCTCACGTTGTATACATAAATCTCTTCGATATCCTGGATCGCATCCCAGATCACAGGTACCAGTGACATGATGACAGAGGCGCCTGCCTCCAGCACAGTGTTCACTGCAGGTCTTTGCACATTCTTTACCATAGTGCCCCTTTGAACATTCTGCAGAAAAGAAAAACACTTAGGTATTCTTTATTAAAATAACAAGGGTGCCTAAAGAAAGAAAAAGATGTATATAAGTTATAACCGGATAGATTATAATACCTTTAGAGAGCAATATACCTAAGAACTGCTCTTAAACTGAAGAGATAAAAATACTTTGTTCGACCTCTAGCTTCAATACTTTTAAAATCTGTAACTAAGGGATTTAAGAATATATGATAGTACTAAATGGCTTAAAATTTAAAACAAAATTTATGAAATAAAAACTTGAAACACTAACGTTGGTGCTCGTGATATTTAATATTGTTATTGTTGTACGAGTACAAAGCATATCCATGTGTAACTACTAAAAGATATACTTAAATAGACAAGAAAATTTTGGCTCAATTTAAAAAAGAAACCTTTTTCCTTTATTCTATCAATCTAACGTGCAGGAATCTCTTATTTCTTTAGAATAGATGGGGTAGACATTTCAATTAAAATGTTACTTGCTTTTGTAAGAACCCTTAAAGAATTTAAATTTATCTTTTTACTCATATCTATACAGCAGAAAAGAGGAAAAAAACAAAACCAGATATGTTTACATTTATTTTATTGCTTCTCTAAAGCCTTACCCTCACTTACTTTGTTCACAATTGGCTCCTGTATACCCGGGTTCACAGCCTGCATCACATGCTCCAGTCTCCTGATTACACACATTGTTTTGTCCAGCGCAGTTTCTGCTGCAGTTGTTTAAACACCTGTCTCCGAAATATCCAGCCTTACAGCCTTCAATGCATTTCCCACCAAAGCGCTCACAGGCTTTATCTTTTCTAACACAAGTGTTGCTGCACTTGTTTAGACATTTGTGTCCGTGATGTCCTTGATGACAACCGTCCTTACATGTCCCAGTGACATGATGACAGGCATTATCTGGTCCACCACAGTGATTGCTACAGCGGCTTGAACACCTAGAACCATAGCTCCCTAGATCACAAGCTGATGAAGGAAAGAAATCATTTTGAATAAAAGTCACCTAAATGGATATGAAAACATGATGAACAGAAAAAACTTTGATTAAAAACATTTGATAAAAAAATGTTGCAAATAACTCCATGGAACATCATATCATCTTCTCTTGCATATGAACTGAATAAGCTATAAACAGCACAATTTCTTTCTGGATACTTACTTTTGTTACATGTATCTCCTGTGTAGCCTGGATCACAGCCCTCAGAGCAGCTTCCGTCAATATGAGAACAGGAATTGTTACGTCCAGCACAGTGAGCGCTGCAGCTTTTGCTGCAGTTTTCGCCGTATTTTCCAGAGATACATTCTAATAAGAATTAAAATGGATGAAATTGAAAAAAAGAAATAAATTGATCAATCTAAATAAAAGTAAATATCAGTTTATTGTTATCATTACTTTAGGCAACTGATCATTTGTGTGCTTTTTAAGACCTTATTGTAATTTATACATCTATCCATTTGAAAGTTGATCACTGCAACTAACATCAGCGTCTACAGAAGGTTATTTTAACTTTAATATAACCTTTTTTTGATCTTTGAAACATAAATATCTATTGTTGAAACCCGTTGATCTTTAAATTAGTTTACCGACGATTTTTTGACATTATCGACAAATCATAATTGAATATAAAGAAAGAAAAATAGTTCGGAAAAAAATACAGTTCCCGCATTTTAACTTAGCGTTATTTTCTTGTAAACCAATAAGATGCACAAAATGTTTCCGTTTTCAGTTATCATCTTGTCTTTTCTACCTAATGATTGGCTTGATATCATACTTATAAATGATCTAGTCCTTTTGCTGAAATTTGTTCATGGATGGAAATTTTATTGTTCAATAATAAACTGATTCCCTCAGTGATTCCCACATTGATTTGACATTGCCTGTTAAAGCCTTCGAAATTAGGCTATTTTAAAAGAATAGCTTTATGGTAATGTGTATAAAGACGCAAGGCACAAACAGTTCCTAACAAATTTTTACCTTAAGGCTTGGTTAGATTTCAAAAATACTTAAAATGCAAAAAAAAAATGTTACTTCGCAAAAATGATTAATTAATTGAAAAACGTTAAACCCTTGGATTAAGCAGGCTTTGTTATTCAGTATCGACATTTTCAAAGATAGATCAGTCTCTAAAATTTCCCTTTTTCAACTGTCTTAAATGATTGAATTAAAGCAGTGGTACAAACGTAGCCGATTTTTTAACGATTTAACTAATACAAGTACTATCAGTCATCCTTTGATTATAAAGATAAAACAAATAAAATGACCTTAAAGTTTTAGAATTTTGATCCTATAACATCAGCTTTTTTCAATCATAGTTCTCAATAGAGAGACATGTGGGATAGAGGCTCTGATATCTCACTCTAGTGCTGTCTCACTGGCTTTTCACTATTAACTAGAAGCGTACTATAGCATTTTTTTTTTTAATGATTAAACAAAACTTGAGAAGAACTTCTGCCTTTATGGTAAAATGATTGCAATTTGGGTATTTTATTTGATAACGTCTAAAACAATTTTGAATTTTATCACTAGAACTGAATTTAATCAAGATTGATAGTATAATTTTAGACAAACAAAGGGAAAAAATATAATTAGTTTAAAAAAATGGTTATATGATGAGAAAAAAATCTAGATAGAATGATACAAAGATAATTATAAAGAAAAACAATAAAGTTCATTTGACCTTTATAACTTCTCTTGTTAGCATTATATGTGAAACAAAAATGACTTTAATATTGATTTTAGTAATCCTTCACTTTATTTAAAACTGAAAAGGTGCACAAAACTATTGCTATTTCTCTGTTGTTATGGCGCCTTTCCTATTCAATGTTTGTTCGATACCAGTGAGCTTTTAAAGTAACAGATTAAATTTGCTAACATATGGTTAAGGATTGAAGAGAAACGTAAATCCATAGTAATATCTTGTTTCTCCCCACTTTTTACACAGGTTGAATTTACATAGGGGCGTGAGGTGTGCTTCCTCAGTCTTTGTCTTTCCCAATGACCTAACACACGCTTATCGAGGATGGATTGCCTTCCTTTCCCTACTCACAGATATATTTTACCTGATAGTTTATAATACATTTAGAGAGGAATATACCTAAAATTGCTCTTAAACTGAAGAGATAAAATAGTTTGTTTCACCTCTAGCTTCAATATTTTTTTTTACTCTTTAACCAAAGCATTTAAGAATATATAATAGTACTAAATGGCTTAAAATTTAAAACAAAACTTATGAAATAAAAACTTGAAACATTAACGTTAGTGCTTTTGATATTTAATATTGTTATTGTTGTACGAGTACAAAACATATCCATGTGTAACTACTAATAGATATACTTAAACAGACAAGAAAATATTGGCTCAATTTAAAAAAGAAACATTTTCACTTATTCTATCAATCTAACGTGCAGGAACCTCTTATTTCTTTAGAATAGTTGGGGTAGACATTTCACTTAAAATGTTACTTGCTTTTGTAAGAACCCTTACATAATTTAAATTTATCTTTTTACTCATATCTATACAGCAGAAAAGAAGAACAAAAACAAAACCAGATATATTTATATTATTGCTTCTCTAAAGCCTTATTACTTACTTTGATCACACTTGTCTCCTGTATGCCCTGGTTTACAGCCTGCATTACATGCTCCAGTCTCCTGATTACACACATTGTTTTGTCCAGCGCAGTTTCTGCTGCAGTTGTTTAAACATCTGTCTCCGAAATATCCAGCCTTACAGCCTTCAATGCATTTCCCACCAAAGCGCTCACAGGCTTTATCTTTTCTAACACAAGTGTTGCTGCACTTGTTTAGACATTTGTGTCCGTGATATCCTTGATCACAACCGGCCTTACATGTCCCGTTGATATGATCACAGTCCTTATCTGATCCACCACAGTGATTGTTACACTGCCTTGAACAATTAAAACCATAGCTCCCATGACCACAAGCTAATGAATGAAAGAAATCGCTTTGAATAAAACTCACCTAAATGGATATGAAAATATGATGAACAGAAAAACTTTGAATACAAACATTTATTAAAAAAAAACAGTCGCAAATAAATCCATAAAAACATTATGTCATCTTTTTTGAATATCAAGTGAATAAGCTATAAACACCACTATTTCTTTCTAGATACTTACTTTTGTTACATGTATCTCCTTGGTAACCTGGATCACAGCCCTCAGAACAGCTTCCATCAATATGGGAACATGAATTGTTACGTCCAGCACAGTGAGCGTTGCACCTTTTGGCACAGTTTTTCCCGTATTTTCCAGAGAGGCATTCTAATAAGAATTAAAATGGATTAAAGTAAAAAAAAAAAGAAATGAATTGATCAATCTAAATAAAAGAAAATATCAGTTTATTGTTATCATTACTTTAGGCAACTGATCATTTGTGTGCTTTTTAAGACCTTATTGTAATTTATCCATCTCTCCATTTGAAAGTTGATCACTGCAACTAACATCAGCGTCTACAGAAGGTTATTTTAACTTTAATATAACCTTTTTTTGATCTTTGAAACATAAATATCTATTGTTGAAACCCGTTGATCTTTAAATTAGTTTACCGACGATTTTTTGACATTATCGACAAATCATAATTGAATATATAGAAAGAAAAATAGTTCGGAAAAAAATACAGTTCCCGCATTTTAACTTAGCGTTATTTTCTTGTAAACCAATAAGATGCACAAAATGTTTCGGTTTTGAGTTGCCATCTTGTTTTACCTACCATTGATTTGACATTGCCTGTTAAAGCCTTCGAAATAAGTCTAATCAAAAAGAACATGAACTTTATTGCAATTCGTATAAACATATTATACTTATAAGGGAACTAATAAAAAGTTCTTTTAGTGAAATTTATCCATGGATGGAAATTCTTTTGCTGTGTAATAAACTTATTCTCTTAGTGATTCTCACATTGATTTGACATTGCCTCTTAAAGCCTTCGAAATAAGGCTAATCAAAAAGAACATCAACTTTATTGCAATGAGTAAAAAAACACAAGAAACAAACAGGTCCTCACAAATTTTTATCTTAAGGCTTAGTTTACCGACGAGATTTTGACATTATCGACAAATCAGAATTGAATATATAGAAAGAAAAATAGTTGGGAAAAAATACAGTTCCCGCATTTTAACTTAGCGTTATTTTCTTGTAAACCAATAAGATGCACAAAATGTTTTGGTTTTGAGTTGCCATCTTGTTTTACCTACCATTGATTTGACATTGCCTGTTAAAGCCTTCGAAATAAGTCTTATCAAGAAGAACATGAACTTTATTGCAATGGGTAAAAAAACATAAGAAACAAACAGGTCCTCACAAAATATATAATTTTTACCTTAAGGCTTAATTGGATTTCAAAAATACCTAAAATGAAAAAATTAAAAGTTACATCGCAAAAACGATCAATTAATCAAAACAAAGGGCCTTGATTAAGCAGGCTTTATTTTTTAGTATGGACATTTTCAAAGATAGATCAGTCTCTAAAATTTCCCTTTTTTCAACTGTCTTAAATGATTGAATATAGCATTGGTATAAACGAAGCCGGTTTTTAACGATTTAACTAGTACATTTACTAGCAGTTACCCTTTGATTACAATGATAAGACAAATGTTATGACCTGAAAGTTTTAAAATTTTGATCATAATACATCAGCTTTTTTTTAATTTCAGTTCTAAACAAAGAGAATGTGGGATAGAGTTTCTTATATCTCTTTAGTGCTCTCTGACTAGCTTTTCACTATGAGCAAGAAGCGTCCTACAACAATTTTTTTTAATGATTACACAAAATTTGAGCAAGAGGAACTTCTGTCTTTATGATAAAATGATTGCAATTGGGGCATTTCATTTGATAACGTCTAGAATTATTTAAAATTTTATCACTAGAACTGTTTTTAAGCAAGATTGATGGTATAATTTAGACAAATAAAGGAAAGAATAAGATTAGATAAAAAAAGGTTAAATGATAAGGAAAATATCTAGATATAGTGAGGCAAAAAAAAATATTTTTTTCCCTTTTAAATTTCTCTTGTTGGGATTATATGTGAAACAAACCAGACTTTAATCTAAATTTATGTTATCCTTCACTTTATTTAAAACCGATAAGGTGCACAAAACTATCACTTTTTCTCCGTTGTTATCGAGTCTTTCCTACTCAATGTTTGTTCGACATAACATTTACCAGTCAGCTGTTATAGTAACATAGTATTATTGCTAAAATATGGTTAAGAATTGAAGATAAAAAAAAATGCATAGTAAAATTCTTATTCTCTCCAATCTTTAGAAAGCTTATATTTACAAAGGGGCGTGAGGTGTGTTTTATCAGTCTTTGTCTTGCCCATTGACCTCCCACACGCTTATCGAGGATGGATTGCCTTACTTTCCCTACTCACAGTTGGCTCTGATCCGAGGAGTCTTTCGTTGTAATGGTTCACAATCGTTTTCGTTGAGCAATATTAGATAACTATTTGCTATGGATAGTAAAAGTTAATGTATTTGTTAGAATTGCTAAACCTCACGTTGTATACATAAATCTCTTCGATATCCTGGATCGCATCCCAGATCACAGGTACCAGTGACATGATGACAGAGGCGCCTGCCTCCAGCACAGTGTTTACTGCATGTCTTTGCACATTCTTTACCATAGTGTCCCTTTGAACATTCTGCAGAAAAGAAAAACACTTAGGTAGTTTTTTATTCAAATAAGTGGGTGCCTGGAGAAAAAGAAAGATGTATATTACCTGATAGTTTATAATACATTTAGAGAGGAATATACCTAAAATTGCTCTTAAACTGAAGAGATAAAATACTTTGTTTGATCTCTAGCTTCAATACTTTTTAAAATCTGTAACTAAGGGATTTAAGAATATATGATAGTACTAAATGGCTTAAAATTTAAAACAAAATTTATGAAATAAAAACTTGAAACATTAACGTTGGTGCTCGTGATATTTAATATTGTTATTGTTGTACGAGTACAAAGCATATCCATGTGTAACTACTAATAGATATACTTAAACAGACAAGAAAATATTGGCTCAATTTAAAAAAGAAACATTTTCACTTATTCTATCAATCTAACGTGCATGAATCTCTTATTTCTTTAGAATAGATGGGGTAGGCATTTCACTTAAAATGTTACTTGCTTTTGTATGAACCCTTATAGAATTTAAATTTATCTTTTTACTCATATCTATACAGCAGAAAAGAAGAACAAAAACAAAACCAGATATGTTTATATTTATTTTATTGCTTCTCTAAAGCCTTATTACTTACTTTGATCACACTTGTCTCCTGTATATCCTGGTTTACAACCTGCATTACATGCTCCAGTCTCCTGATTACACACATTGTTTTGTCCAGCGCAGTTTCTGCTGCAGTTGTTTAAACATCTGTCTCCGAAATATCCAGCCTTACAGCCTTCAATGCATTTCCCACCAAAGCGCTCACAGGCTTTATCTTTTCTAACACAAGTGTTGCTGCACTTGTTTAGACATTTGTGTCCGTGATATCCTTGATCACAACCGGCCTTACATGTCCCGTTGATATGATCACAGTCCTTATCTGATCCACCACAGTGATTGTTACACTGCCTTGAACAATTAAAACCATAGCTCCCATGACCACAAGCTAATGAATGAAAGAAATCGCTTTGAATAAAACTCACCTAAATGGATATGAAAATATGATGAACAGAAAAACTTTGAATATAAACATTTATTAAAAAAAAACAGTCGCAAATAAATCCATAAAAACATTATGTCATCTTCTTTGAATATCAAGTGAATAAGCTATAAACACCACTATTTCTTTCTAGATACTTACTTTTGTTACATGTATCTCCTTGGTAACCTGGATCACAGCCCTCAGAACAGCTTCCATCAATATGGGAACATGAATTGTTACGTCCAGCACAGTGAGCGTTGCACTTTTTGGCACAGTTTTTCCCGTATTTTCCAGAGAGGCATTCTAATAAGAATTAAAAAGGATTAAAGTAAAAAAAAAAGAAATGAATTAATCAATCAAAATAAAAGAAAATATCAGTTTATTGTTATCATTACTTTAGGCAACTGATCATTTGTGTGCTTTTTAAGACCTTATTGTAATTTATACATCTATCCATTTGAAAGTTGATCACTGCAACTAACATCAGCGTCTACAGAAGGTTATTTTAACTTTAATATAACCTTTTTTTGATCTTTGAAACATAAATATCTATTGTTGAAACCCGTTGATCTTTAAATTAGTTTACCGACGATTTTTTGACATTATCGACAAATCATAATTGAATATAAAGAAAGAAAAATAGTTCGGAAAAAAATACAGTTCCCGCATATTAACTTAGCGTTATTTTCTTGTAAACCAATAAGATGCACAAAATGTTACCGTTTTCAGTTGTAATCTTTTCTTTCCTACGTAATGTTGGCTTGATATCATACTTATAAATGATCTAGTCCTTTTGCTGAAATTTGTTCAAGGATGGAAATTTTATTGTTCAATAATAAACTGATTCCCTCAGTGATTCCCACATTGATTTGACATTGCCTGTTAAAGCCTTCGAAATTAGGCTAATTTAAAAGAATAGCTTTATGGTAATGTGTATAAAGACGCAAGGCACAAACACTTCCTAACAAATTTTTACCTTAAGGCTTGGTTAGATTTCAAAAATACTTAAAATGCAAAAAAAAAAATGTTACTTCGCAAAAATGATTAATTAATTGAAAAACGTTAAACCCTTGGATTAAGCAGGCTTTGTTATTCAGTATCGACATTTTCAAAGATAGATCATTCTCTAAAATTTCCCTTTTTCAACTGTCTTAAATGATTGAATTAAAGCAGTGGTACAAACGTAGCCGATTTTTTTAACGATTTAACTAATACAAGTACTATCAGTCATCCTTTGATTATAAAGATAAAACA
Source organism: Elysia crispata (assembly GCA_033675545.1). Classification (NCBI taxonomy): domain Eukaryota; kingdom Metazoa; phylum Mollusca; class Gastropoda; family Plakobranchidae; genus Elysia; species Elysia crispata. Next base: position 6,182 of record JAWDGP010000135.1, on the reverse strand, counting down.
AATAAAATGACCTTAAAGTTTTAGAATTTTGATCCTATAACATCAGCTTTTTTTAATCATAGTTCTCAATAGAGAGACATGTGGGATAGAGGCTCTGATATCTCACTCTAGTGCTGTCTCACTGGCTTTTCACTATTAACTAGAAGCGTACTATAGCATTTTTTTTAAATGATTTAACAAAACTTGAGCAAGAAGAACTTCTGCCTTTATGGTAAAATGATTGCAATTTGGGTATTTTATTTGATAACGTCTAAAACAATTTTGAATTTTATCACTAGAACTGAATTTAATCAAGATTGATAATATAATTTTAGACAAAGGGAAAAAAATATAATTAGTTTAAAAAAATGGTTATATGATGAGAAAAAAATCTAGATAGAATGATACAAAGATAATTATAAAGAAAAACAATAAAGTTCATTTGACCTTTATAACTTCTCTTGTTAGCATTATATGTGAAAATAAAATGACTTTAATATTGATTTTAGTAATCCTTCACTTTATTTAAAACTGAAAAGGTGCACAAAACTATTGCTATTTCTCTGTTGTTATGGCGCCTTTCCTATTCAATGTTTGTTCGATACCAGTGAGCTTTTAAAGTAACAGATTAAATTTGCTAACATATGGTTAAGGATTGAAGAGAAACGTAAATCCATAGTAATATCTTGTTTCTCCCCACTTTTTACACAGGTTGAATTTACACAGGGGCGTGAGGTGTGCTTCCTCAGTCTTTGTCTTTCCCAATAACCTAACACACGCTTATCGAGGATGGATTGCCTTCCTTTCCCTACTCACAGATATATTTTACCTGATAGTTGATAATACATTTAGAGAGGAATATACCTAAAATTGCTCTTAAACTGAAGAGATAAAATAGTTTGTTTCACCTCTAGCTTCAATATTTTTTTTACTCTTTAACCAAAGCATTTAAGAATATATAATAGTACTAAATGGCTTAAAATTTAAAACAAAACTTATGAAATAAAAACTTGGAACATTAACTTTAGTGCTCTTGATATTTAATATTGTTTTTGTTGTACGAGTAGAAAACATATCTATGTGTAACTACTAATAGATATACTTAAACAGACAAGAAAATATTGGCTCAATTAAAAAAAGAAACATTTTCACTTATTCTATCAATCTAACGTGCAGGAACCTCTTATTTCTTTAGAATAGATGGGGTAGACATTTCACTTAAAATGTTACTTGCTTTTGTAAGAACCCTTACATAATTTAAATTTATCTTTTTACTCATATCTATGCAGCAGAAAAGAAGAACAAAAACAAAACCAGATATATTTATATTTTTTTTATTGCTTCTCTAAAGCCTTATTACTTACTTTGATCACACTTGTCTCCTGTATATCCTGGTTTACAGCCTGCATTACATGCTCCAGTCTCCTGATTACACACATTGTTTTGTCCAGCGCAGTTTCTGCTGCAGTTGTTTAAACACCTGTCTCCGAAATATCCAGCCTTACAGCCTTCAATGCATTTCCCACCAAAGCGCTCACAGGCTTTATCTTTTCTAACACAAGTGTTGCTGCACTTGTTTAGACATTTGTGTCCGTGATATCCTTGATCACAACCGGCCTTACATGTCCCGTTGATATGATCACAGTCCTTATCTGATCCACCACAGTGATTGTTACACTGCCTTGAACAATTAAAACCATAGCTCCCATGACCACAAGCTAATGAATGAAAGAAATCGCTTTGAATAAAACTCACCTAAATGGATATGAAAATATGATGAACAGAAAAACTTTGAATATAAACATTTATTAAAAAAAACAGTCGCAAATAAATCCATAAAAACATTATGTCATCTTCTTTGAATATCAAGTGAATAAGCTATAAACACCACTATTTCTTTCTAGATACTTACTTTTGTTACATGTATCTCCTTGGTAACCTGGATCACAGCCCTCAGAACAGCTTCCATCAATATGGGAACATGAATTGTTACGTCCAGCACAGTGAGCGTTGCACCTTTTGGCACAGTTTTTCCCGTATTTTCCAGAGAGGCATTCTAATAAGAATTAAAATGGATTAAAGTAAAAAAAAAGAAATGAATTGATCAATCTAAGTAAAAAAAAATATGAGTTTTATGGTTATCATTACTTTAGGTAACTGATCATTGGAGTGCTTTTTAAGATCTTATTGTAATAAATCCATCTTTCTAATAGAAAGTTCATCACTGCAGCTAACATCAGCGTCTTCAGAAGGTTATTTTAAATTAATAACCCTTTTTTATCTTTAAAACATAAATGTCTATTGTTAAAACAAGTTGATCTTTAAATTAGTTTACCGACCGTTTTTTGACATTATCGACACATCATAATCGAATCTAGAGAAAGAAAAATAGTTCGGAAAAAAATACAGTTCCCGCATTTTAACTTAGCGTTATTTTCTTGTAAACCAATAAGATGCACAAAATGTTACCGTTTTCAGTTGTAATCTTTTCTTTCCTACGTAATGTTGGCTTGATATCATACTTATAAATGATCTAGTCCTTTTGCTGAAATTTGTTCAAGGATGGAAATTTTATTGTTCAATAATAAACTGATTCCCTTAGTGATTCCCACATTGATTTGACATTGCCTGTTAAAGCCTTCGAAATTAGGCTAATCTAAAAGAATAGCTTTATGGTAATGTGTATAAAAACGCAAGGCACAAACAGTTCCTCACAAATTTTTACCTTAAGGCTTGGTTAGATTTCAAAAATACTTAAAATGCAAAAAAAAATGTTACTTCGCAAAAATGATTAATTAATTGAAAAACGTTAAACCCTTGGATTAAGCAGGCTTTGTTATTCAGTATCGACATTTTCAAAGATAGATCATTCTCTAAAATTTCCCTTTTTCAACTGTCTTAAATGATTGAATTAAAGCAGTGGTACAAACGTAGCCGATTTTTTAACGATTTAACTAATACAAGTACTATCAGTCATCCTTTGATTATAAAGATAAAACAAATAAAATGACCTTAAAGTTTTAGAATTTTGATCCTATAACATCAGCTTTTTTTAATCATAGTTCTCAATAGAGAGACATGTGGGATAGAGGCTCTGATATCTCACTCTAGTGCTGTCTCACTGGCTTTTCACTATTAACTAGAAGCGTACTATAGCATTTTTTTTTAATGATTTAACAAAACTTGAGCAAGAAGAACTTCTGCCTTTATGGTAAAATGATTGCAATTTGGGTATTTTATTTGATAACGTCTAAAACAATTTTGAATTTTATCACTAGAATTGAATTTAATCAAGATTGATAGTATAATTTTAGACAAACAAAGGGAAAAAATATCATTAGTTTAAAAAAATGGTTATATGATGAGAAAAAAATCTAGATAGAATGATACAAAGATAATTATAAAGAAAAACAATAAAGTTCATTTGACCTTTATAACTTCTCTTGTTAGCATTATATGTGAAACAAAAATGACTTTAATATTGATTTTAGTAATCCTTCACTTTATTTAAAACTGAAAAGGTGCACAAAACTATTGCTATTTCTCTGTTGTTATGGCGCCTTTCCTATTCAATGTTTGTTCGATACCAGTGAGCTTTTAAAGTAACAGATTAAATTTGCTAACATATGGTTAAGGATTGAAGAGAAACGTAAATCCATAGTAATATCTTGTTTCTGCTCACTTTTTACACAGGTTGAATTTACATAGGGGCGTGAGGTGTGCTTCCTCAGTCTTTGTCTTTCCCAATGACCTAACACACGCTTATCGAGGATGGATTGCCTTCCTTTCCCTACTCACAGATATATTTTACCTGATAGTTTATAATACATTTAGAGAGGAATATACCTAAAAATGCTCTTAAACTGAAGAGATAAAATAGTTTGTTTCACCTCTAGCTTCAATATTTTTTTTACTCTTTAACCAAAGCATTTAAGAATATATAATAGTACTAAATGGCTTAAAATTTAAAACAAAACTTATGAAATAAAAACTTGAAACATTAACGTTAGTGCTTTTGATATTTAATATTGTTATTGTTGTACGAGTACAAAACATATCCATGTGTAACTACTAATAGATATACTTAAACAGACAAGAAAATATTGGCTCAATTTAAAAAAGAAACATTTTCACTTATTCTATCAACCTAACGTGCAGGAACCTCTTATTTCTTTAGAATAGTTGGGGTAGACATTTCACTTAAAATGTTACTTGCTTTTGTAAGAACCCTTACATAATTTAAATTTATCTTTTTACTCATATCTATGCAGCAGAAAAGAAGAACAAAAACAAAACCAGATATATTTATATTATTGCTTCTCTAAAGCCTTACCCTCACTTACTTTGTTCACAATTGGCTCCTGTATACCCGGGTTCACAGCCTGCATCACATGCTCCAGTCTCACGGTTACACTCATTGTTTGGTCTAGCACAGTTTCTGCTGCAGTTGTTTAAACATTTGTCACCGAAATATCCAGCCCTACAGCCTTCGAGACATTTCCCACTGAAACGCTCACAAGCTTTGTCTGTTCTAACACAGTTTCTGCTGCACTTGTTTAGACATTTGTGTCCGTGATGTCCTTGATGACAACCGTCCTTACATGTCCCAGTGACATGATGACAGGCATTATCTGGTCCACCACAGTGATTGTTACACTGCCTTGAACAATTAAAACCATAGCTCCCATGACCACAAGCTACAATGAATGAAAGAAATCAAGCTTTGAATAAAACTCACCTAAAATGGATATGGTAAAATATGACAAACAGAAAAAACTTTGAATATAAACATTTATTAAAAAAAAACAGTCGCAAATAAATCCATACAAAACATTATGTAATAGCATCTTCTTTTGAATCATCAAGTGAATAAGCCATATAAACACCACTACATTTCTTTCTAGATACTTACTTTTGTTACATGAATCTCCTTGGTAACCTGGATCACAGTTCTCCTCAGAACAGCTTCCATCAATATGGGAACATGAATTGTTACGTCCAGCACAGTGAGCGTTGCAACTTTTGCCACACTTTTCGCCGTATTTTCCAGAGAGGCATTCTAATAGAATTAAAATTGATTAAAGTAAAAAAAAGAAATGAATTGATCAATCTAAGTAAAAAAAATATGAGTTTTATGGTTATCAGTTACTTTAGGCAACTGATCATTTGTGTGCTTTTTTAAGACCTTAGCTATTGTAATTTATCCATCTCTCCATTTGAAAGTTGATCACTGCAACTAACATCAATGTCTACAAAAGGTTATTTTAACTTTAATATAACCTTTTTTTGATCTTTGAAAACATAAATGTCTATTGTTAAAACCCGTTGATCTTTAAATTAGTTTTACCGAACTGATTTTTTGACATTATCGGCAAATCATAATTGAATATATAGAAAGAAAAATAGTTCGGAAAAAATACAGTTCCAGCATTTTAATTTAGAGTTATTTTCTTGTAAACCAATAAGATGCACAAAATGTTTCGGTTTTGAGTTGCCATCTTGTTTTACCTACCATTGATTTGACATTGCCTGTTAAAGCCTTCGAAATAAGTCTAATCAAAAAGAACATGAACTTAATTGCAATTCGTATAAACATATTATACTTATAAGGGAACTAATAAAAAGTTCTTTTAGTGAAATTTATCCATGGATGGAAATTCTTTTGCTGTGTAATAAACTTATTCTCTTAGTGATTCTCACATTGATTTGACATTGCCTCTTAAAGCCTTCGAAATAAGGCTAATCAAAAAGAACATCAACTTTATTGCAATGAGTATAAAAATATTATACTTATAAGTGATCTAATAAACTAGTTCTTTTGCTGAAATTTGTACATCGATGGAAATTCTACTGCTCAGTAACAAACTTATTCTCTTAGTGATTCTCACATTGATTTGGCATTGTCTGTTAAAACCTTCGAAATAAGGTCAATGAAAAAGAACATCAACTTTATTGCAATGAGTATAAAAACACAAGGAACAAACAGGTCCTCACAAATTTTTACATTAAGGCTTAGTTGGATTTTAAAAATATTTAAAATGGAAAAAAAATACTTCGCAAAAAATATAAATTAATAGAAAAACGTTAAGCCCTTGGATTAAGCAGGCTTTATTATTCATTATCGACATTTTCAAAGATAGATCAGTCTGTATTTTTTTTTCTTTTTTAACTGTCTTAAATCATTGAATTATAACATTGGTACA
>JAWDGP010000134.1:2500-20856 GCA_033675545.1 Elysia crispata | reverse complement strand
CTATCTACCTCTCTCTCGTTCGTCCTAGATGTTTGTGCGTCAAATGGCAAGGGTGGTGCTTCCGAATTCAATGGTTGTCTTTGCTGCGATTTGGGCTTTCCCAATCAAGGAGGCTTAGTAAATGCCTTTGCCATGAAACTCTCATTTTAGGGAGCGTAGTGGCGTATTGGTATAAGCTATGTTCTCTTTGAGGGGCAAGGCGACGGGTGCCGAAGCATCTATAAATCGATGGTTCTAATCCCACCAATTCAAGCATTTTCGGTCATTTTCACTTAAAAGCCTTACCCTAACCACTGCTGAGGACTACCTAAAATTCTAGCTCTTATAATTCTTACTTATAATTAACCCAGTGGTTTGCCTCCTCTAGATCTAAATTTGAAACTACTATATAAACTATTTGAGGCATACATATTGTTATTGTTCGTCCTAGATGTTTCTGCGTCCAATGGCAAGTGTGGTGCTTCAATGATTGTCTTTGGTGCGATTTGGCCTTTCCTAATCAAGATTGCAAGTCACTCAGGGAGGCTTAGTAAATACCTTCGCCATGAAACTCTTTTTAGTGGCGTATTAGTATCAGCTATATTCTCTTTAAGTGGCAAGGCGATGGATGCCGAGGCATCTATAAATCGATGGTTCTAATCCCACTAATTCAAGCATTTTCGGTCATTTTCACTTAAAGCCTTATCCTAACCACTGCTGAGCACTACCTAAAATTCTAGCTCTTATAATTCTTACTACTTCTACTGCTACTACTACTACTACTACTACTACTACTACTACTACTACTACTACTACTACTACTACTACTACTACTACTACTACTACTACTACTACTACTACTACTACTACTACTACTACTACTACTACTACTACTACTACTACTACTACTACTACTACTACTACTACTACTACTACTACTACTACTATCAGAGAAGGAAGTCGAAATATTATACAGGCTAGCACAGAAGAAGCTATTGAGCTTAGCATGTGGGTTATTGATAAGGAAATAAAGACTCAAAGCATAGCGGAGAAGAAAATAATACTTGATATATTCGGTTCCTATGGATTTTTATTTTATTCTTTAAATTTTGAAAATTAAAAATTTGATAATCCGATCTTAAGTTACAGACACTGTTGTTAAAGTGCGGTCTTCATCTTTTAACTGCAAGAAGGCTAAGATTTCTTTTTCAGACTTCAAAGCTTCTCTGCAAACCACTAAACAAATCCTTGTACTGGATCTTAAGAGCTGGTACTTGGCCTTAACTTCCTCAGTTTCATCTCTGTGTAATCAGGATACACCCAGTTTTTTCCATCGTACCAACACACGCCTTTGGTACTTTTATCCAACCAAATGCCGTTGAGATTTGAGTTGTGACATTCATTGTACCACGAACCTCCATGAGAAAGAATAGCACAGTTGCTCGCGTGGCGATCATTGTCCCGGTCAAACGTGGAGAATCGTTGATCGTTGCTGTAAGAATGACCACGACCTACACTCGATTCCCCAATTGTACCCGAGTATGAACCGAGTCGTAGACGGTACCTGTATAATTAACGATGAAATAGTGACAAATTTTATTGATGATGTTAGTAATAGTCTTCTGTTGATTATTTATTTAAGGTATTAATTTCAATCTTCTTCTTTTCTCATAAAAAATGACATAAAAACTGTTTCAGAAATTCAGAGAAAAAAAAAAATTCAGGTGTCACTTAGGTCCTGGAACACATAAATATACACAGGGAGAATGCCATTAGTATATCCTCTTTATTTATTTTTCAATTTATAGCCTTTCTTTCCCCAAACATCCCCCCCCCCCCCCCTTTCCAAAAAAAAAAAAAAAATTATACACATATATATTTAGTTCATTACTTTTAAAGTAATAAAATACTGAAAAGGCATTATATTTAAATAAATAAAAAAAAACTTACCATAATTATTGTATCCGCATTAAATCAAAACATTTAAAAAATGTCTAAAAAATATGCTGACGCTGTTCATGGAACAATAGTGTCAAGAGAAAAGAAAAGACAGTGGACTTAATGGTTACAAGACAGTAACGTTAAAAAAAAAAAAAAAAAAAAAAAATTGTAAAGGAAAAAAAAAAACAAGAAGGAAAAAAAAATGTAGTAAGTTCTATGAAAGTGAAATTAAATTTAATCAGCGGTAGAATAAACAGAAGTAACAGTAGTTGTAGCAGCATAGCAGTAGCATTAGTTGTAGGAATAGTACCGGTGGTGGTAAAGTAGTAGTAGTAGTAGTAGTAGTAGTAGTAGTAGTAGTAGTAGTAGTAGTAGTAGTAGTAGTAGTAGTAGTAGTAGTAGTAGTAGTAGTAGTAGTAGTAGTAGTAGTAGTAGTAGTAGTAGAAGTATAAATAAGTAGTAGTAGCAGTAGTTGTGGTAGTTGTTCGTGTTGTAGTAGTAGTAGTAGTAGTATTACTTGGAGGTGGAGGAGGACTTGACAGTTTTTGAAGCTGTTTTTGTTTTTTGTTGACGTAGTGGTAGTTCTCACAGGAACAGTGGTATTAGTATAGGCTTATAGATTAGGAAACAAAAAGGTTTTTAATATGGAATAATAAAAAATCAAAATTTTCCAGTCAGATACAATGTGAGAAATTTGATTTTTTTAAATGATGCCTTTTGAATCTAATTTATGCTTTTTAAAACACAGCATACTTGTCTGACTCGTTTTCAATCCTAAAGCTTGAGTATTCAGCAAATAATTCCTGGCCGTCAATCCGAACATCTATTCTCAGCTTGTAAGGATGCTGAGGAGTAGAAAAAAAGTGTACATTGCGTTACTTTATATCATCAACTTAAAAAAAAGAAGTTGGCAACTTTTAAAGGATAATTAATTTCATGTGTGAGGATGAACATAAATTTATTTAAAGAAACCCACAAATTAAGGAACGGACAGATACACAGAAAGGCACTTCGGGATGTTATGGGTATTTTCGTAATTTTTCCGGTGCCGCCATAACTGTTTTGGTCAAAGAAGGTGGAAACTTTATTTATCCTATGTTGTAAACAATGATGTTCTTGTGGAATGTTGTCTAGAAAAGTTTCCTACAAATTGATAATCATTTATTTTCATAATAATAGCATATATTTTTTATATTTGCAGAATTTTTTTAAAGCTTTACTGCCTACAAGGTGAAAATAAAATTAATAAGAAATGAGATCATTGGGTGTGTTGGTGCGTGCTGGTTTTATTTTGTTCAGTTTTTCTTGTTTCGAAAATTTTTCGAGATGCCGAACAGATTTTCTTTTCCTATATCTTACACTACACGATTTATACTTTTTTTTCCATGGCTTATAAGTTAAAAAAAGAGTTTGGAGTCAAGTTATATAAATACAATTCAATTGGTAAACTATTAGATCTATGTGCTTTATAAACGTGCGGATTTGTCTGCCCTTCAGTTAACTATACTTCATTCCTAATGACTTTAACATTTCAAGATAATTATTCAAAATTAGGTGGGTGATCTGCCATACGCTAGATATATGTAGATCTACGATATCGCGCCTCTAATGCATCGGATAAGCTAAGCTTTGATTACACTGGCTTCGCTAAATAATTATTGTATTAAGAATACACTTTGTAATTCTCTAGATTTAGATCTAGCACTGGTAGTCTTAAGTAAACAGCACATTAGTCACTGCCTCAGGCGTTTTAATCAGACGTACTAGATCTAGATCTATATCTAGCTAGATCTAGATCTAGACCTAGAATCTTGATATTCATGGAAAGATTTGGCATCAGGTGCATCTTTTTATTTTGGAGTACTGCATTTATTTACATTTACAGAGTAAGTTTATGGATGTCTCATATTATTTTAGTGATTTATTTTTAAATTATGGGGCTGAAAGATGGTAGTTTGATTGACCTGTTACGGCCTCAGTATATAGAGGGGAGGCGCCGATGCTGGTAGGGTGCCATCATACTCGGCCATTGGTAGAGGCTAACCTAACCACACTCACAGCCAGCCGATTACACCACAATATGAAGATCTACTAGATCTGGATCTAACTGACAAAACATTTACCAACCGCATCAGTAAGAGTATAAAGATCTAGATCTAGATCCAACTGACAAAATATTCCCTAACCGCATCAGGGAGAGAATATGCAGATCTATATCTAACTCCAAAACATTGCATAACCGAGTCAAGGAGAGTATAAAGATCTAAATTTAGACCTAACTGAAAAAAAATGCCCTAAACACATTAGCGAGAGTATGCAGATCTACATCTAACTCAAAAAACATTTACTAAATGCGTCGGTGATAGTATGCAGATCAAGCTCTAGATCTAACTCATATAACATTAATTTACTAAACGTGTCAGTGAGAGTCTAGGCATCTAGGTTTAGATCTATCTCACTAATTTGATCTATATCTAACTCACAAAACAACCACTAACCGCGCCAGTAAGAGTAGTAAGATCTTGTTCTAGATGAAACTCACAAAACAACCATTAACTGCGTCAGTAAGAGTTGTAAGATTTTGATCTAGATGTAACTCACAAAACAACCACTAACAGCGCCAGTAAAAGTAGTAAGATCTTGTTCTAGATGTAACTCACAAAACAACCACTAACCGCGCCAGTAAGAGTTGTAAGATTTTGTTCTAGATGTAACTCACAAAACAACCACTAACCGCGCCAGTAAGAGTTGTAAGATTTTGTTTTAGATGTAACTCACAAAACAACCACTAACCGCACCAGTGACAGTATAGAGACTTCTATTTAACAAAACATTTACTAACTGTGCCAGGGAGAGTTTTGAGATCGAAATTTAGATCTATATCAAAAACTTTGTACTGACCATGCCAGTGAGATTATTGGGATCTAGATCTAGATTTAATTGACAAAAAATTTACAAACCGCGGCAGTGACAAATCAACATCTAGATCTAGTTGCTTAAACAATCACTAACCGTACCAGTGAGAATACAGAAGTCTAGATCTAGATTTAACTCGCAAAACAATCACTTACCGCACCAGTGAGAGTAAAGAGATCTATATCTAGATCTAACTAATAGAACAATCACTAACTGTACCAGTGAGGATACAGAGACCTAGATCTACATCTAATTCACATAACATTTACTAATTTTATAATTGAAAATATGCTGATCTAGATCTAGATCGAATTCAAGAAATATTTACTCACCGCGTCAGTGAGAGTATGGATTGCCTCATTGCCCAGCCAGAAGTCCCCGGTCAGAGAACCAAAGCCGTCACGGTAAGCGGTCCAATCTCTGTAGAAGTCTACGTCTCCAGCAGCTCGTCTCTGAGGATATTTTGTCATTTAATTCTGAACTGAAGTCTTCAACACTAGTATTAGCAGTTGAAATGTTATTCTAAAGCCAATGAATGTGTCACTACTTTAAATATAATGTCTTTTAACCTCGTCAGTTTCAGATCTTCAGGCCTATGTCATTAGAATCATTTTTACGTTGATTATTTTTATTTAAAAAAAGTTAATTTGGATTATTTTTAAAAAGTTTCTAAAGAATTAATGAGACTTCTCCGAAGTAAACAGAATACGTACCGGTAACATAAAATTTTAAAAACTTTTCTTTGAGTTATGTTTCTACACTATATCCTATTCATCGCATAAAGTACAAGCAAAAAAAAAACCCGGTTCAACAGTGTATATTAAATGGACTTATAAATTGTCTTGACATTATTACTTACACAGCCTAAAAAAAACTCATTCTACAAACGGAACCCTGGTGTCAGTTTACCGGGGCTGGGGTGCATTTGCACATGAAATAATCTTATTAAATTTGATAAATGGTCTTGATATCTATCCTTTTACTTACATGATCCAGATATATGTTTCCACTTATCTTTATCTAAAATATAGAGAACTGGATATATCTTATTCTAAACTCAAAATCTAGATCAAGTACTTAAATCTTTTGAAATTCTAAACAAGAAAGTAAAATTTAGATCTAGATCTTAACCTTTTCATTTGATTCTAGCTGCTGTAAATATCTAGGCCCTAGATCTAGAACCTTTCTCCAAGTACCTTGTTTAGATTCTTTACTCTGATATTATTTTTTAACATGTAGAATAATTATTATTCAAGACAGTTTTAGAACTAGCGTTGACTACATTGTAGGCCTACTTTTAGTTTCAATCCTGTCATCTATAAAGAAAGTAGTTCACATTTTTACCTTTTTCCTTTTAAGAAAAGTATAATCATATTTTCGCCTTCATTTTCCTAAAACAATGTTTCAATGGCAAATAATATGACTGCTCCAATCTTTTACTCTTTTTCTCGAAACTTTTAAAATCAGGATTAAACTTCTTAATTCGGAGATCTAATTAGTTCTTGACTAAACTCGAGAATCACATCTGCCGTTACATATGTTTCTATTGTTTTTTAGGCAAGATTTAAAACAAAAAAAAAGTTTAAAAAGTTGATTAGATTTTTATATCAACCAAAATATTTAGTACACATGTATCTGTCAAACATTCTACAAAATATAATGAAAATTATACATTATTGATTTAAGGAACAATCGAGTTTCGAACAACTTCTCTTCTTTATATGTGGGAAAAATCTCATTTACATCAGAAAATTAGCGAAAAAATATTTCGGCCTTTACTAAACAATAATAATTTCATTGCCATTTATTTAGCAATTTGCTTATTAAAAGGACTGTGTCACTGTTTAAACCATGACGTTCAAATTCTACAAAATCAGAATTATAAGAGTGAGTAATTGTTTTAGAAAAATAAGAAGTCCTGAAAACAATAGCCTTAGGCCTATATAGATTTACAACACAAAGACTTTCTAACCATTACCGAGGTGTAAGATAAAATGGACTTTATCATTTTCAAACCCTAATATATTCAAAAAACGATGAAAGAAAAACTCTTCCATTTTCCTATAGTTATGTCAGTACATTGACTTACCTGAATGACGATCCAACCTCCACCGTCTTTTTGTGTCTCACACAGAACTTGTCGTTGTATTGATTTGTCAGTCGTGATCACATAACGTGGGAACGTTTTAGTTACATCGTCACCCATACCACGCTCGCAAACCACAGGCTGTGGAGTGAAGATGCAAAGGAAATAAATTACAAATGCGAACTGCAAGTAAACATTGCATTCAACATCAAGTATAAACCAGGATCTAAAATACTCCATGGATGGATTTGTAACTCAGAGAATCTCACAGATCAAAGTTAAAATTGTTTATCATTTAAATTTAAAAAAAAAATGTATGACTTTCAACGCAAGTAAAACAAATGAAATATATTTAAAATAATATAATTTTAAAGCTTAAAACTCGTTTTCATGAATTTTGCCAACCACAACAACAACAACAACAACAACAACAACAAAAGAGAGAAAGATTTACAAAAACCAATGATAATAAAAAAGTTGAGACTTCACCTGGCCTTGGCCAGAGTTTGAGCGACATCTGAGCTAGTCTCCGAGGATTCAGACAACAAGTTGTAGGAAAACCTGTCTAATCGCGAAATCCTAGAGGCTAAACTTGTTTCCACGGAGCTCACCCTCTCCAGGACCGAATCCTCCAGGGTATTAGCTCTCCGCTGTACGGTTTCTATGTTCTCACTGAGCCTTTTGTCCAGGCGGTCGCTGCGAGTTTCGAAATAACGTTCATCTCTAATCATTTTATCTCCCAAAAACCTCAACTCCGAAACATACGGGTAATAGAATTGGCGTGGCAAAGCTTCCACTTCACTCATTGTATCTTGAACTTCTGTGTCAGTCATTGGAACTGCTTGGAGTTTCGACAGATTTCCCGGCCCGGCAATCGCGATGGATTCTTCACTGTGACCGGACCTGTTTGTGAAGGTAACCTCACAAGCAATGAAATCTGACACACAGCTAGACGGATCACTCAGTTCGATATAGATGGCGGCAGAATTACCTTGCAATGTTCCTTTTCCTCGTATATCTTCATCATTTATATTTATTTCTGGATCACTGGCGGACACTGCCAGAATCTCGCTAGGATTTTCATAGACCTTGACCTTGCTTATTGTAACGGTGTTGATTGCAGCAGAGTTTCCGTGCACCAGACACATGAACTCACTGCAAGGTTTGCCCTCTTCCCTCTGGGGCACAGTGCGGTCCAGAGACACCTCTAGACCTGTGGGTCAAACATGGCTTGAGCTTATACCGACATGGAAACTTCCAAATTTTAGATGTTAAGCCCAAGTCAAATGTTTAATAAAATACCCGACAAAATTCACGATATTTTCCACTTTCAATATATATTAGCATTAATGAGACTGGTCTGACTCATGCAATTACTCCCCTTAGAATACATATGACCAAAGCAGGGAAATCTAGCATGTAAATGGCATGAGTGCGATACCTGATTGACAATAAAACATATACGTGTACATGGCTAGAATCGAAGTAATAAAAAAAATTAAGGAGCAGAAGAACATGAAATGTAACTTTTAACGTTATAAGTGAATGAATTGAGAAGATGAGGTTGGCAAGAATTGTCAAGTTTCTTGTATGGGGAAGCTTTGGTCAATGTCAATTTTTGGAATAAGAAGATAGGCAGGTTAGAGTCTGTCAATGGTGAGATGCACTTGTTTTGCGTTTCTTAAAATATCAAAATATTTGTCAGATTTAGTCAACACCGGAAACGACACGCCATAAGGTCGTACCAAAGGGCCGTGGTGAGCTTGGTGGCTCACGTAAACATGACGCACCGACTGAAACTCTCCGGGAGTGTAAAACTGCGTTGTACGGATGATCCGGAAGCTATCACTGTTTCTGGACTGATTGGGTATGCACGGCAGAGTGTACCTGGCATAGTGTTATCAGACCAATAGTGTGTCTTATGTCAGATGTTAACTGGGTGTTTCTAGAAAATTGTCGTTCTTGATGCGGTGATCTGTCGGTATTGCTGATGATAGCGTGAATCAGTGATTTATGGTCCGTGAATAAGAAAAGTTGCCGATCTTCTAGAAAATAGCAGAAATGTTGGATGGTGCTGTGAATAGCCAATTAACAGCTCACGATCAAATGTGGAGTGCCTTATCTGAGTTGACATTAGGCAGGAACCCTTGCGTTTCTAACACAAAACTGCTCCAACTGCAGAATCTGATACATCGACAGAAAGTCTTCACTCAGCGTAAGAACCCGGATGGTAAATCATCATTACAGAGGATGTTCTGACCTGGATATACACAAATTAAAGATGTTTGACACTCATTTGTCCAGGCCAGGTTAGTCATTGTGGCTTTGTCTTTGTGGCCTCTGTAAGAGGTGAGAGGCATCTGACGATCCAAGGAAGGAACCTATGGTGAAAATTCAACATTCCTAAATAGCGCTGTAAAGCTTTTTTTGTCTGTTGGCGTAGGAGAATTTGAGATAACCTCAACTTTTTTCTGGATGAGGTTTAATACTGTTTGCCGTAACAAATGTCTGAGAAATATATTGGATGATTGGCCCAAAATGCACATCTGTCTTTTAACAACAAAACCATTCAGCGCTATGAGGCGGAAAACTGCGCGAGGATCTGTCTCATGTTGTTGAGGAGACCAACTTACTACAAGAATATCATCTAGGATTACAAAACAACAGTCAAGCCCTTGAAGGATGATACCCATGAGCCTTTGACAGGCCTGGGCTGCGTCCTTTAATCGGAATGGCATTTTCCAAAATTCATAAAGAACAAAATGTAATCAATGCTGTTTTGAGAACGTCCTCTTCAGCTACTGGGATCTGGTTTCAGCCGCGAACAAGATCAATTTTCGAGAATTTTGTTTTTCCTGGAAACTTAGCATCAAGATCTTAAATGTTGGGAAGGGGGTAGCGGTCGTTATTGGTAACTTTGTTAAGTTGCCTATAAATCCCCAAATGGATGTCAATCGCATTTTGGTTTCTGGACAATGTGGAAAGGAGATGTCCAAGTCGAGGAAGAGCGACAAACAATACCAAGTTTCTTCATCTCTTGGAATTCTGCTTGTGCTGAAGAAAGTTTTTTTCTTGATCCATGCTAGAGAAGCGTGCACGCCGTGCATACATTGGGGGTCAGGCAGTGGGAATGTGATGAAATACGCGGTGTTTGTTTTCACCGAAAGCTGGTACAAGAAGATTAGGACATTCTTCAAGTTTGGCCTCATATATGGAATGTAATTTTTGCGGATGCCTGAACGTTCGCTTTGTGTCAATTGTGCATGAATAGTGACACTTCCATCGGCGGATATCAACCTCCGGTTGGTTAGGTCAGTAGCCAGTTTGCTAGTTGAAAACAAATCTGCCCCAAGAAGGTATTCAGAAGGTATAGCCTGGGTGAAATACTTTTGTCTGTTGAGTCTCAGCGGTATAGCTCTCTCACCATTTGGGATGGCTGATCCCATTAACAGCCATAAAATTCGGTCCTCTAGGATTCTTGCGGTCAGAGTTTGTAGCAGGATAGACAGATTCTCCTGCTCCGGTATCGATGAGGAAGGAACGACCAGATAGGAGGCGGTTGACTTTGATGGAAGATATGCTCGCAACCATCATGGGAACGGCCTAGATGTTGTCACTGCGCCCTCTTATTTGTGCTGGCTTTGTCGTTTTCCTCATTTGACGTAGTCGCGAAAATTGCACAGTTGCAGCCATCGACAGAGGCCTCACATCGCCTGGTTCTAGTGCCGAGCCTGGACAGGTAAACACTTGGAATTGGATAGGATGCAGTCGCTAAATGTACATCGCTACACTAGTAATCAAAGATTTCACCGATTTCGCCCAGGAGTTTCATTTCCTCGATCAAAGATTTCCCTTGAATTACTGTGTGGAATGTCCTACCCAAGAAAAGATGGAACGATAACTTAGAAAATGTCCGTCACATCTCTTTGAGATTTTTCTCACGATCAAAGATTTATGTGAAGTCTCTTAAAGTATTCAAGATCTTCAAATTAAAGTGTTTTTCGACGGCGATCAAGACCAAGTAGTTCATGGATCAAATGTGGTATATTTCTTGATCAGATGGTCAGAAACTATGGAGCTTTCATGTTGCGAGTCGTAATAAGTACATATTTTATGTCTGCTCTCTTAAAACACAGAAGTTCAACAAAGTGTTAATACATCACTAGTATGTCAAAATAAGATGGAGACTAGCGCTGGAGCTAGCGGCACGGCACGGTACCCTGCCCGCGGTACTCTGCGACACTGACGGTTCATCGGGTAGATGCACGGCACGGTACCCTGCCCGCGGTACTCTGCGACACTGACGGTTCATCGGGTAGATGCACGGCACGGTACCCTACCCGCGGTACTCTGCGACACTGACGGTTCATCGGGTAGATGCACGGCACGGTACCCTGCCCGCGGTACTCTGCGACACTGACGGTTCATCGGGTAGATGCACGGCACGGTACCCTGCCCGCGGTACTCTGCGATACTGACGGTTCATCGGGTAGATGCACGGCATGGTACTCTACCCGCGGTACTCTGCAACACTGACGGTTCATCGAATAGATGCACGGCATGGTACTCTACCCGCGGTACTCTGCGACACTGACGGTTCATCGGGTAGATGCACGGCATGGTACTCTACCCGCGGTACTCTGCGACACTGACGGTTCATCGTGTAGTTGCACGGCATGGTACCCTACCCGCGGTACTCTGCGATACTGGCGGTTGATCGGGTAGATGCACGGCTCGGTACCCTACCCGCTGTACTCTGCAACACTCACGGTTCATCGGGTAGATGCACGGCACGGTACTCTGTCCGCGGTACTCTGCGATACTGACGGTTGATCGGGTAGATGCACGGCACGGTACTCTGTCCGCGGTACTCTGCGATACTGACGGTTGATCGGGTAGATGCACGGCACGGTACCCTGCCCGCGGTACTCTGCGATACTGACGGTTCATCGGGTAGATGCACGGCACGGTACCCTACCCGCGGTACTCTGCGATACTGGCGGTTGATCGGGTAGATGCACGGCACGGTACTCTGTCCGCGGTACTCTGCGATACTGACGGTTCATCGAATAGATGCACGGCACGGTACCTTACCCGCGGTACTCTGCAACACTGACGGTTCATCGGGCAGATGAACGGCAAGGTACTCTGTCCGCGGTACTCTGCGATACTGACGGTTCATCGAATAGATGCACGGCACGGTACCTTACCCGCGGTACTCTGCAACACTGACGGTGCATCGGGCAGATGCACGGCACGGTACCCTACCCGCGGTACTCTGCGATACTGACGGTTCATCGGGTAGATGCACGGCACGGTACCTTACCCGCGGTACTCTGCAACACTGACGGTGCATCGGGCAGATGCACGGCATGGTACCCTACCCGCGGTACTCTGCGACACTGACGGTTCATCGGGTAGATGCACGGCACGGTACTCTGTCCGCGGTACTCTGCAACACTCACGGTTCATCGGGTAGATGCACGGCACGGTACCCTACCCGCTGTACTCTGCAACACTCACGGTTCATCGGGTAGATGCACGGCACGGTACTCTGTCCGCGGTACTCTGCGATACTGACGGTTCATCGGGCAGATGCACGGCACGGTACCCTGCCCGCGGTACTCTGCGACACTGACGGTTCATCGGGTAGATGCACGGCTCGGTACCCTACCCGCTGTACTCTGCAACACTGACGGTTCATCGAATAGATGCACGGCACGGTACCTTACCCGCGGTACTCTGCAACACTGACGGTGCATCGGGCAGATGCACGGCATGGTACCCTACCCGCGGTACTCTGCGACACTGACGGTTCATCGGGTAGATGCACGGCACGGTACCCTGCCCGCGGTACTCTGCGACACTGACGGTTCATCGGGTAGATGCACGGCTCGGTACCCTACCCGCTGTACTCTGCAACACTGACGGTTCATCGAATAGATGCACGGCACGGTACCTTACCCGCGGTACTCTGCGATACTGACGGTTGATCGGGTAGATGCACGGCACGGTACTCTGTCCGCGGTACTCTGCAACACTGACGGTGCATCGGGCAGATGCACGGCATGGTACCCTACCCGCGGTACTCTGCGATACTGACGGTTCATCGGGTAGATGCACGGTACGCGGTAATGTGCCCTGCCGTGTGATCTATGCCAGCTTCTTTTCGACTTAGAACTGATTCTATGTGTAAAAATAACATCATGCTCGGCATGCAGACAAGTTTTATGTTTGTGATACGTGTAGTCCTTCGCGCCACACATCACTCCGCACGACTCTCTGGCACAAGGAAAATTTAATTATAGAGGGAATGGAGAGGGAGAGGAAGGGAGGAGGATGCAGAAATGGTATGTTAATGAAAAAAAAAATCTACAGAAGAAAATTGAAGCTCCTCACAGTCCTAGACCGCAATTAATGCGAAGTTTATTTTTGGCCTATACTGTCAATCAATGCATACTGCGTCGGTCAAAGGTCGTGTACGACACGGGATTCTGTGGACAGGCGGCATGTGGGTATGTTATATCTGTGTATATGTATTTACAGCGGTGCCCGGGAGTGTTATGGAAGTGCGCTTTCAGTTGCTACTCGATGTGTGAGTCAAGAGTCGTCGCCTGCATTCAGTGCCGCGTCCCTGGATTAAACTTTAAGGGATAGAGATAGGGAATTGTCACTCTTGGATCGGAGCGACACAGTGTCACGTCCCAAGAATCGGGACCTGTCGCCCTCGGATCGGAGCGACACAATGTCACGCCCCACGGATCGGGACTTGTCGCCCTCGGATTGGAGTGACACAATGCCCGTGGTACTCTAAGCCACGGGACTCGATACTCGGCGAGTACCCGTGATAAACATATCTAGTAGACCCCAGCACTAGTAGTGGAGACATTCCTTTCAACTCGAAACGAGGCGTATTGTTATATCGATTAGAGTTGAGGCTGATGGTGTTTCTTGTTCCATCCGCAAATTGCCAAATTTTTAGTCTGTAGCCTCCAATGGTAAATTCACTACCCTTCCTACATTAAGATAATTGGTCATAAATAAAGCGACTAAACGTAGCCCATATAAATACTGTCTTTCGAGAAAAATAAGGTTATTATAAAACACATCACAGCGCACACGTAGCTACTTCGAAAAAGTCCATTGAATATCATTTTATCACCTTTAAGCTTCTTTCTCTTTTGCAGAGTGAGGTAGTAGTGCCTCTTTTTTAAAAAGAAGTAGTATTTGTTGGCTATTACTTATGTCCTCATAATGTAATCTCGTAATTTGTCGTGAGTTTATGTTTGCAATACTTTCATACTGTTGGTGTTTATTTTGCAATACTTTCATACTGTTGGTGTTTATTTTGCAATACTTTCGTACTGTTGGTCTTTATTTTGTATGAAACGAATGAGATTGTGTATTATATTTTTTCTTTATAACGAATGAGATATAGTATGCGTATCATTTTATATCATTACTTTTAAAACTCATGCATGTAACCCCGTCAGTTTGTAAATATATTGTACATCCTAAGTCCATCAAACTCCATCACAGTTCGTTCTGTTTTGCTCAAATCAAGCGTCCTCGCGCTCAGAATTTACAAATTTGAGTTTAAAAATGAAGAAATATACAACTTATCCTATTTATTTCTTTTATTCTAATATTATAAAACACGGCATCGGTTTGCTGACCTGAGCTATGGGCTGTTGTCTCCACCATCAACAGGAAATACAGCGAAGCCAGCATCAGTAATGCAGCCATTTTCTGGGATCTGCGAAGATGCTGCACATGCGCAGAGAATTATAATTGATTTATTGAAAGATTTTTTGTTGTTGTTGTTTGTGGGTTGTTGTTTTTTTTCATTGCGAAATAGGAATGGAATGAATTAAGCATATTATTACAACAACAACAACAACAACAACAACAACAACAACAACAACAACAACAACAACAACAACAACAACAACAACAACAACAAAAAAAGAAAAACTTGATTTCCCTTTCAATGTTTTTTCTAATTTTTATGAATAACATAATAAATTGCGGATTGGATAAATAATGTAGTGAAAACCTTGAACTGTATCAGTTGATTGATAACATTAGCAAAATGCAATAAAATACTTTAAGCCTTCCAATAAGTTTTTACGTACTGCAATATTTAAATGAAAAGATAAAGTTTACAGGGCGAGTACGAAATCTGCAGGACTACTGAAGGGGATCAAAATACATCGACGAATTTTGCATTCAAGCTGAAGATACAAATAACTCCCCCTCTTATTCATAGATCTACATATGCAATACCCATGAGGTGAGATACAATCACAAAAACAACAATCTAACACTAAGTCCAAGTAAACTATATAGTAAGTTTCTTACGTGTCCTTTTTGAGGCCTCTGGGTTGATTTGAAAATCAGCAATCTCACGAATCACTTAAGCACTGGAAATTTTTAAACCCAGCGTTGATGAAAAAATGTTTGATTTCTGTTGTTTTACTCCACTGATATCCGCAATCTGCAAAGTGTGAATAAATAAAAAAAAAAACAATTTCCCCTGATCCAGATTCACTGGGAAACAAATAAATTAGGAAACTGCTGGACCTAGCTTTGTCCTGAAATAACAACCATGCTCATGATAATAATCAACAATATTGACTAAACTCATGTTGTTGTAGAACTGCCATATATATGTTATTCAGACGGTAGAACTTTCGACCAACAATATAGAGGAATTTTAATGGACATAAAATTAACACAATAAGGCGTAAAATTTAATATTTGATAAATTAAAATGAGGCAGTCTTGTAATGGTGAAAACCATAGAGAAAAACGTTTTCCGTGACGCAACAGGACAAAAGCTTTCTGAACACTCTGAAAAGGGAAGCAACAGAATACATTTCCCGTTTATCCATTTTAGGCCATTTGATTGGTTTAAAAATCTGCAATCTCACTTAATCACTTAAGCACTGGAAATTTTAAATCAGCTTTAATGAAAAAAAGTGTGATTTCTGTTGGTTTATTCCACTGATACCCGTGATCTACAAGGTGTGGATAAATCAAAACCAATATCCCCAGTGCCTGATTTGGTGTGGAAATAAAAGTAATGAAGGAAACTAGCAGACCTGGCTTTCAGGTTAATTTATTATATTAATTATGTTGGCGGCACTCGTGTTTAATCAATGTTGTAGAGCTGCCACATAACTCAATCAATCGGTAGAACTTTACACCAACAATACGGAGGTCGGGGTTTGATCTCCGGCTGAGTCATCTAGTGAACAGATTAAATTTCATCTTATCAGCCCAGTTCTTTGCCTGAAGGAAAGCTGCCGTATCCGAAAAAGATTATTCAGGAATTTTAAAACTAACAAAAACGTGCAAAATTTAGTATCAGATGTATTAATATAGGGAGATCTTGCGATGATGCAAACTGTTCACGTCTTTGGTTGATGTTTACATAAAAAAGCTTTTTCCGTGATACGACAGAACATTTTTTCTTTAGTTATTAATATTTAAGAACTAATATATATATATATATATATATATATATATATATATACACACACACACACACATACACACATACTTTTAAAGCTTTGGCATTTTTAGATCCCTGTAGATATGTGGCTATTCCAAGATAACGTTTCACTCAGCAGTTCTGTATTGAAATGCGGCCGTCTATCGTTGATAAAACTATTTGCCCAAAATCCTTTAAATCATCATAAACGTAAATCTATTTTTTTTTTGGCACGAGCCCGAACCAAGACCATAACCTTATAACTGCGACGCCCCTGCGAGTTTAAAAATATTTAAACCGTAATGGTAATTTATGTATTCTTAATCTTTTTTGTTCCTAAACAAAATTAATATCCTACGATTAATTGTAAAGACAATATTGACTTTTTTCATTGATAAAAAATAAACCAGTATTCTCCCACCAGCGCTGTAAAATTTGGATTTATTCTAATTGTATTCTAAAGAATTAATATCTAGTTCTATCACATCTATAATGAAAAAGCTTAGCCTCAAATTGATAGATCTATTTTAGTTGTTGCATCTTGAAACTTAGGTGATCCCATTAAAAGAGTTACGACATGGGCAAGAAATTAATGATAATAAACATATAAATTGCCATTCTTTACATTAAAGCTGAAGCAATATATGTTATTTGTATTTTACTTTTATATAATGAATTGAGGAAAAAAATGCCGCTGCAAAGAAAAAAATACGTCATAAGTAATTAACAAAAGCTGTGTAATTCTACTCAAACAGTTACCTGTTCACAGGATGTTAAAAACATGTAAACCATAATACATGAATGATTTTTCTAAAAATTACAGGTTTGGTACACTTTGCTTGCAAAATATCTCAATTAATCAGTCAATAAAAATCAATGGAGCTAAATCAAGAATCACAAACAATAGTCTTTATTTCGATTGCAACTCAGCTATTTCATATTTGAAAATAATTAGAAACACAAATACAAAAAAAAAAATGCATCTGTCACTTACTGCTTAAAGTATTCGATATCATGATAATGCAATTACAATTCTGCTGCTTTATCTCTAATCTTTGACATACGGACATGCTGAGAAAAAATATAAGAAATGCAAATGAGCTGCATGGTGCACGGATGCCCATGTGAAAAGAATTAGCTTTCAATGGTTCCCAAGTTGCTGTATGGTTATTAATATAGCTTGATAAATAAGTTTACGACGGTTGTAAACTAATACTTTTCATAGAGTATGAAGCATCGGGAAGTTCCTATGGAATCATAAAGGCAGCTTTTATTTATCTGTACCGGCTACAAGCTGTTGTGCAAACAATTATTGGTTGTGTGTAAAATCATTAAATATGGGTTTGTAAAACCACTAACCCTGTGTCTGCTGAAATAGGTGATCAGCAGGCAGGGAGAATCACTGTGCTCTTGGCAGAGTCAATAAATGAGTTTCTTAATGCATCTAGATAGGCAATCTTGATACCTAATCTTTGTGGGGGTAGAGGGTGGTGCTTTGGTTAGGGAAAAAGGGGAGGGGTGATGTTACCGTTTGTTTTTTGATAACTTTAAAAATGATAGACCAATAGAGGAACAGATTAAAAAAAAAAAAAGTTGAAAAAGAAAGATTATTAAAATCCATATGTTACAAAATTTAGTTTTGCAACGTTGATACCTGATCATTGTGACATGAATGATCTTGTGTATTTAGGTGTTGCAGAGCGTGTCTGGTGGAAGAAGGGGCTTAAAAGCTAAGAAATGACAAACGAATGAAGAAGCATTTTTTTTTTCACTCTTACAATCATGCAAGGAGATTGTGGCTGTCACCACAGTTTGTATCCTCAACTGAGGATATTGTGTGTATACTTGTTCACCAGTTTATATGATGAAAGAATAAAATGGAGACGTCTGTGTGTTAAATTACTCCATTATGATCTTGGTTTGTTTTGTTTTTTTAAT
>JAWDGP010000133.1:75000-127041 GCA_033675545.1 Elysia crispata | reverse complement strand
TATTTAAAATCACTTGAAATCTGAAACTCGTAAGCTCAATTTCAACACATGAATAGAGCAAAGGACATCATTTCGAAATATTTTCCTTAAGAAAGAAAGAGATAAGGAGAAAGACACTCAGGCAGACTAAAAGACACTCAGAAAGAGAAAGAGATAGAGGCAGTCAGCCATACAGAGACAGACAAACCGAGGCGGAGAGAAATAATGGAGATGAAAAAGATAATGATTGCGAGAAAAGGTAAAATATATAATTCTTTCATAATGCAAGCAAACATTTAAACTGTTGGCTTCAGGGCCACCTACGATGGCACAGATAAAAACTATAGAGGGATAAACATCTCAGTACCCAACCAGTAAACCCAAAAGTACAACAGCTTTCTTATTTGGTTACTTTTCTGTTATCAAATTAATTTAATCTCCAATGAGGATAGGTTTACAATAGAGGTTACCCAATGCAACAAAGCGTCATCATCTTAAAACTTTGCTTCAGTGAATGCCAGATTCAAATGTAAAATCTGATCAAAATAGAAGAAACAAAACCTTAAAGCTTGGATTCCATTGTGTGGTGTTTGCTGCAGTCTTTGCGCCGTGTGCATCACGCAAAATTAAAGAATCCCCTTCTTTTGTAGAACGTGACATCAAGATTCGGTCAAAGTCCGGACGACATTTATCGTGCGGTAACATTGCTGTGGAACCGTTTTATGTGTATAGCTGTGAGATTTTCAACGTTTTGTGAGATGTCAACGTCAACGTTTTGAAAATGTGACTTTGGATTCGTCGAATGTCCCCCTTTTCAGTGCTACTCGGTACTTAAAAAAAATACATGCGGGCAGAATTTATGTGTGTACATATATCTATATATCTATATGTGTATATATATATATATATATATAAATATATATATGTGTGTGTGTGTGTGTGTTTCTTATTTCTTTTTTAAATTGTTCTATCTAGAAGATCACGACTTCCACGTTTCGTGCCTAGTGGCACTCGTCAGGTGCTGTTGTTTGTTCGTTGTATAGGACATGTTTCTTTTTGTACATAAAAACAGCACCTGACGAGTGTCTCTAGGCACGAAACTTTGAAGTTGTGGTCTTCTATGTAGGACAGTTTTTCAAAATATACCATGCTCCTTAGTTGTCAAGCACTGTTTTTATTGTGCCATTGACACACAACTATATATCTAGTTTAAAGGTAATTTGGAATAATTGATAAGAGTGCTCAACTGTGGGAGCTTTTCATAGATATAGAAGAAATCAGTGTCGTATGAAGAGAGTTTAAGGTAAGATCTTCTATTTCTATATCTATATCTATATATGTATATATACATATATATATATATATATATATGTGTGTGTGTGTGTGTGTGTGTGTGTGTAACTTTATACGAATCCTTGCCCCTAGAATATGACAGATCAAAAATGTTACTTCATGAGACATATTATCATCTCTAATATTGGAGCAGAAGTTATTAAAATAATTTTAATAATTCATAATTGATATTTTCTACTACTTCAATGAGACAGTTACGATTAATTTTCTGAGACCAGATGAAGCAGAAAAGAATCAAGCAAGACAAAAGCGGGTTCACTTAGTAACTGCAAATCCACGACAAAGATTCTATTGTACCGTATTTAAATAATTTCTCCAAAGTTTCTACAACATAGCAGTCCTGAGCCAATAATTTCACGCTGCCCAGAGATCTACAACCAGGTAAAACCATTCAAACTGTTTTAAGGCGGAACAGGTTGTCATCTCTCAGAAGGAACATCTTGATACTGTAGGAGGAACATTGGCAACTTTGTCTGGTTTCTGTGGCCGATCACTCCCGTCACCAAAAGATCATTGGAACAGAGAAGCCTCATGGTGTTTTACTGCGCTGTGTTTCTGTGGCCGATCACTCCCGTCACCAAAAGATTATTTGAACAGAAAATCCTCACGGTGTTTTACTGCGCTGTGTTTCACTGCGGCTTGGAATGTGGCCTTAAACAGAGTTGATCCCCAACGATAAAAAAGGGGATCAGATCATTTTTGCTAGGATGGAGAGACATGTAATGGGCGAGGCATTGTGTTTAACACGAAGATCGGATGCTCTCCCCTGATAATGACGCCTCCAGCTCACTGCCTCAGCTTCCGGGTGATAAAATGAAAACAATTTCGACGTCCTCACCTCCTCTTCCTGTGTGTGAGCGAGGTAAAACCCGCGTTCAAAAAGTGCGCTTTGGTTTAACTTTATCCTTTTTATCGCGTACATTTTCTTATCTTGAAGAAAATCATTTCTGAGGGGATAGAGTCTGTCGTTTGGGCGGATTCTCCATTGCTGTTTAATTTTCAGAGTATTTATATCCGTTAGAAAAAAAAAATATGAGAGACGAAAGGAAAGAAAATCTTACCAAACGATGTGAAGATTAAAACTTTCTTGAAACGTGATGGAACCTAACGCGATCATTATCTTCAAATCGTAAAGACTCTCACTTATTATTGCAAAAGACATAATATATCTCAACCTTTTGGGCACTTCAAGTTTTCAATATAAAAAGTCTATAGTATCAAATAAATAACATGTAACAAAGAATAAGTGTGTTGCCTGGAACTACTCGTAGATAACCTCAAAAATAATATATTCGGTTGTTTATTTTAAATTATATAGGATCTCTCTCTCCTCTCTGTCTCTGTCTCTCTGTCTCTCTGTCTCTCTGTCTCTCTGTCTGTCTCTGTCTCTCTCTCTCTCTCTCTCTCTCTCTCTCTCTCTCTCTCTCTCTCTCTCTCTCTCTCTCTCTCTCTCTCTCTCTCTCTCTCTCTCTCTATCTATCTATCTATCTATCTATCTATCTATCTAATATCTATCTACCTATCCCTCTTAATCCCATTAAATATTGAGTCTTTCTGGAGCATAGCTTGGTATACTTCTCTATTTAAGTTATGTACCAAGATGGAGAATGGAGAGCATTCTGTTATCGTTTAAGCTTCTCTCAAGACTGTAAGTCAAATTATATTCGTCACTTATCTAACCATGATATGATCATGCACAAAGAATCCCTTTCCTCTATCGTGGTGCCAATCCCAAGATTTCTTCTTTAAAATAAACTTTACCAATAATTGAAGTAGTGCTGGCAGTTGCATTTTAGAGGTACTAGTAGTAGAAGTAGTAGTACTAGTAGTAGCAGCAGCAGTAGTAGTAGTAGTAGTAGTAGCAGTAGAAATAGTAGTAGTAGTAGTAGTAGTAGTAGTAGTAGTAGTAGTAGTAGTAGTAGTAGTAGTAGTAGTAGTAGTAGTAGTAGTAGTAGTAGTAGTAGTAGTAGTATCAGTAGTTGTAGTAGTAATATTAGTAGTAGTAGTAGTAGTAGTAGTAGTAGTAGTAGTAGTAGTAGTAGTAGTAGTAGTAGTAGTAGTAGTAGTAGTAGTAGTAATTGTTGTTGTTGTTGTTGTTGTTGTTGTTGTTGTTGCTGTTGTTGGAAAAGTGTGATACCGGCTAATATTTTTAATTTTGCCGGACTTGTGAAAAACAAATCCTGTTGCCAATAAAGTGATACGTTATCATTCATCATGTAACTTTCCTCTGGGTAATAAAGTTATTATTGTACTGCATGAAAATCGAGGAGCCAGACACCTCATTTGGTAGACGATTCTTCGGAAATAGAGATGGTAAGGGTTAAATCTTTTGCTGTGGAGTGAGGTTCCATGTTATTAGATCTATTCTCGACTTGACACAATACGTCGTCTCCGTTTCACATTCCTCGGGGAAGATAGTTATTGCAACAAGGACTAAACCAACTCAATTTATCTTGTTGTCATACACTCTGCTTCAATTTCCATGTACGCAGACACAAAACGAAAACGAGAGTGGCCACTATTCGATTCTTTAAAAGGGAAAATGAGTCTTGAATGGCAGCCACACAATAATGAAATAGATAGAAAGGAAAACAAAGAGAATGTTTATTTTGGGGGGAGTCAAAGGAAACAAATGTATTATTTTACAGTAAAGCGTTTTTGACCTGGTGTATGTGTATGGAAAATAACTAAAAGAGTTATTAAAAGATATGCGCACAGGAAAAGAAGATTGAAAGTTGTCTAAAAAAAAAAAAGAGGCATGGTGAGGGTGAAAAAGAGAGGACAAGAGAATTTGAGGGAAAAAATGAAAATAAAATAAATAAAAATTAGACCGAGAAAGATAAAAATAAACCAGTGAGAGTCAAAGAGCGTAAAAACGAGAGAGAGAGAGAGAGAGAGAGAGAGAGAGAGAGAGAGAGAGAGAGAGAGAGAGAGAGAGAGAGAGAGAAAAGGGGGGGGGGGGAGGAGATTAAAAGTTGGTAATACAGGAAGTATTAGAGATAGTCACAGAGTGTTAGATCAATTCAAGCGAGCCAGACGATAATACTCAGTGGTAGTAACCAACTGACTACTTGAAGCAGACACTTTCAAAACTGAGACTGATAAAAACGGAGATAATTGTGTGAACTGCAATGATCATGATCGGGCGTAAAAACTATAATGATAATGTTTGACTGGGACTTGTGATTCTTTTAAAAAAGTTTTAAAATGGTAAAGATGATGGAGATGAATAAAATGTTGAGATTAAGATGTAGTGATTGCGATGGTGATGGTGATTATGATTTTCTTGGAGGAGGTTTTAGAGATGAAGTGGTAATAATGATGATGATGATGATGGTAAGAAGGAGGAGTAGGCAGATAGAAATTATTATGGATAGACTGATGATGATGATGATAGCTTAACGATAGGTATTGCGGCGGATATATAAGTATTGTAGTTGATAGTGATGGAAATGAGGATGATGAAGATGATTTGAAGGATAATGATAGTAACTGAATTAATGATTAATCTGCTGATAAAGTATAGTGTCGCTTTCGGCAACAATTTTCAAATGTCAATTTTGATTAAGTCATTTTGGACTTTTGATGATGTAATTAATTGTTGCAGTGATGATGGCTTTGATGCAGATAGTGATAATCACAGACATGCTTGCATGTGAATACAGCAATCTTGATGATGGAGTGGCCGTGAACAATGATAATAATGTTCTTTAGTGACATTGTGAAGGCGGTGAGGATAAAGGCAATTGTGATGATGTGGAGGACAATGTGATCACTACAATAATGGAAATAATTCTACGGAGGAAATGATGATAAAAGACATTACGAAGATGATGAGGAGGAGCGAAATATTAATTATACTACTACTACTACTACTACTGCTACTACTACTACTACTACTACTACTACTACTACTACTACTACTACTACTACTACTACTACTACTACTACTACTACTACTACTACTACTACTACTACTACTACTGCTACTACTACTACTGCTACTACTACTACTGCTACTGCTACTACTACTACTACTACTACTACTACTACTACTACTACTACTACTACTACTACTACTACTACTACTACTGCTGCTGTTGCTGCTGCTGCTGCTGCTGCTACTACTACTACTACTACTACTACTACTACTACTACTACTACTACTACTACTAATAATAATAATAATAATAATAATAATAATAATAATAATAATAATAATAATAATAATAATAATAATAATAGTATATTTTTATATTGCAAGAGCAGCCAGAGATCCGTAACTATGATAAGACTCCAATGTTTGCTGTTTCAGAGTGTGAGCGAGAGGAAAGCTACAAGTTCCTGAGAGATTAGGATGGTGAGAGATGAATAGGGAGTAGTTTTTCTAAGTATGTAAGACGGGGGGAAAGAAGAAAAAAGGAATAGCGAGAAAGAGACACAGAGACAAAGAGAGAGAAAGAGAGAGAGAGAGAGAGAGAGAGAGAGAGAGAGAGAGAAGGGATAAGGGATAATCTGAGATGTATCGTATGCCCTTGCCTGTCTTGATTAAAACAATCTCACGTTATTTCTGGGTGACTGAATTAAATCGATCCTTAAAAAGAAAATCCTAGTTAACATTTATCGTCATCATGATAATTATCAGTATTTCCATCGAAAACAAAATAGTTTTTTTTTATGAATTTGCGCCTTTATCAATCCTGAAGACAAGAAAAATTCATCGCATGATAATCTTTTCAACAAATTGAATGTGTGAACGAAAGCTAATAGCAAATTTACGCCTTCCGTTCATTAAAAGATTGAACGGAACTTGATTATCTTCGGATTTCCTCGTCCACTCTTCTTTTTCCCTAATGAAGGAGAAATTTCAGCCAGATCTGATAGTTCTTCTCTCAGAGATGAGTTTGTTACATTATGTCCATAATTGGTATGAGAGCGTGTATAATTGACCTTCGACAGGACTCTCTCTCGAGGAAAAAGATGAGAAAATCTTCCGATAGAATTAATGATGATTACGCGAGCGAGGACATGTGTCCGGACAAGGACATTTCGTGTCCTCATCTCTGGTGTAGAAAGGTTAGATCAGTTCTCCTAGACTTTGCTCATCAGGATATCTGAAGAGTGAAGGTCATAACATTACATGTTGGAAACTTCTCAAATACTTATTTTTCATACTAGTAAAAATAAGTATGCATTCCTTGAAAGTCACATTTGCTGCATGTTTATTTGGTTAATTATAGGTGCCTTGCTACCTTTATTACTGTTCACAAGTAATAAACTATTATTTAATATGTTACATTAGTAAACTATTTTGTAAAAGCTACTGACCAGTATGTGTTATTGAATACTCTTTGTATCAAGAGAAGTAAGACATTAGAGATAGCTGACGGACAGGCGCTGGAAAAAATGAAATACCAGGAAACAAAGGTCATAACTATTTCGAATGGAAAACCTAGCACATCTTTCATAATTCTAGAAGTGCATTTTTGTTTATCCCATGTGTTAGGCTATCTTATATTACATGGGCGCTTCACATTTAAGACCAGGAGACAGAGGTTGGTTTAAATGATTCCTCTATAGAAGAACAGATTGGTAATAAGTATTTTTTTTTAATTTCTTTTTACAGTTTTAATGGCCAGCACAACGGGGAATTGACAGCAGCTAAAGTGCGCTCCTGACGTCACGTTTGAGGTGACGCAAGTAAAAATGCGCCATTTCGAACAATTGTGATCTTCTCTATTTCCCGATCCGCAGCTTTAAGTGCAGCTTTTCCAAGAAATCGATCCTCAAACTCAGGAGAGAAAGGGCTGAAAGGTAAACCCGATCGACGATTATGTCGTGTTGAGGCAAAAAGCGAAAGTGAAAGTGTTGATGGGCAAAAGCCTTGCGCCAAAGGCCTACTTCCGTCGGAAGCGATATCGGGTGGGCTTGTGTTTCCGGAAGTCTCATTTTTAATGTTTTATTTTTTTATCTCGCAGCACTGGCCGTGCAGGAGGAAATGGCCTCAGACCAGAATGCTAATAGACCGTTTAAGGATTGTTATGTGGATTATATTCAGGGGTATTCCCTGAGCTCGTGCAATCAGTGTTGCTTTAATTTTCAAGGAGTTTCTCTCTTTTTATTCTCTGTCTATTGAGCTATCTTTCTATCCGTCTGCCTTCCTGCTTTTCAGTTTGTCTCTCTGTCTACTTGTGATTCTGCCTGTCTGTGTGTCTGTCGGTACGTATATTTGCAAGTTTATTTTTTTTTTTATTTATCTCTGTATTTTCCATCTGTCCCTTTCTTTTCCTATTTGTCTCTGGGTTTGTCTGTATTTCTCTTTCTGGCTTTCGCTTCCTCCTCTCTCTCCTCGACTGTCAAGCAAATTTCTTTCTCCATCAATGGAGCATCCAAACTTTTAAACTATCATACTAGGATATTTTATTCAACCTTTTGATTTATTTCGATATATATTTATATCTTCTCCTTTTCCCTCCCTTATTTAAATGTTTTCAACCTAAATTTTCAGTTGAATATTTCTAATTAATATTCATAACGAAAAGCAATGTTTTCCTTCTTTATCACAAATAGTTTTCATTAAAATCAGTCCTCATTGGACACTTTTTTAAGACTGTTTATCTTTTCTACGCACTTGGGAACTTCTTTGTCCTTTGGGTCTTAAATCTCCATGGAATCGAGCTAAGACGATAAAAAAATTTAAATCAACTCGTACGTGCCATCCATGTCCCCTTTCTCTTATCTTTTCCCCTGTCTAGATAAACCCTCTTGTGCCATCCATGTCCTCTTTCTCTAATCTTTTCCCCTGTCTAGATAAACCCTCTTGTGCCATCCATGTCCTCTTTCTCTTATCTTTTCTCCTGTCTAGATAAACCCTCTTGTGCCATCCATGTCCTCTTTCTCTTATCTTTTCTCCTGTCTAGATAAACCCTCTTGTGCCATCCATGTCCCCTTTCTCTTATCTTTTCTCCTGTCTAGATAAACCCTCTTGTGCCATCCATGTCCTCTTTCTCTTATCTTTTCCCCTGTCTAGATAAACCCTCTTGTGCCATCTATGTCCTCTTTCTCTTATCTTTTCTCCTGTCTAGATAAACCCTCTTGTGCCATCCATGTCCTCTTTCCCTTATCTTTTCCCCTGTCTAGATAAACCCTCTTTTGCCATCCATGTCCTCTTTCTCTTATCTTTTCCCCTGTCTAGATAAACCCTCTTGTGCCATCTATGTCCTCTTTCTCTTATCTTTTCTCCTGTCTAGATAAACCCTCTTGTGCCATCTATGTCCTCTTTCTCTTATCTTTTCTCCTGTCTAGATAAACCCTCTTGTGCCATCCATGTCCTCTTTCTCTTATCTTTTCCCCTGTCTAGATAAACCCTCTTGTGCCATCCATGTCCTCTTTCTCTTATCTTTTCCCCTGTCTAGATAAACCCTCTTGTGCCATCCATGTCCTCTTTCTCTTATCTTTTCTCCTGTCTAGGTAAACTCTCTTGTGCCATCCATGTCCTCTTTCTCTTATCTTTTCCCCTGTCTAGATAAACCCTCTTGTGCCATCCATGTCCCCTTTCTCTTATCTTTTCCCCTGTCTAGATAAACCCTCTTGTGCCATCCATGTCCTCTTTCTCTTATCTTTTCTCCTGTCTAGATAAACCCTCTTGTGCCATCCATGTCCTCTTTCTCTTATCTTTTCCCCTGTCTAGATAAACCCTCTCGTGCCAGATGAGTTTCTGATAGAGAATTACCAGGGAGCCATCACGTTAAAGTCAAACCGATTAAAACATCAAACATGAAAAGTCGTTTACCCAGCAATACTTTTTCTCTACTTTGAGTTTAAAATGTTATAAAGGTCATTACAGGTCTTTCATCATCCACTGTGCGTTACGACAATGTGTCCCTCTATCACGCCCCGCCAGACCGTTAGTCCGTGAGCCGTCTGCTATCCCTGTGTGTCTACAGTTTCAATCTCAGCTTAGGGAGCAGTCAGGTAACCTCACGTGATGGCCCACATCTCCCCATCACGCAATGGAAGGAGCAAAGGCAGAGACTGTTAATCTCATAAAACAATATCCTCTTCGCTTTTTCTCAAAGTCTTAGAAAAATAGAAAGTCTTCCTAGATTTACCGGACCAAACACGACGCTGATGAGTCTGAAAAAATCCTTGCAGCTCTCTCGGGTCGGACTCCACAGGACAGCCCCTGACTTGGAGGAGAAACGTCTCGGCGCGACGCGACTAGCCTGTCACGCAGCCAGAAGACCTAGTGGGCTTGAAACGCTTGAAATACAAGTAGCCTTGTTTTAACAATGATACAACTACCTGACTGCGCTGCATTATCAAACGTTATAATAGGATAAATTTACAATTTTTTTTACTTACGTTAATTTTTTTTTTTTTTTTTTTTGATTTTCTTAATAACTCATAATTAGACTATAAGGACTTATAGATTATGTCCATTTTATTTAGGTGTTTCGCCTTACTAATTGCTTTATATTTAATTTGTTTGATTTTATTCTTTTTTTAAATCCCATTATACAATGATGACTACTTTGCTCATATATAATATCTCCCCAATGTATTTACAACATTGGTAGCGTTTTAACAATTGTGTACAGCCCTCCCTATTTTATTTTCTTATTTTAGAATAATGAGGATTTTTATTGCTTTTTCGGTGTTTTCCATTCTTCAATGTAATCATTCCCCCCAAAAAATTAAAAAAAAAATTCGTTTCGCCGAGACATTCTCATTTTTCACCTTTCAACAATTCCGAAATAAAAATAGTAATTTTTAAAGATTTCGAAATGTTAATAGTTTCCAGTGTAAGATGGATAATGTTCGTGAGTAGTCTGACCCCAGGTCTCTGGCAATCTCGCCTATCTACGGAGATAATCTACAGATTTCCCACGCGGGGGAGCAATGGGATTAGGAGCGTTTAGAATATTTTCTAAAAATGCCGATAGCAGCGACTTCACGTAGATTTTGAATTATTTAAGAGGGAGGAAAAAGGCTAATAATTAAATTGAGACAGATAATCGAATCGTGGGATCTAGAACTAACTCGTCTCAACTGTTGAGATTTTTTTGTCAGTCGTTTACAAATTCATATATTCCAACAATAACAAAAGGCGAATTAAAAACCCGTGAAACTTCTATTTCCTGTGACTGGGAGGGTTTAGTTATTGTGTTCTCTTATAAAAAAGTCTATAGCTTGTATAACATGACCGGAACATTGAAGAACGGAAGTCACTCTCTGGTCACCATCTGAGCAATAGAATCCTCTGTAGAGCTTCAGGCGAGGACACGTAAACAACACATGGGATCTTCTGGAAAAAGGTGATTGAGACGTAGATCCAAGTACTTGTTGGAAAAACTGCGCGCCATGAAGATTCAGGAAAATCAAGAAAAAATTGAATTTGTGCCTCTGAGAGTGGAGATTATAAGGCTAGCACGTCTATAATCATCTGAACCGATTTCGATTTCAGGACCTTTTCTCATACACGAATAATTCTAATGCAACGTTATTACGTGAAGATACCCCATGGTTTGAGAGATAAAAACAAGGCAAAACTTCACTCACATGTCGGATAGATATGTGTGATGTTCAGATCTAGTCGGTTCGTCTTTATAGCGTGTCACGTTCAAGACGGTTGTCTTGGCAAAAGGTCACCACGACCAGTCAATACCCGCAAGCTCTTTGGTTTCGTTCGGCATCAGAGGTACAGGATGGCAGTAACTTCCGCTTGCTGTCTTTAAAAGTTGCTTTTCACAAGTGCTGCGTGCTTCAGAAGTTTTACAAAGCGCTCAGCAAAACCAAATCCCGGCCGCATCAGTGCTACTTGCAACCTTTACTTAAGGAATTATGTGTTCATTTCTCTAAGTAAAACAGATCGGCTTCTGAGGGTCCTTCAAAGGATCCGGGTATTGCTGGGCGCAGGCAAAAATAAAAAAAAAAAGATCAAAGACGAAGAAAATCAGTGAAAAGAAGAAAACAAAAAAAAAACAGAACAAAGCTGTAACACTAGCAGTAGCAACGGCAGCAGTAAGAAAAAAGATAAGATATGACTGAGACAAAAAGGAGTAGAAGAAGGAGTAGTGGAAGTAGATAAGAAGAAGAAGAAGAAGAAGAAGAAGAAGAAGAAGAAGAAGAAGAAGAAGAAGAAGACAGACTGCGTAACTCTTGATAACTATTTTTATTAATAAAAATGCTCAAAATATAATTCTAGAATTTGAAATGTATCTAATATCTGAAGTCTAATGTCTCCTGGTTTTGTTTAATATACCTCACACAATTTTATTCTAATGTATTTTTTATCAAAGGACAAAGCTGGACAAAATAGCGTTTCCATGTATCCACTGGCCTAGTTTTGTCTTTGGCAGGAGTGAATATATGGCTCCAGCAAAAGGGAAAAAAAATAATCTTAAATTTCGACAATGACCACTTAGAATCCGTTTGTAAAAGACATTTTTATAGAAATCTTTAATTTGTGGCACTTTGTGTGATTCCGAGTTGTGTAGCAATATCAATTACACCAATTACCCGCTCAACCTAACTCACGCCAACACCGATACTATATATTAATTATCGGTTAATTTTGATTGTTGAGAACGAGCAGACAAAATCTATTACTGTTGAATGTTAAGTGGACAAGCTTCATCCACTGTATTTACTTTAATTAACCCTTCAAAATGTGTATGTCGTGTCTGAGCTCAGAAGGAAACACAGAGAGAGAGAGAGAGAGAGAGAGAGAGAGAGAGAGAGAGAGAGAGAGAGAGAGAGACAGAGAGAGAGGAAAAGAGAGAGAGACAGAGAGAGAGAGAGAGAGAGAGAGAGAGAGAGAGAGAGAGAGAGAGAGAGAGAGAGAGAGAGAGAGAGAGAGAGATGGACATCATGGAAAAACTGGTGGAGGTGTGTGCAGATTCTCAACAGCTCGTTATATTTAAAGATTGAAAATAATTACTGAAGCTTGGTTTGAACATCTTCGATCATTAGTTTTTATGTGAATCACTGAGATAGATGCAAGATTTGAATATAGATGTTTTGTTTGCTTAAAAGTTCAAAAAAGAAATGTTTCAAAGTGAGATAATTATAAGTAAGGGGAGGGAATTAAAAAGAAATCACCAGGACTGAATGATTTGGCTTTGTACCGCATTAGGACTCAAGTCGGCACGGACTAAACAATCATTTTTAGCCTGTACCAAACTTCATGGCAGGGTTGAAAGTGCTTGACAAGGATTTTTCTTTTTAATTGCAAAGTGAGAACAATACCAGAAAATAGCAACTTTAATCACCACATCACATATAACAGCAAGCAGACATTCTAATATTTTGATATGTCTTTATAATCTTCAGTTTGATTAGTTTCAATTCTTTAATGGATTTGATAGAACAGTACCCATACAGGAAGAAGCCCTAAGATCACCGCTTACGGTAGCTTGAGCTTCTACGAAGTTAAAATCTACCATTATTGATTTTTTTAATCTTTACTGTCCCTTTAAATATACTTCCCTTTTATACCTATCATTATGAAAAAAAAACAAAGGTTCCAAAACTTCAACCTTCAATGCAGATTGGTGAGGATCCGCAAAATTGGTGAAGGGTCTTTTAAAGTTGGTTTTTTTTTTTGTTTTTTTTCCCACATTGTGTCATTTGCAGGACATTTTGTTTCCAAAATAAACATCACCCTCTTTTCTTTTTTTCAATTGAATTTTATAACATAAATAATTTTAGAAAACAGTTGTTCTGCGTCCAGAACATCGAGCAGAAAATGAAGCGATAATACAAGACGCCCGTCTCGTCTATCAAAAATTGGAAGATAGTGTAGGAGTGGGAGGGTGAAAACTGATGGGTAATGTGTACGTGATGTGAAAATTGTAGGGGTTAGGAAATATCCCAAGACGGAATACAAGTAGTACACTTTAACGTGAATTTCAGGTTTTAATAAAAGTGTGAGTTACGGGACGAAATAGAACAACTGAGTCGAGAGAAAGAAAACAAAAAGCTGATTGAGTGAGTGAAGGAAGAAGGGAGAAAGAGACAGATTGTTACACTCATGACAAAGAGATGAATGGAAAGCTAAACACACACATATTAAAGCAAATCCACTGGCATTAATGATCTCTCTCTAATGGCACAGCCAGCCACATTCGCAGAGGCAAACAGGCTGTCATACAAGCGGACTGACCAAGAAGAAAGGGAAAAAAACAGCGGGAGTTAAAAATAAAACCATAAAATAAAAAAAGATATCTTTTGCCTCTTCCCACTCCCAAAGAGTTTTTTTTTAATCTCTCTCTCTCTCTCTCTCTCTCTCTCTCTCTCTCTCTCTCTCTCTCTCTCTCTCTCTCTCTCTCTCTCTCTCTCTCTCTCTCTCTCTCTCTCTCTCTCTCTCCCGCTGCCTTCCTCTAACATTTTCTTTTCTCATTCTTTTTCTCTCTTACTTTTTCCCTCTCTGAATCTATTTATCCCTTTCTTTCTTTCACTTCTTACCTATATCATCTTCACAAACTCATAAAATTCGAAACTCAAATTCTGAAAAAGTAAAAGTCACATTTTTCATTTTAATGAAATTCAAGACGCGTTTCGGATCTGATCTTGCTTCGACACGGATCTTTTTAAGTACCGGGTACTACGGGGCTTCTAAGTCTGGAGCTTGTCAGACTAATGTGGCTAACATTGTTACAGTTTATTAAACACTGGACAGAATTCAGAATTCCGTATGTCCTTGGAACTAGAATTAAAGAATTGGGCACTTCCAGTACACAGCGGAGTTGGGCAACATACTGATCTGTCGTGGGTGTTGAGGAAAACTCCATCGTAGAAAACAATAAAATTTGTAACAACTCTATGTGGTTGTGGGCTTGGAAACTTGGATACTAAACCATTGTTATTTTGATCGATGATTTTGCTCAGACATAGAGAGAAACATAAAGAGAAAAGACTACAGAGAGAGAGACAGACAGACAGACATAGAGAGAATCTAAATGAAAAGACTACACAGAGAGAGAGAGAGAGACAGACTGACAGACATAGAGAGAATCTAAATGAAAAGACTACAGAGAGAGAGACAGACAGACAGACATAGAGAGAATCTAAATGAAAAGACTACAGAGAGGAGAGAAAAAAAGAGAGAGATACAGAGAAAGAGAGAGAGACAGACAGACAGACAGACAGAGAGACAGACAGACAGACAGACAGACAGACAGACAGAGAAAGACAGAGACAAGGAGACCGGCGGGAACAGAGATGGAGAGGCAGAGTGACGGAATGAGGCAGTCGGAAGTGGAGAAATGGAAGAAATGAATGGATACCTATTTGTAAACTAGAGGTATATGAAGGAAGATAAATAAAAAAAGGTCTACCATTTTGAGCAAAGATTCGTTTTTTAGCATACTCACCTGTATTATCACTGACTTATTTTGGATGAGAAAAATTGAGTCATATATGTGTCTTAGCCCTACGGAATGAACGAACGTGGTTCTAGAGTGCTAGTGTTTTCTACACTAATTCCACCAAGAGACTTCAATTTAAAAAAAAATACCATTTTGAAGTTTCGCCCTGCACCATGCCATTATCACATCGAGGCGCTCTAGCATTCGGCGAGTTTCATCTTCGGTTGAGCAGGTGAATTCTTTCAAATGGAGCATGTAGCAACCACCACCTACATTTGCCGAGCCTGGGCTTCCTTCTGCTGCTGTCAAGATGACTTCCATAGCTATGACTAACAGGATTGGGGATATGGTACAGCCCATGGCGATTCCAAATTCTAAGTTGATCCAGTCTGTGGTGTAACTATTGGTGGAGAACCTCATCCGGAAACAGCAAAAATAGTCATCTGGCATCACTTGTATATCATGGTAAATCCTTAGCACTAGTGCACTATATGGCAGTGCAAAAGGCTATACTGTAAAGCAAGAGTGGAAGAATGCTTTCTCTAATAATCAGATCAAGGATCAAGACTTAAATCCTGTTTTATAATCAAAATACTAAAACTAGTAATATGGGTACAGGTATCTTCGGTATATTATTATTATTATTATTATTATTATTATTATTATTATTATTATTATTATTATTATTATTATTATTATTATTGTTATTATTATTATTATTTAAGGTTTTTTGAATGTTCATGAATTGAAAAAGAAAACCTTTTTTTCTATTTTGAAAAGGCGATGATAAGAAAAGTAAAACAGGAAAAGCTTGCATTGGCCTGACAAGTAGACAACTTGCAGGAGCAAAAGAGAAAGAAATATCTCCATCTCCATTTTAATTTTAGTGTATATATTTTTTTTTTTAAAGGGAAAGAAATTGAAACAGGTTATCGGTTTTAAAAATACTAGATTGGTAAAAAACGTAAAATTTCATTCTTTTACGTAGTACTGATCTTTGTCATTTGTATTAAATTTGTCTCTAAATTAAAAAAAAAACTCTCTTTCCTGATATGATCATGAAAACTGTAACCTTTTCTTTTGTCAGTCCATCTGGAAAGAATCATGCACCTGAGCCGGCAAATGGACAATATTTATGGATGACACTAGACACGTTTCTCAAGTGTGTAAAGTTCCTTGCCAAGACTGCGCTTCATTCAACTTCATGAGCTGGTCCAGCGAGACGGTGCTAGGTGTCAGGCTCGTGCCACAGATATCTATTATTAGAAATTAAGGAGAAGCAGGGAAGATCTTCAGAAAATAGACAAAAGACGGAAGATTACTTGAAACTGGAACTCTATAATAACATCAAAACGTATTATATGTAGATAGATCTGATCTGATTCTGACTACATCAACAGGTCTAACAAAAGAAAATTACTTGTTTGATTATATATATTGGGTTACGCAGGTAATTACATATATATATATATATATATATATATATATATATATATATATATATATACATATTTATAGCTCGGCTAAAGCATTTTAGAATTTTTCCCTGCCGAAAATATGCATTTTAATTGCAGAACATAGTTAGGTTCATTATGTTATGTTAAAGCTTAGCGAATTTTTTCAAAGACCATTTTATTTTCTAGCTTGAGATTCAAGAACAATGAGAGATAACATGTTCAGCCTCATTCCTGTATCTTCTATGTCTTTACTGGTTTTGATTCAGACCAAAGAGAATCTCTGCACAACCGAGGCAGCTGTCACTAGTTGCGTCTGCCAGAAATCTTCTTCACTGAGTTACCAGATAACGATGACTCTGAGTGTTCTGTATCTTTCTAGAAAGTTCTCTGATTTTCTATATGAAACTGCGTGGAAACAGTGCTGGCTATGTTCGGCGACTGACATGACGGGCTACAGCGATGGCGCTTCGGGACTTCTCTGGGTTGAGCAAAGCCGATAAGAGGTTGAGGCGTCAGATTCCAGCACGAATCATGCCGGACGACAACTGGCTGGGATTGGTTGACTCTGTTGTATATACTGCTCCTAGGGGGAGGGGGGAGGAGGTAATCAACAGGTTGTTTTTTTTAATCCTGTCTAACAGTTTCCACTGATTTAACTTTTGAGAACTTTAACGACCCACATCATTTCGACACGTCAAAAAAAATGTTCAAAAGTCCAACAGCTTTCTGTGTGAATCGAGCGGGTGCGATTTATATGAACAGGATGCGAACCAGTTAATCCATGAAACGCTCTTTAAATCCTATCAGTGCAAGAAACAGAGCGAGTTCCTTCCCATTGTTCTTTGTGTAATCATATCTTTTCATTTTATAAGCATTATCAGTTTCATCTTTCGAATAATAGCCTTCACACACTCAATGATCCTGTACACATTTATAAAACGCCCTGAAAATGGCTTATCACAATGAACCAGCCCCTGTAGCATCTTACTTTCATGGAGTTGGGTTTGCTCTGGATAGTGTTAAGGAAAACAAATTTGCTTTTCAAGAAATTTGTTTGTATATAAAAGCATGTCAGATACTCGAGTTATTTATTTATTCTATTTAATTTATTTCTTAATCTTTTTTTGTAAATAACATCTATTTTATTCCAAAGTGGCTCTCAAATTTCTCATTTGTTGGCGTGACATTCTTGTTATAGTTTTAATAGATCACCAAATCGTATTATTCAAGTAAAAATGGCATTGCGGAAACCCGGAAAATTTTACATTAGTCGTATAGCTGTTTATATCTTTTTGGGGGGTTTTGTACACTTTTTAGAGGCAAAATCATAGAGGGGAGTTCAAATTGTTGATATTCCAAAAATAAGCAAGTATGATTTATGACTGAGTGAGGTCCACCCCCTCCCTCCACCACTTCCTTCTTTCCACCCTTCTCCCTTTCTGTCCATCTTTACGGTTGTTCCATTTACTCATATCATATCTGGCCCCGAGTTCTGATTGATATTGCCTCCTTAAACTGTAAACTCTTTATATATATATAACAGTAATCATCTGCATAAAAAACAAAATTTTAGATTTAACTTTTTACCAGGAAGAGGATTTATTGCTCAAAGCAAAGACGGCTGTTGCATTTCCCCCGAAATTAAATTATCACATTCAAAATCTTCCTGGGCAAGAAAAAATAAAGATAAAAACATCAAGGTCGATATTTATGCAGGCAGAGCTCCGAGCAATATATAATGCCTTGCAATTAATTAAGCACGTTATGATTTATTGGAGAAAATAGCAGAAATCCTGATGGGTTATGACAAACATTCTATATTTTCCCCAAGGACAGTGATTACGAATAGCTCATTGCTAGTTTTTATTCTTTGACAAAAAAAAATCGAAGACATAACATTTATCACAAAACCCGTACCTACTTCTATACTTGGGAAAATATTTGCCGCCATGCAGCTCTTAAGCTCCGCTGTTACCTCCGAGAAGCGAGAGCTAGACGAAAAATCAATAGAACAATGTTGAAAGCACTGATGGCTGTGATAAATTGTTATTATTTATAATGAGGTCCATAAAATGTTTTAGCTAATTACATAAAAATATTTAGAAATTATTACCCTAAGGTGATTTAAGAATTCAATGAGGTTTAAGTAGTGATAAGTCATGAGACTGGTAAATAGAAAATAAAATAATTTTCTGATTCGTTTGTAAGAGAGAGGTAATATATAGGAAAGTAATACTTTTATAGGTGTAATAATGTTTAGGAATTTTTATACTTTAAATTTGAAGCGATAGTCATGAGGTAACCTTCCCCCCCCCCTTTTTAATACGTTCATTTACTGGTTCTAAACAATGCCATGTACATTTGTGGCGTGTCAGAGGTGATAAAGCCTTCTCATATCCTTAAAAAGCAGGGACGATATCATACTATTTTTTCATATTGGACTCTAGACTGAACTTTGCATTGGACTCTAGCTAGAGACTTTGTATTGGACTCTAGCTGGAAACT
The DNA here is from genome assembly GCA_033675545.1 of Elysia crispata. Taxonomy (NCBI): domain Eukaryota; kingdom Metazoa; phylum Mollusca; class Gastropoda; family Plakobranchidae; genus Elysia; species Elysia crispata. The sequence goes on along the minus strand of JAWDGP010000133.1, from coordinate 108,377 downwards.
TTGCATTGGTCCCTAGACTGAGACGTTCCATTTGACTCTAGACTTAGACTTTGTATAAGACACTAGCTGGACACTTTGCATTGGACTCTAGACTGAACTTTGCATTGACTCTAGCTAGAGACTTTGTATTAAACACTAGCTGGACACTTTGCACTAGACTCTAGACTGAATTTTGCATTGGACTCTAGCTAGAGACTTTGTATTAGACACTAGCTGGACACTTTGCACTAGACTCTAGACTGAGACTTTGCATTTGACTCTAGACTTAGTGTTGGACTCTAGCTGAAGACTTTGTATTAGACTCTAGACTGAGACTTTGCATTAGACTCTAGACTTAGACTTTGTATTAGACACTAGCTGGAGACTTTGCATTGGACACTAGACTGAGCCTTTGTATCGGACACTGGCTGGACACTTTACATTGGACTCTAGACTGAACTTTGCATTGGACTCTAGCTAGAGACTTTGTATTGGACTCTAGCTGGAGACTTTGCATTGGACTCTAGCTAAAGACTTTGCATTGGACTCTCGCTGGAGACTTTGCATAGGGCTCTAGACTGAGACTTTGCTTTGGACTCTTAACTTCAACTTTGTATTGGACACTAGCTGGACACTTTACATTGGACTCTAGACTGAACTTTGCATTGGACTCTAGCTAGAGACTTTGTATTGGACTCTAACTGGAGACTTTGCATAGGACTCTAGCTAAAGACTTTGCATTGGACTCTAAACTTCGACTTTGTATTGGACTCTAGCTGGAGGCTAAGCATTAGACTCTAGACTGAGGCTTTGCATTGGACTGTAGATTGCAACTTCGCATTGGACTCTAGCTTGAGACTTTGCATTGGACTCTAGAGACTTTGCATTAGACTCTAGACTGAACTTTAAATTGGGATCTAGATTGGAACTTTGCATTGGACTCTAGACAGAACTTTATATTGGACTCTAGATTGGACTCTAGATTGGAACTTTGCATTGGACTCTAAACTGATGCTTCGCATTGGACTTAAGACTGAGCCTTTGCAACAATCTTAAGCTTTTGAAGTAATCTTGTAGTCAGTAACAACATTTCATCCGGACAGGAAATGTTTTTGAGATCACTCGGATAAATGTAAAATTTAGATGCCAGAAGTTGTTTATTTAATAGTTGAATTATCATAGGAACAAAGTTTTAACGTGTACTTCTGTTTATGTAGTTTAGCTAGAGAGAGAAATCGCTCTGTTGTCATGTCATATGTTATCTTTCCTAAGGTACGTCTAGAGAACAGATAACGTTGCTGCTAGATGTTGAGATAAGGTTAATTCAAATTGAATGTCTCAGTAGAGCTTGATGAATCGTAGCGAACCAAATTTAAAAAAGGCATCGAGGTCCAAAATTTGCACTGATCTTTTTTCTGTCTATGTTTGTATTCTCCTTTGTGTCTCTTTATCTGTCTGTTGAGCTACCTTTTTGTCTTTATCCTCTCTGCCTTCTCTCTCTCTCTCTCTCTCTCTCTCTCTCTCTCTCTCTCTCTCTCTCTCTCTCTCTCTCTCTCTCTCTCTCTCTATCTCTCTCTCTCTCTCTCTCTCTCTCTCTCTCTCTCTCTCTCTCTCTCTCTCTCTCTCTCTCGTTCTCTCCCTCTATTTCTCTCTCTATCTATCTATCTGTTTATCTCTGTATGTGTGTCTCTATCCCTCTCTCCATTCCTTCATCTTTCATAATCAGTCATTCATTATCCATTGTCCATTTTTTATTGATTATCTAGTCTATATATTTTTTTTTTCGATTTACTTGTATATTTACTTTTTTTCCATTTTTTTCATCATGAGTTTTCACTACTTTGTCGCTAATTTTTATTAATATATATTTTTTTTAATTTGTTTTCCTTCTCGTTCGTTGTTTTTTGGTCTGTATATTTTCACACAATTCAATTTTTTTGTTTTTTTGGTAATTTTTTCCGATATATGTAGCTTTTTAAATTTTATCCTTTTTGTCTTTCTATTTATCATCTGGCTATGAATATCTGTGTCTTACTTTTTGTTCTTTTTTTTCTTTTTACTGTGTTTTGCAGATACACCTTTTAAATGTGTTTCGAAATTGGTAAAAGTAATTGTTAATATCATGCGATTTATGAAAACTAGAATAAATTTCTAATCAATTTTCATCTTATTCAGATTGCAATGTACTATGTGTCAAAGAAATGTCTGAAATTATCCACTTCTTAACTTCTGGCTAAAATCATTAATTTATGGGGTATCTGTGGATAATTCTGTTAGATATCATCAGAATAATGTGTGCTTGCACGATGGGTCTTTTCTTTTCTATAATATATTGCATCCGATCAAAAACGACCGAAAATCGTTAGTGTCAATGAACGGTATTGATTTGTTTAGCAAACAATTTTTCTGATCTCAATTGCATTAAATTTCCAGAAATCTCTGATGAATTTTTACATGAACGCCGTGTTATAACTCTGAGGCAGATCATAGTGACATTAGGAACTTGCGAATGCTGACTCCATAGACCAAAAAAAAAAGAACAACCAACTATTAACATAGTTTTATTTTTGTACCTCCGCGAAACCCAACAAAATAATTTCACAGCGCCGAAAGGTTTGTTCGTCTTCTGCAATCAGCTGTTTTAAAGGAGCCATGATCTTCGCGAGAATCGTGTGTGAGAGCGACATGCCAATTTTCCTCTCGGGTGGCACATTGATCAGCACATGCTGCAAGAGGAAACCAACTGGTTTGCACCTTCTGCCCTTCGCACAGATCCTGATATCATCAGATCCCTCCAGATTTATGAGCCAGGTCTATCAATCTTATCCAGGCACAGCGATCAGGTCTGGTTGTTGTATGGAAATCAGTCCTTGACTCGCTTATCAGCTTTCCATTTTCTTCTCAGACAGGCAAAACATGGTAGTGTCTGCTTTTTAACCGGTTTCAAAGTTGGACTCTAAATTTGAGTTTCATTTACGGAACTGGATAAACCAGTTGGTGTTAGTTACAACATAGCACCTTTCACAGAAGAGGTGTTTCACCTTCAGGAGTTCTAACTGAAGAGATTTGGATGGATGACGTTGGAGCCACATTGTGTTACCTTTGGCCTTCTTGTTGCAGAACATTTGTGTTGCTCTAGAACTAAAGTGCAGTTCTAACAAAGGCGCTATATCGAGCAAAAATACTATTCAATTCAATAGATAAACTCATTCAAATCTTTAATTTATCTGAGCAGTGACATGATTTTTTAGACACAGGTGACATTTGAAATTTGTTATGTTTGCTTTCAATTTTTACGTTTAAACAGTGGCAGACAATGGGCCGAAAGGTGCTGACAGATGTCCGCCAAGCGTGATCAAATATCATCCTGGAAGAAGCAATATTAATCAATAAGTTTTCATTAGTCCCAGTATTTAACTTTGGCCTTTATTTTCTTAAGAGACTTTAAATGCCAAAGAGAGTCAACAAAAACGACGTCCTCAGTCTCGCTAATCAAAAAACTCCATTTTTTATAATCCATCGCTATTATTTCAGGGTGGCGAGAATTAGACTGTAAGGAACTTGGCGATGGTCGAACAGAAAAGCTGGTATTGCTATAAGAATTAACACGAGTGTAAGGGTTTAAAATAAGCTCAAACTGACTTAATTGAGCAATTTTGTTCTGTCGACATCTCTTTGGCTCGAAGTTTTAGACACCTTTTTTTCCTTTTGTGACGTTTCTTTTATTTTGAATTGATTTCATCTTCTAATTTTACCTGCTTGATTCTGTAAGGAACTTTGCTCTTTCTATCTTTCTCTCACACTTTCTCTCTCTCTCTCTCTCTCTCTCTCTCTCTCTCTCTCTCTCTCTCTCTCTCTCTCTCTCTCTCTGTCTCTCTCTCTGTCTCTCTCTCTGTCTTTCTTCTTCTCTCAAGCATTCATATCGTCTCCATTACTCATCACGTCCCTTTTTTTTCATTTTCAGTTTTTCAGTTTTATCTCTCTCTGCCTTTGATTGCCTTTCCTTCTACTAACCTAAATCACTTTGTATTTGTTTTACTAACACTGTCTCATTTTTCCTTACTTTTTGTTTCTTTATCCTTTCTCCTGTACTGCATCTGCTAAGAGAGTGATTTCTCGCTTCTGTGTAAAGGGGAGTTTAAAAATTTCAAAGCACCAAGTCATGTCAGCGATACTAAGGGGCGATTCTTTTTTTCTTTCCTTTTTTTAAATCAATTTTTCTTGTTCAATCAATACATAGAGCAGCACTAGAGTATTGAACTTTTAATTATTTTATATCGAGAGGCTGACTGAGGTGAGGAATAACTCGCTACAAAATTAAAAAGCAGTGAGGTTACAGGTTTATTTATTATTATATACAAGGAGTAGAATAAGAGAGCTTGAGAAAGGAGGAAAAAAAAACAAACAGGAATTTGATAGATACAAAACGAAATGAGGGAATGGAAGCGAGAGACAGAGAGAGGGCGGATGGGAGAGAGAGATAGAGAGAGACAGAGGGAGATAGAGAGAGAGGAAGAGACAGAGAGACAGAGAGAGAGGGAGAAAGAGAGGGAGAGAGAGAGAGACAGAGAAAGACAGAGAGACAGAGAGGGAGATAGAGGGGGAGAGACAGAGGGAGATAGAGAGGCAGAGAGACAGAGAAAGAGGAAGAAAGAGAGAGAGAGACAGAGAGACAGATAGATAGAGAGAGAGAGAAGTGTGCGTATGTGTGTGCGATAGGGGTGTTCATGTATAGATATTTAAAGATAAACAGTAGAAGATAAAGATATCGATTAAAAGTAAGTCTGAAAAGAAAGTCGGCATGGACTCTTGCGAAGCAACGTGTGAAGACAGAAAGATAATTTTGTTGCTAGGTATCTTCAGTCAAAGAGGAAAATTGATTAATAAGAGTTTATATTTTGGCTGAATTCACTTAGTTAAATTTAGTATAGTCTTGTTCGCGACAATACCAGTCGGAATTATCACTTGGAACCAGCGTGAGGTACGCTTCCTCCACTTGGTATTCCCTCGGTGTTGGTACCTCCACTTGGTGTTCCTCCACTTGGTGTTCCCTCGGTGTTGGTGCCTCCACTTGGTGTTCTTCCACTTGGTGTTCCCTCGGTGTTGGTGCCTCCACTTGGTGTTCCTCCACTTGGTGTTCCCTCGGTGTTGGTGCCTCCACTTGGTGTTCCTCCACTTGGTGTTCCCTCGGTGTTGGTGCCTCCACTTGGTGTTCCTCCACTTGGTGTTCCCTCGGTGTTGGTGCCTCCACTTGGTGTTCTTCCACTTGGTGTTCCCTCGGTGTTGGTGCCTCCACTTGGTGTTCCTCCACTTGGTGTTCCCTCGGTGTTGGTGCCTCCACTTGGTGTTCCCTCGGTGTTGGTGCCTCCACTTGGTGTTCCTCCACTTGGTGTTCCCTCGGTGTTGGTGCCTCCACTTGGTGTTCCCTCGGTGTTGGTGCCGACACCAATTCTATGCCTAGACTGAAGATTAACGAGGGGGGGGGAGGGGGGGGCACGTTTGGTCCGGCGGCGTTGCTTTGGTAACAAACTACACTGACCTCCAGACTTCACCACAGTCTGGCGGCAGCCAGTTGTAAGGGGGACAACTAACGAGATTTGTTTTTCTTTCCGAACTGCAAGAGAATTGTCTTTCCCGTACTTACAAAGCCAAATTAATGTAATTGAGTTTGTTTTTTTTCCCTATTTTCTTAAACGTTTGTACCGACCGCTTCATGGCGAGGGAGGATGGGGTGGTGCTTTTTCTTTTTTTTTTTTTTTACATGGTGACACTGTAGATCACCGTTTTACCTCTAATAGAAACTTCTCCCTATGAAGCTTTTTGTCAACTAAGCATTTCAAACTAAGATGATGATTTTTTTTTTTTTTTTTTTTTTTGTTTCTATTCTTGGTGTGTCAAATGGTATTTTCTAACTCAAAGGATTATTCTCATTGTGCGATTCGCAGTTCACCTCTTTACATCTATGATGATTATTTAGTATGCCACTCGTGAATCAGCTTTACATCCATCTATCCATCTAACTGTCCATCTATCAATTTATATTTATAATGTTATGCTCAATGTGAATAATTGCCTAATTTTCAATCAGACAAAATACTTGCAAAAAAATTGAATGAAGCAAGTGTTCCTGATGAATTTATTGTTGACAGAATAGTGACCCGATCACTAGACGAAAGACGGTCACCTTGCTGATCGTGGCTTGTCGATCCCAGCAATCTTTAGGTCATGGTTTTAAACAACCATACCGGACTGAAACCTACCGATTCTGACGATAATTGCTGACCTATTAGCTATAAATCAGGGGGCGAGAGGTTTTTTTTTTTATATTTCATATTGGTTATAGATATATATATATATATATATATATATATATATATATATATATACAAAATCAAAATTATATATAATATATATAATATATGTATTTATTAATATTTTATTAATATATATATATATATATATATATATATATATATATATATATATATATTATTGTTATTATTATTATTATTATTATTATTATTATTATTATTATTATTATTATTATTATTGTCGTTACTATTACCATTATTACCACTCTTATTGTTACTTTACTCTAATGTTCTGTAGAAGACGTATAGTCCACGACCATATCTGATTCAGTACAAATAGTATTTCACGACCTGCTCACCTACATCATGGTAAAGTAGGGTTGAGCATCCAGCCAAAAGGTCTATATCATAAGGATACATTTTGATGTCAATATGGATAAGATTTTCAAGAATGTCTGCCTTCCTTTTCGCGCTCCATTACCACCTTAGTTCCATCGCGCGTTTACATTCTTTCCAATCAGTCACAATGCATTCCTTTTGCTCAAACGATAATCGCATTACAAAACCGGTATAAAAAGAAAGCATCGTCATACCGTAGTAGATGCAGAAGAAAAAATCGGTTTCAATCATCAAATCAATTTTTTAAAAAAACGTAATGTAGCACATTTTATTGCCGCTACAACCGCTGAGGACAAATTACCCAAAACTTAGAAATAGTCTTTTCGTGTTTTTCTAACGTAATGCTACAGAACAACAGAGTTTGCGTGTTGCGATTTATTAAACCAGAACTTCGCATATACCAGAGAGTTATGGAGCTTTCCCAACCAATAAATCTGTAGTGCTGGTAAGGCGGGATGGATGTGGTATCCTACCACTTGATGTCTACAGAGGGAACACAACCTGACAGAACCGTGCAACTAGATAACCTTGGTGAGACATCAGTCTGGCCGCCCGGTAAATTGGATCTAAAGCGCATCGTATGTTTTGTGAGGGGTGGATAGAGAGGCAGGCAGACAGACAGACAGAGACTGACGCAAATGATTAGGAAGGAAATATAGTCAAATTATACGCCCTAGATTTTATTCTTTTTTCTTCCTGATCCTTCTGTAGCTGTGTTTTATTATACGCCCTAGATTTTATTCTTTTTTCTTCCTGATCCTTCTGTAGCTGTGTTTTATTATACGCCCTAGATTTTATTCTTTTTTCTTCCTGATCCTTCTGTAGCTGTGTTTTATTATACGCCCTAGATTTTATTCTTTTTTCTTCCTGATCCTTCTGTAGCTGTGTTTTATTCAGAATGAAGAAAGAAAAGGGGAAAAGGAATGGGAGAGACAGAGCGAAGTTGTAAGTTAGAGAAAAAAAACAAAAGAAGGAGAGAGGCAGACAGGCAGACAGACAGAGACAGACAGATAGAGACAGACACAGACCGACAGACAGTCAGACCGACAGACAGACAGACAGAGACAGACAGAGACCGTCAGACAGACAGACAGACAGACAGACAGACAGAGACACAGACAGACAGACAGACAGAGACAGACAGAGACCGTGAGACAGACAGACAGACAGAGACACAGATAGACAGGCCGACAGACCGACAAAGAAGTAAAGAGTGTGGCGCCAGTAATAGTTTGGAAGACCCCCTCAACAGACCGATCAACTAGCTTGCTTCGACCAGGACTTATATATAGCTCTCTAGCTGTCTCACTCTCTTTCTCTCTCTACCTATCTAAGTCTCCTTTCTGTCACTCTATATCTATCTATTTTTCTGTCTGTCTCTTTGTCACTAACATCCACCCGTTCCCTCCCTCCATTTTTTTCTTTCTCTCTATTTCTCTCTCATATCTGTTTTTTATTTTTGTCGCCCTTTTTTTCAATCCTCATTTCTCTCTCTCTCTCTCTCTCTCTCTCTCTCTCTCTCTCTCTCTCTCTCTCTCTCTCTCTCTCTCTCTCTCTCTCTCTCTCTCTCTCTCTCTCTCTCTCTCTCTCTCTCTCTCTCTCTCTCTCTCTCTTTCTATCTATCTATCTATCTATCTATCTCTATCTCTCCTTCTCTCTCTGTCTCTTTTCTTCTTCATTTCTTCCTCAATTTTTTTCTTCTCCTTAGCATTTTGCCATTTTTATTAACACATCCCTTTTCTTTTTATTTTCTCGCTCAACCAGGCTATTGAATAAAAAGAATTATTCATCTGTTTCAAGAAGTTTGAAACTGCAATCAAATTAATATAATTATGTCAAAGCACCAGAATATTTCAAAAGAAAAGTTCAAAGCAATAAATTCGGGAGGGAAACATTAGCTTTGCCGGGTAATCATAACACTGATTTTTAAGAGGCATACTTTTTAATGAATTATTTTTTTTTATCTCCCCGTCGAATTTGTCCTCTTTTTTTTCACATTTTATTTCTTTTTATTTCTTTTACTGTCTTTTTCATTTTCAAACATTTCATTCTAAAGAAAACTCTCTCTCTCTCTCTCTCTCTCTCTCTCTCTCTCTCTCTCTCTCTCTCTCTCTCTCTCTCTCTCTCTCTCTCTCTCTCTCTCTCTCTCTCTCTCTCTCTCTCTCTCTCGCTTATCCATTGTGCCATCAATCTCCTCTTGTCTTCATCGTTTTTCTCCTCTTCCAATTTTTATTTTTATTTCTTTTACTGTCTTTTTCATTTTCAAACATTTCATTCTAAAGAAAACTCTCTCTCTCTCTCTCTCTCTCTCTCTCTCTCTCTCTCTCTCTCTCTCTCTCTCTCTCTCTCTCTCTCTCTCTCTCTCTCTCTCTCTCTCTCTCTCTCTCTCTCTCTCTCTCGCTTATCCATTGTGCCATCAATCTCCTCTTGTCTTCATCGTTTTTCTCCTCTTCCAATTTTTCATCTTCTTCTTCTTCTTCTTCTTCTTCTTCTTCTTCTTCTTCTTCTTCTTCTTCTTCTTCTTCTTCTTCTTCTTCTTCTTCTTCTTCTTCTTCTTCTTCTTCTTCTTCTTCTTCTTCTTCTTCTTCCTCGTCTTCTCGTTAGCTTTTAATAGTACGGCCCGTCTCCTTAACAAAATGTTGCTATGAAACAAAGGTTCTCCAAGTCTCTCGTGAGCTCCTAGTTTAGGCTTGTAGGTTTCTCAAGCCAGAAATGGTTTTCTACTTGTTTGATTAAGAGAGATACAACAGAGTTCGTAAAATAGTAATGTCCAAAGATAGAGTTTTTTATGGTTACGCATTTAACTCTCTTTGGGGAAGTTTATCCTCCTTCTGAGAGGCTTTTTTATCTGATAACTATGCCACTTACTTCCTCACAATTATTGATTCTTCTTCTCCTCTCCAAAAGACGGTCAATGGCAATTGTTCAAGTAATGAGTAGTTCTTCAAGACCCTTTATTATTTTAGTCATATATGATTTTTCGAAGAGCACTTGTACATCAATTTCCTTTAGACTATTAATTTTAGTAATAATTTTAAGGATAGGGACTAGAGGAAAAAAAACGAGGATAAAAAAAGTTATAGTGAAATAGGGAGATAGATAGTCAAACGAACAATGAGGATAATTAGATCCATAGAGAGAATTAGAAAGAGAAAGATGTGTGCCATTGTGTGTGAAAGAGAGAGAAAAATAGGTAGACAGATAATCAGACGAACAATCAATATAATTAGATCAACAGAGACAGAGGATAAGAAAGAAGAATATGTATGTTTTTTTATGTGTGAGAGGGAGAGAGATAGAGAGAGAGAGAGAGAGAGAGAGAGAGAGAGAGAGAGAGAGAGAGAGAGAGAGAGAGAGATGGTTGTTAGGTACTCTGGAAGATTTTTAGGATCTGGAGTTTTTAGTAGCAGCGATCGTAGATCAGAGCTAATGTAGTGAGATGTAAGATTGTGACAGTAAGATATCCTTTCTTAGACAAAAAAAAGCGTTTGAAGTTACAAATTCTAAAAGTGAAAATTTAACCTCTAAATATAGACTAATACACGCACAAAAAAAAAATGATTCACAGTTGCAAAAATGTATTTTTTTTTACATGAAGCAAAGACCGGAGGAAGAAACCAAAAGACAGACAGAGAGAGAGAGAGAGAGAGAGAGAGAGAGAGAGAGAGAGAGAGAGAGTCAGACAGATAGATAGACAGACAGAAATAAGGTGATGCAGATAGAGATAGAGAATGAAGAATGTTTTTGCTCTTTCTGGTTACCTAACTTTAGTTTTCATCTATGTAAAATTTATAATCCAGAAGTGGTAATTATGCATATGCTTAAGTAAGAACATAATATTAGCAGGTTTTATAAGAAGAGATGGATGGTAAGAAAATTAAGGAGCCTTACTTGATGTTGAATTTTGAGTGGAAATCGAATCCAATAAAGTGAAAGTTGAAACCGAAAGGTGGGAATTCTCTTAGTCTTTGATGGGCTACGTGCACAGGTTATTGAGTGCACGGATATTCCGACTGAGCACATAGGACCTAGTCCTTTTTTTCTGTCCTTTCGTTTCTGTGATGGTTAAGGTCGTCCGCCATATAAGTTTTGGTCACAACAAACTTCCTCTCCATGACAAGAAGCTTATATTGGGTTCACAGCCAGTATTTGTTCTAGTCCATATATAAAAATATTATTTCCGAGTAGTTAAAAAAGGTAGAAAATATCAAATGTTGAACCAATTTTGTGAACGTTGATAATCTATATTTCATAAGACACAAAATAAAAGTAATTCAAAATCATTATAACATGAGCAGGAGTGGATTCAGAATGATTTTTCTCCCAAACAATGGCAGAATTTTTCTTCATACGTTAACAAATCCTTTTCAGATACATATCGCGCTGGCATTGAAATCCCTTGGCCAATAACTTCATAGACGTATTTGATGCGTCTTAACCCGCTCTAGTCAAATCTCAGTCTCTCCATGGTCTCAGTATAACCAGCAAAATGTGTGAGTTTTTTCCTCTTAATATGTTTTAGGTTGCTAAGAACCGATGGAAGAGAAAAACACCTAGTTCAGAAGCTAGCGGTGGGTGGTCTTTCTTCAGACTTTCTTCATTATATATGATCAACCTACGTGCAAGAGATGGATGACGTTGATGACTCAAAGATCGATCTATCGGTGGAAGTCAGGAGGCTCTACTAGAATGGTATTTAAAGTTGCTCTGTGCTAATAACCGAGAAACCATCAAGAGACTGTGTTGTCGTAAATAACGATTCTCAAGACTGCAGCCCACGGATAGTCCCTTTAAAATCCGTGCAGGGAGGTAAATCCTAACCCTAACCCTAACCCAAACCTTAACCCTAACCCTAACCCTAACTCTAACCCTAACCCAAACCTTAACCCTAAACCCTAACCCTAAGTCTAACCCTAACCCTAACCTCTACCCTAACCATGACCCTAACCCTAAGGTAAATCAGCTAAGCAAAAAAAATGAGCATTCCAAAGCTTTTGTTTAGAAAAAATGGTCACTCTTAAGATTGCGGTAGCAAAAGATGGTCGTTGTAAAAGACGAGTATGATTGCCAGTTCAAATAAACGGGTGGGGAAGAGAGCTAGATTGAAGAAATGCAAACTCTACAAAAATAAAAGAATATTATCCTCCAGAGCCATACAACTACAGCGAAGAAAATAAAACTTTACAACAATAACAGATATAATTATCTCCCCTAGAGCCACAAAACTAGATTAAAGAAAAGTAAACTTTATAATAGTAACAGATAGCTATATCTCCTCCAGAGTCACTCATAGTACAGTTTTAAAATATATAGAACCTTGAGACATTGGAGCTCTTCTCACATTTCATTGTAGACATTTTTTTTAAATGAAGGAGAGATCTCAAGCAAAAGAGTTAAACTAAATTTGTGTGCAACCTTTTAAGTAGTCCTCTTTTCGGTTTGTCTCTCCACCAAGACCGTAATGTAGTGCTGATGACTCATTACAGATACAAGTATATTGAGTGCTCGACCTGACGTGGTGGAAATGTGCCCTCCAAAACATAGTAAAAACTCTAACTTCCCAGACAATATTACAAAGGAAAAAATTCAAGGCCCGGATTTATTTTTAAAATTTATTGGGTTACCCTGGATTGCTAAAGATTATAATTACATCAGACCTAGTCACAACCTGTATAACTCAATACAAGACAAAATTGAACGTGGCAAGTTAATAAAATGGTTTAACATGGATGTTTCTACCATTCCTTGTTGACAATCAGTGGACCAAGTCGATATTTCAGATATTAAAAAATTCCAATGCTTACAAAAGAAGCAAAATTAATGGTTGCATTCGCAACCGCCGCGCCGGAAGAAAAGTTGAGGATATTACCATGATATGACGCTGTTGTGCTAAATATATATTATTATTTTTCTCTAGACTCTGATTATTGGTATTTATTCTCCTTTTCGTTGTAAATATATATTTATATTTCCACTGTCAAAGTGACACATTTTCCTGTGATTTGCGTGACTATGTTGGTGATTTTTGCTTTATAATTTTTTCTCCAAAGTCGGTCCATGACTTTCATAAACTTTTTCGTGTCGGTCGGACTCTCCCGATATGGGCTTCTGTTAGTTGATCCACGCTCTTTTGATGTTTTTTTTTTCTAAATGAAAAAAATATAAACAAGTAGAAAAAACTGGATGTTAACATTTTATAAGTTTAAAAAAAATTAATTACTATTAGTTTGTGTTCATTGTTCATGTTTATATTTTAAAACATTCTTGAATTATATCTGCAGACTCATGTTTGAGTTTACTGCGAAGTAAGAAGTTTATATCTGAAAAAAAAAAAACATATTTTCTTTATCAGTAAGATTATTTTTTTCCAATGTTTATCTTATTTCTTCTTAATTAATTAACTCTAGTTACCCGTTGGAGTAAGTATGACTGTATTTCGGAGTAAGACCTTTATGTGCCGTCAGAAACATTAAGTTAAAATTGACTAATTCATTATTTGACATAAAATATTCATCAGTCTTCATAAACACAAGTAATTATATTCTAATATTTCTTTTTCATATATATTTATTTTAGATATGGACGTAATGATTTTGTTTTATATAATTGTACTCTAAAGGCTTTTCTTGTCATAACAATGTTATAAACTAATTTGTGAATTGAGAGATTCCTCAAATCCAATTCTGTTATTCGTTGATAGGTTCAATCTAAACACGTATGAAAATAAAGAGTCTTGTCTGAATATTGCATACATATAAACAAAATCAGGAATATGAGGAAGCACTTTAGAGAGAGAGGATGAGAGGGAGAAAAGGTGGACACTAAGAGAGAGATGTCTATAGCTTCTTGAAAGACCTCCAGAAAGTTGAAGTTGAAACATCCAATACCTAATCAGAATTTCCTTGACTTGAAGACACAAAAACCATTGAGTTAAGACCATAAGAAATTATAATACGTTCATAAATAAAGGCCCATAACTCGAGGAAGTGGCAGAAATTCTCGAAAGACTATTAGTTGATAAAAGAAGATATTAGTGCCAGAATCTACAGTATAATCAGCCTATTTTATGATGATAACTCTATTTTTCAGAATCAAGGCACTTCGGACTGTCTCTGAGAACTTTATCACTCACAAATAAAGAAAACCTGTACAGAGTGAAAATTGCTTCTAATGATTATTCGATTAGTCAACCGTTAAGTCGGTCACATTGCCTTTTGGGTCTGAGAGAAGTTTCAGATATTGAATCAAAGCAATTTATTTAGATTTTGGCAGCATTTATTAAGTTGATACAAATAATATTTTAGAAAATTAAGGCAATGTGCTCCAAGCCTCAGAAGTTCACCGGTCTCTGCTGTTATGACTCAAGATAAATGTAAAAGTCGACCCGACGCAAAATCTCAGTGCCCGGTTTGCATGTTATAATTTTTCAATCATAATGCGGGCTTGAATCAGGAAAGCAAAAGTAGAGAACGTGTTGTTGAGAGAAATGTCATATTGCTATCATTATGATTCTAGCTATCACTCAAATCTCAGAATATTTTAATTTTATTTATACTCATAATGAAAAAAAAATTAAGCCTTTATTTGAAGGAAGCGTAAATAGAGAAAAGTGCTCCCGTGGTGATCTATATCAAACCTATGAAAATCCAATAAAAATTTACAACATCTAACAAAATAACAAGTCTTGAGCCTAATCTTGCAAGAAAAAAAAAAAAAGACGTGAGAGTTTGTTTAAAGTGGCTGATATCAGGTTTCCGGCAAGGTGAAGGTTAAGATAACGTTTTCAAACTGGGGGGATTATTAGCCAGCGAATTCAAACAATGTATTGAGACTCCAAAGAATGAGACTAAGCTGTGAGAGAATAATTAATAAACCGGTAAATCGAAACGTTTCTCTTTGTTTAGATTCAGAGCGCCATAGTCGATAAATGAAAAAAATTTATTGAGATTCAAGTCAATGAGTTTAGATTCCTGGAGCCTTTTTAGCCACAGAGGAAATAAAATTCATCCGTTGACTGAAATCATTAACAGCCTATGACTTCACACAGCCACCCAATCAGATCAGAAAGTTTCAACTAAAACGAAGAATCGCTACCATGGCTAGAGGGTCTGACAGCTCCATCAGCCAGTGGGTCAAGACCAGCTGTAAACACTCAACACAATTCGTTCACACTCGGGGAGACACAGCATATCCGCCGATCCTTCAACGTGATTTGTTTGACCGTAGAAGAAGGTATCACCCCTGCGGTGTAGACAATAATGGTTTTTTCCTATATAGCCACTCAGTTGAGAAAGACTAAATCTGTAATAAAACAACTATTCTGACAGTTCACTCTACAAACGGTAAAAAACCTTGACTCTGCACTTGACAAGGAAGAACGGGGAGAAAGGATTTGATGATCTAGTTACACAACAATATCTTCTGTGAAAAAATACTATCACAGTTTGAGAAAAAGACATTTCTACGTGAAATAGTATAGGTGGAGTCCATTAGAACAAAATCAACTTTAGACAGCAGAATATTGGGTTGTATAGTGGTCAAACTAACACAATTCCTTCGAGCATGATGCTTGTTCACTCACACTGCTTCAATAAAGTGAGATAAAGCTGAACCGTGGCTTTACGCATCGAACCTGCAAGATTAATTTTACTTATTGAAGATTAAACCAGATCATCGCAATTTCTTTCCACTAATTTAGACCATAACTTGTTAGAGGATGACGTCGATAATATTTTACTGTCTGCTGTTCTTGATGCTGAAGATATCGATATCATGGATGATCCATCACAACATCACCTCGGTCTCAAAATAGATGTTTCTATCGACAACTACGATTCTGACGAAGAGCCTCTTGCAGTCGTGCGACGGAGACTATTGGACTCTAGGGAGGAGAGTAGCCGCAACGAAGCGATATTGCCAGGGCAAACTCGAGGCTTACGACTTTACTTGCAAGCAAAGGCCTACAGATCTGGCCTTGTGCCAGTAGATGTAGACTGCTTACTGTCTGCTGTTATTGCACAGGTGCCAGAACTTAACCTTGATACTGCAAAACTGCGCCAGTGTCTGTGTGAACATGTAACTGCCAACTCGGAAGACAATAGTCTTTTTCTACGAGGGGGATCATGTGCACTCCTGGCCCACATAGAACTGCTCAAAAAGAGAGGACAGTGGAACAGTAACCTTGGAGACTTAGTTCCTTTTGCAATGGCTAATTTTCTTCAACGCAATATTCTTATCTTCTCCAGTGAAGAAACATCTCGAATAACTCCAATATCGCCAATTCTGACAGGAGCACAAGGCAAAATCGTTGCTATCACTTGACTTGCAGTGCCTGGCTTTCAATTCACTGCTTTCTTTAAATAAAGCGCGGTGGGGCTCTGATTTTTATTCATTCTCAAAGAAGAAACCAAGAAAGGCATCAGCCATCCATGTGAAAAAATACAGTAAGAAAATTCTCATCTCGTTAGCAAAATAGAAAAATGATATTGACCTGTGTAAATCAGGTGCCATTCCATGAACGTTTGGAAACGGATTAAAATATCACTGACAGACTTCAGAAAGCAGATTTTGTAGAAGACAGTGACTACGACTAACTTTTGTTTTCCTTTAAACACCCAACTAGGCCATCGTTGAGCACCACTGTTTCAATTGAGCAAAATTCAATAATGCAAACTTTTTATTGACTTTTTTATTTGCAAAAAAAAAACCAACAATTTTTTGTGATATATGAGTCAAGTGACAATATTTCATAGGTTTCGCGTAAATAGGCAATTTAATGACTGTGCAAAATATCTTGAGCAACCAACAAGTTGTAGGCAACAAAATATGTCATATTTCATTAAGATCTACAAGTCATAATTTTTCATGTACTTTCTAAAATTCATAATGTGATATATATTTCCAGTCTGTACATCAGTTAGTTTTTGAAATCTTTAAACATCAATATCTCAAAAAGTGCTGTGCAGCACATACAACCCTCTGGTGATCAACCCTCGATACATTTATATATATAGTTATATAGCCTCTTCTAAACAAGGTTAAAGAGATCAATTGTGTTAGAACTGAGTGAAAGGAATCATCAATACCACAGTGCGGTAACTGTCACGAGTTACAAAATCATCGGGTCAATTAAAATTGAGTGGGTTGCTGTTTTTGTTGGGTTTTTTTTTTTTTTACCTTTTCTCCGAATGCAAATTTTGAAACACTAGAGACTTAATAATGTAGTTAGAATTCACGAAGTTTCAAGATTATTCCAGCCTTAAGTAGCGACTAGGCTTTCTAGCTAAAGAGCAAAGGACGCATTTAGTTGATAACCTTATCAATAGAGATAACGCTTAATACAGAGTTGTTTGAAAAAACTTGGAAACAAATAATGACTGTCGTTTCAAAAGATAGAGATTATACTTAATGAACTTTAAAGAGGGAATTACACAAAGTGGGAGCTTGTTTTTCACTTCAAAGTACAAAACACAAACTCAAACGGAATAAAAAAAAATTAAGCTAAGAGATTTGCAGTCTCTCAGCCTATGAATGGGAGATTAAGAGTACGACGCGAAATCACCGGAGAATTAGGCTGCAACATTAATAGAACTTGGTTGTTGACTTCCAACTTGCCTTTCATTATTTTCCCATAAACCTAAAATAGGAAAGAAACAATGTCGCAGAACCAGGAGAATCTCAATACAAAATCTTAAAGATATTATATTGATATTTCAAAAGTATAAACAGAGCAAAGATAAGGGTAAAATGACTTTAAAAAAACAACTAAAAGGTAATTTTTAAAACTGTTCTTTTATTACTTGGTAAAAGCGCAATGCCTGTAATGGCACTGGTATCAAAGTGGAGATTGGAAAGGATGTGCAGTTATTATTATGATGCTTTTCTAAGAACATTTTTTTCTCTTCATGGACATTGTAATATTTTTTTTATTTTATAAGGGTAATACTAACACTACAAAACCCATTTATTATATCTACTGCTCATATTATCTTCAATATTATCAATATAATCAATAGAAGAAGTAGTACCAGCAGCAGTAGTAGTAGTAGTAGTAGTAGTAGTAGTAGCAGCAGCAGCAGCAGCAGCAGCAGCAGTAGTAGTAGTAGTAGTAGTAGTAGTAGTAGTAGTAGTAGTAGTAGTAGTAGTAGTAGTAGTAGTAGTGATGGTGGTAGTAATATTTCTGCATGGCATTCACTAAATTCAGTACTATGGTGGATTTCTAGAGTAACCATGACGTTATACTTTTTGTGGTAATTAAGACAGAGAAAATACACAGCATAAACTTTTTTGTAAGACAATTTTCTTCAAGTCACATATGTCACTCTAATAATTATTTTACAGTAAAACAGATCAAAAGAGATTTAGAAGTAGTTTTTAGAACTTCTTTGCTCATTTATTGTACAACCAAATTTACTTGAGGCAATGAAATAAACAGCAGATGTTTTACGTGTACTAAGAGTAGTAAAACTTTATGTGACTTTCAGATTATTATTCCTCGACACACGTTCCGCTACTCTCTATACGTTATGTAAAAATGAAAGAATTTGACTTTAGGACAAAGGACTAGTCTTTAGAGTATAGTTTTCTATTTGGGAACTCAAGTTGGACTGAATCAAACCATTTAGCCCCAGACACTCCACTGTTTGGCGATCTAAGCAAATGAGACCATTCTGTGATTCTATTTACATAAAACTACCAAGGTTCTCGAACTTGGCCGACTTGGCTTCCATCCAATAAGTAGAATCACGATGAATTGGATTGGGATGACTCTAGATCCGATCTGGCTTGGTCTTACTATCAGGACGCACATAATTATTCTTTCTAAGATTTGTTTATCCGGTTCTACTCGTAATCTGGTTACCGATACGTCCAACCGGTGTCAAGAAGTAGGTAGGTAGATAAATGTGGTCATGTTCTTTTTCTTCCAAATGTTTTTGGCCTCGCGATATTCGTTAAAATAATGAAGTTGGTTTATACTGCCCTGAATCCAATCGGTTTAGCAGGGCAATTCAATTTGCGGAGTCAACTTACACAGGATTTATCGCAAAGTATTGGTTTGTCAGGGAACACCAGAAGAAAAAAGGTACAAGATTTCTAAATACCTGGCTGCTTATCGAAAGAATGATATAAAGATTTGTCTTGGAGGAATAAGCCCAGATTAAGCAATGTGAAATCTATAAGCTTGCAGACAAATGAGTTTTCTGTAAATATTTTTAAGACATCCTACACGCTCAGGCAAAAACAACTACTTTGAATTCCATGTCCTGGGCTTGTAATTTCAATGAACCAGTGCTTTGCAGGGGAGAAACTATATTGTTAGCGTTCAGGGGATTCTTTTCAGCATTGTCCCTCAGTTTCTAGTCTGCTCTATGCTCACCTATACATTCTAGTGGTTTTAATAATATTCATGTTAAGGGGTTCCAACCCGTTCGCTCTCAATGTCTTTGGTAGCTAGTCGCTACCAGTGTCCACTGCGCATGTCGTAAGAATAATACCGTAATCCAGACAGTAATGGTGCTTTTTAAGACGCTATAACTGACCTTCTTTCCCTGAAGGAACACATTGATTATTAACTAGGGCCTGGTTGTTTTTTTGTTTTTTTGGTTTTTTGGTTTTGTTTTTGTTTGTTTTTTCTTATTTGCTAACTCTTTAAATTAACATTATTGACGTCTTTAGCTTGATCTCACAGATAGAGTCAGCGCAGAGCTTCGACCAAAAGTTCCTTCCTGAGGAGGACTGGTGTTGCACACTGCCTGTCAATCAATCAAAATTATTATTTTTATTAACTTAAGGTTCTTTTCCAATGATTCCAACGATCAGTCAGTGATTGAGTTAGTCTTGTAATCAATCAGTATCAAATTAATAAATCAGTCAAATGATGTGATTCAATTATAAAGAGAAAAACTGGGTAGGTTGAAGTACCAAAATGGAAACACCACCTCCCCGTTTTTAAGCGAGGAATATCTAACCTTTTTAGATTTTCATTTCCTTAATGTGTTTGTCGTCGTTGAGTCCAGATCACTGGTCAAGACTGGGCACTTGACCTGGCTCTCAAGTTCACAAAATCCAAACTAGGAGTACTCTGCTTGATGATGGCATCTTTGCTCATTCTCAAATAAAGTCACCAAGATCTAATGGCCTGTGGTTTGTCCAAATTGATGACTTCCATTTTAAAGCTTGAGCGAAAGTGTGATTTGGGGTTTTTTTTAAGTTATTAAAGTGAATACTGATTGAGAAGAAAGAAAAAGCTACATGAAGGATAGAGAAAGAGTGGGAAAGAGGAGAGTCAAATCGTAAAATATCCAGCACACAGAGAAGACGTACACACTATTAGCCTGAGCGATATTCAAAGATATAAGCAGAAAAATTGAACAAAAAAAAATACAGATAAAAAACTTACAACAGATGACAAGCACAAAGGATTTAAAGAAGAAGCAGACTAAAAATGTTTGTTTTGATAGAAGGAGTGGAAGTCACGGTGCATCTTGTGGCAAATCAGCCACCTTAGACCGCTGTAAAAAGCGCTGACTCTCTCAATCCAACTCAGTGGTTTTCACTTCAAGTAAGAATATGCATTTTTATCTAAATATATAATAAGCAATTTTATGTGAGTTCAAGAAACCCTAATATCAATGGGGTGGTGAAACAAGAGTAATATTTCGTCTTTTCTTGTTATCTTTATGAACTTTCAGAAAGACGGAATTGCTAATTGTCTTATAGTAACAGTTTTATTTACTGTATAGCAAAAGGGATTATATCATGATGCATGTTAAATCCTCGAATTAATCTTGATGCATGTTAAATCCTCGAATTAATCTTAATTATAATCTCAAAGAGTAAACAATGGAAGCTCGATCGCTAAACTATGTGATACTTTCAGAAAGGAGGGGAGACTAGCACTAATTCGTTTAGGTCCTTTATTTATACCCAGGACACTCATGAAAAAATAGTTAATTATGATACTTACATCAAGAATGTCAGGTTATTTAGCATATGTCATCAAGACAAATCTCCAGTCAAAATATAAAGATTTTTATAGAGAGTTCAAATCGAAAGACAAGAAGCTTAGAGCATTGTACGGACGTACGTCTAAATAATTATAGGAACCAATTAAACAAAATGGCATGCTAGCACACACCACTGAGTTCAGGGACTTTTGGGTTTCCAAGCTAAAGAAGAAAAGAGATGAAAGTTACAATTTCTTGGAGTAAAGTGATGAAAAGCAAAATAGTCACAAGACCTTTTCATAAGTTTTTTTAGGCACAGACATAGTCAGATACTTGCGAGATATATCAAGTTTTTGTCACTAAATCGTTTGTTGTGTTGGTTTTTTTTTTTGTTTGTTGTTGTTTTTTGCTTTGTTTTTGTCTCTGTTTCTTCCATAATAAAAATTAATACAAAACGCGTTCGTCTATCACACAGGAAAACTGAGTCTAACAGTATATTACCGGCGTTCTCGATCCATACTTCAGAACAAAAATTGAATACATGTAAATTTCTAGGCCAAGACTTTATCTCTCGGTCTAGACTTGAATTCTCACCTCAAGGAGACTTGATCTTCCTCCTAAACCAGTCTGAAGCACTTTTGTACTTGCTAGAGGAGTTAATTATTTGGATCTAGATTCCAAACTTAGCAAACCTTACACTGTCTGTATAAACTTTATAATTTTCATCAATTCCCAGGTTATGTCTGATGTTATTGAACTTGTTTTCATGTTGATAGAAGCGCATTATCTGGTCCATTCCATCGTTTCGAAGTCGTGTTTGGAGCTTTCAAAGTGATAACAGCAAATGACAGATGAAGAGAGAGAGAGAGAGAGAGAATGGGAGAGAGATAGAGAAAGAGAGAAAAAAGGGAGAGAAAAAGAGATAGAGAAAGGAAGAGAGAGAGAGAGAGAGAGAGAGAGTGTGAGAGAGAGAGAGAGAAAGGGAGAAGTAGTATAGAAAAATCAACCACAAACCTTGATCTAGCTCGAGACCGACAAATAAGACGAAAGACGTGAAAACCCTGGAATGAACAGGGATCGAACCTGCACCTCTATGCGGCACCCATCACCTTGCCGTGACAAGACCAGGCACTTAACCACTTAGCTATCCGCATCTACAAAAATAGATGCTTCAGGAACAGTGACTTTTATGCTGGCTTAAATAGCCTAAGAAGTTGAATCGCTAAGAACGATCAAGTCATACAGAGCATTAAATCCACACTTGATATTACTACAGAAAGAATGGGGGGTTTCCTTATTCCTCTCGAAATAATGGTCACACTTACGCCCATGACAAATTTCACATCTGTGTTGTTAAAACTTTTTTTTTCCTTTCAACTTCAAAGACAAAAAAAGAACAGCTTTAATAACAAAACAAAATTCCAATCATTAAAAGTCATGAGGTCAAAAAAAGCGCAACTAATTTTCTTTTTTTACAGGCATTAAAGGATATGACGGAACGCTGGTCATGGTAGGTTTGTAGGTGTTATGGTGCGGGTGAGGAGAGGCGAGGGCAAGGTGCGGTGGTTAAGATCTTATATATTTATTTATATGTGTATATATAACTTTATGATGTTTTAGGGTAGAGAAAAGAAGAGGGTGGGCAACGAGGTTTTGTTAGATATCACACAAAGTAATGAATACAAGAAAAAAAAAGATGCCTTTATCTTGATTGAGGCCGTTACAAAACTCGTAAGGAAAATGAAAACACGCTAAAGAACATAAAGGAGCCCCATCAAGCCAAATTAAAAGTTTTTGAGGAACTACAAAAATGTTTTTGCACTTAATATGATGAGAGAGCGGAATTTCAAATCAGTTCGATCTTTGCTTTAGGAAACTTGTAGAAAGAAAAGCCTTTTGTTCAGATTTATGATGCCATTTCTGACCCTGTGTTACCGCTAGATGGCTAATGTAATAGTTTCTGTGATATAATGCTTCCTCACCATCCCCATTGTAAAGAATTCGTTGGAGGGAACACTGCTGGATGTTATGTTCCCTGTTTGACCATCAATAACGCAATGATTGTCT
This sequence comes from Elysia crispata, assembly GCA_033675545.1. Taxonomy (NCBI): domain Eukaryota; kingdom Metazoa; phylum Mollusca; class Gastropoda; family Plakobranchidae; genus Elysia; species Elysia crispata. The sequence goes on along the minus strand of JAWDGP010000133.1, from coordinate 85,675 downwards.
TTGTATTCCACCCACATACCAGACGCTAGGGGGGCATTACATCTTCTTTGTTTTCTATGCCAATCTCAAGATATCGCTAGCAGATAATAATTGGCGGATGTAGACATTCTTTGTTCCGAGATATTTGTACCAGCACTTATAATGATTAGATGCAGCTGGAGAAAAAAGCTTGAGAGGGGATTGAAATCAGTAGTCTTCACAAAACAAAAGGGGGGTCGGACTTTCTGACTGTGATGGAAAAATTATATATAAATTATATATTACGCAAAAACAAGTTCCGGAGTATTGTTGGTGTTGTTAATGTTTTTCATCTTTTGATTAGTTCACTCTCAGCGCATATCTTTGTCTGACCGTTTTTTTTTTTTTTAATTTTTGCGCTTGGTGTTCTTTCTGTTTCTTTCTTTCTCTCTCTCTCTCTCTCTCTCTCTCTCTCTCTCTCTCTCTCTCTCTCTCTCTCTCTCTCTCTCTCTCTCTCTCTCTCTCTCTCTCTCTTTCTCTATCTCTCTTTCTCCCTCTCTTCCTCTTACCATCTCTCTCTATCTATCTCTCTCGAAGTATATATATATATATATATATATATATATATATATATAGAGAGAGAGAGAGAGAGAGAGAGAGAGAGAGAGAGAGAGAGCATCAACCGCACATAAATAAGAAGTCAGAAGCAGATAGAGATACATAGTTAGAATGGGCTTAATCAAACGATGAATTAAAAAAAGAAAAAAGAAACAACAGCAACAAAAAGACACTATATTTATTATATATGTATATATGTGTGTATTTGTTCTTTTTTCCTCTCTTTCTCTCTCTATTCCTCTGTCTATTTCTCTCAAGCGCTTCTGATTTATACAGTAGCTACCTCAATTCTGTAAATATGAACCTTTTATTGTAAGATGAACAAGACCAAAGTGACTTCACCTTTCTCGTAACATGTCACGCAGCAATAATTCTTTGCTTTATAAAATGTACTCGGTGTTATCTGGACACAATTACGTAGGCCATTGGTTTCTTTTGTCTTTTTTTTTGTTAGCGTCCCCAATCTTATTGAGCCAATATAGAAGGTAACTAATGATGGCGAGAAAGCAAGCTACTTATTTAGCTCAAGCTGTTTATCTCTCCCTGGCCACAGCGTATCACTCTTTACAAACTCTACACAACACAATGCAAACTTGCCGAACAATGTGATTGAGGCCTCTTCTGTTTGTTTACGCTGAACTACTTAATTGTATAAAAATAGATAACTTCTTTTTGGTTATCTCGTTTTCTCTCGAAATATTCTTTTCATATATTTGATTTGAATTATGCTGAACTGATACTAAGTTGCAGTCGATTCCAACTCTGCAGACCAAGGTGAACAAGCGAGGTAACAATCGAAATAGCTCCTAAATTGTAGTGAATCTATCAAACTGTCAGACTCAAGAGCTGTACCGATATATTATATATGCAAATCTAGATCGAGAAAATTAAGCTTGCAATGCAATATGCTGTGACAGCAAATGCTTTCCTGATATTGTTTAGTTTTTTTAAAAATTTAAGAGAAGGGCCATTGGGCCAGCTTTGTCTGTAGGAATAGACCATAACAAAATTAATGTTCAAAACTGTCTCCATTTTTACTGCTCCAAAATGTAGGAAATCAAAACCTGCTGCTATGAAATAATAGTAAAGTTCTGAAGAGATTACATTCAAATTTTTAATCTGATTATATTGTTAATACTGTAGCTCGAAAATGCGAAGCTCGCAAACTTCGTCGAAAATAGCCTTTTTGGCGAAAATAGTGCTTCCGATCTTACTGTTAATACGGGACTAAGTTTTCAAAGACCTGTAATCATCATTGCGAGTAAAACAAGATGAGACAACTGCGCTTGGGAGGCGGAATGGGTTAGTCTTAGTTAATAAGTTTTGTTCTCCCTTTCAATCTCTGTGGCGCTCAGGAGAAAAGAGGTTCATCGCTAATAATATTGTGTTCCATCTCATGTTTTAAGTTTGCCCATAAGAACAGGCCTGACCTGTTTGCCACTCTACAAACCACGCAATGGACTGGGCATGGACTGACCCTGAACTTCGAGGCGTCTCTCATTGCTGTCCGAGGTCTGGTACATTCAAATGCATCAATGCAAAATAATCGCTTTATAAACAATATTCAGCGTCAACGAGTTCAATGTTGATGTACTTTTGTGTTTTATTTTATTTTTTGTATTTTTGTTTGTTTGTTTGTTTTTTTTTGGGGGGAGTGGGGTTCTTTTGTTTTGTAATCATTATGTGCGGCTTCCATTTCAACTTACAGTTTTGATTCGAGAACATTGCCCTAATGGATGAAAGTTTACAAAAGCTTCATCTTTGTTTTTAGTTTGAAGTTTTCAAAAATGATTCTAAGATATTTACTCTGTAGAAAGGGACCAGGTTTCATAGCTGTTGTTGTTTTGTTTTTGTTGTTGATTTCTTGTTTTAATGTCTTTTTTTTTTTGGCCGGGGGGGAGGGGGAGGGTGTCCTGAATTACTTTAAAAGCCCAGTCTTTTTTATCAGATTTGTTAGGTTTTACTTCTTGTATAAGACATTATTTTCCTTCTTGAACTCGCTGAAACGTACTACTTCTTTGCCATCATTCACGTGTAACTGATTTAGATTTAGGTTTACAGCGTGTTCATGAGGGGGTTCTGATCAATATCAAATTTAACTATTTTATTAACTACAACCAGTGTTTGCCTGGGGGCTTGGGGTCCATCGCATGACACAGTGACCTGAAGTCAGTCAAGTTCTCCACTTCAAGTACAACTAATGCGATTCAACCAAAGATAATGGGTTCCACATTTGACCAAGCGGCACAAGAGATTCAATTTCCTTATCCCAACATAAGATGTAGAATTGCGTATTCATTCTAGTTAAAACAAAAACAGTGTTGTTTGAAATTTGGATTAAATTGCGCGTTCAGCTACGAGTACAATAGCATTTTAAACTTTTAAACTGATAACAAAATGAAGAAAAGTTTCATAACTTACGATTGACTTACTTCACAGATTTAGATAACGAATCATAAGCAAAGCCACAAAGTTTTAAAGTGAAATGGGGAGAAGATGAGCCAATGGTGAGGAGAATGAGCTGGAGATAAAGAGAATTATTGGGAATCAAGGGGATTAGGGAGCGTTTTTTTCTTTCCTTATTTTTAAGGTGTGTGTCAGGTGATAAGAATGGAATTTGTGCACCAAATGTAAATTACATCTAGTAACAAATTCGGATCAGATATCTTAGCACTCTGCTTCAAAAATATAAGGAATCGGTGCATGTCCAAACAGGGCAACAAAGATATATAGATCTTATAGCAACGTCTGGGATTTGGTAAAAAATGTCTTAGACTTTAATGTGACAGCTCATCAGATCTTAGCTTTGAACTACAACTATTGGTAGAAACTGGTCGAGAGAATCGTGTCGTTATGGGTAATCCTGTGCTTAATTTATCACAGACCTTAAGACGAAGAGTGGTTGCATGAATAAGCTTGTGTGCTGGAAGAGAGTCTGAAAATTTTACCAATTTCAAAATATATTTTCGGAAATTTTTCTCTCTTTGGGGTGTTAGGTTGGGGGAGAGAGGATAAGATTAGTCCCTTCCTAGCCTCCTGATACAGCAGCAGTTTATAAACTCTAGGTCATGTATGAACTTTCAAATCAATAAGAGTTACCCTCCTTTGCCATTTGTTCATTGACCGCTCAGCTGCCTTAGCTGTTCATATGATGGATTAGGTCCTCTCACGCCCGTCAATTGAGTTTTGCAAATCAATCAGTCCCCGCAAGCGAATGAAATAGGAGAAAAAAATGTGCATCGGTACAAGAGAACCAGCTATTTTTGAAGTTACCTTGGAGATTTATTTTTTTTTAACTTTTTTTGCACACTTCTTCCTTCAGAATATTTACTAGCAGCCCTATGAATCCCTCACTATCAAGTTAAAGGGTGAAACGCATTACTTTATCCAAAAATTGAAAATCGATGCATTGCGGTGTGAGTAAAGAGAAAATTTTCTGAAATAGACTTTACTAACGTTCTTAAGGCGTTTAACACTGAACAATAAAGTCATTGAATAGTGTTAATACTAATATTATAGCAGTAGTAAAAGTAGTAGTAGTAGTAGTAGTAGTAGTAGTAGTAGTAGTAGTAGTAGTAGTAGTAGTAGTAGTAGTAGTAGTAGTAGTAGTAGTAATAGGAGCAGCAACAGCAGCAGCAGCAGCAGTAGTAGTAGTAGTAGTAGTAGTAGTAGTAGTAGTAGTAGTAGTAGTAGTAGTAGTAGTAGTAGTAGTAGTAGTAGTTGTTGTTGTTGTTGTTGTTGTTGTTGTGGTAGTAGTAGTAGTAGTAGTAGTAGTAGTAGTAGTAGTAGTAGTAGTAGTAGTAGTAGTAGTAGTAGTAGTAGTAGTATGTTGTTGTTTTAGTAGTTGTGGTAGTGGCAGCGGTAGTGTTATTACTATTGTCATCATTATTATTATTATTATTATTATTATTATTATTATTATTATTATTATTATTATTATTATTATTATTATTATTATTATTATTATTATTATTATTATTATTATTATTATTATTATTATTATTATTATTATTATTATTATTATTATTATTATTTCACATCTTTTGTTCGTTTTTTATGCGGAGAAAAACAATAATCAACGAACAGAATTACACATCCCCTTTTTTGTGAGGCCGTCAAAGTCTGGAATCCGAAAATGCACCATTTCTTTTCGTCTGAAAATATTGTCAGCAAATCTATGAAGGTCACAGGAGAAGGCATCTCATATTGACACGCCTCTGCGATCTATTTTATTTTGAAAGTGGTTTATGAGAATGACTAATGGAAGGAAAAAAATTAAGATAGTGTGTGAGAGAGACAGAGAGAGAAATTTTGAGTAGCTTTTTATCTTTAAGATATCATTTATTACAATTCTCTAAAGAAAAGAAGAAAAAGGAAAAGATTCTCTCTAGTCCTAGTTTTTTTTTTTCTTTTTTGTTACTAAACGCCCCAGATCCAGATTTAGCGTCTAGTAATGTTTGTCTAATTTTCATCTGATCAATTCTGCCTTCTGTATTTTTTTTATTATTTTATATCAGATATATATATATATATATATATATATATATATATATATATATATATATATATATATATATATATATATATATATATATATATATATAAAAGCTAATGTAACTTTCACAATTTTAATCGTTTTTAAAGTTAACATGTTTTTTTTTCATTGGAGAAAAAGTGCGTTGTTTGCACATTCATGGCAACGTTACACCATTGCAACATTAACTTTATATCCTCGTTCTATATATTTGATGCATGGTACACAAAGTTAACATCCCTATTCGATCGATTTTATGGATTGGAGGTAAAGTTTAAATCTTCATTCTAAAGTTTTGATGGATGGGCCATAAGCTTAACTTTTTTTTCTATAAGATCGATGAATGGAATACAAACTCTATATCTTTATTCTATAAATTTTTATGGAGGGACATATGTCCTATATCATTATACTGTAAATTGATGTATGGGATAAAAATTTTGTTTATTTTTTAAGGTTTTATGGATGAGACACAAGCTGTATATCTGTATTTTATAATTCGATGGATGGGTCACAAACTCTTTATCTTTATTCTACAGTTTGACGGATGGGATACAAATTCTATACCTTTTTCTACAGGTTTTTGATGGAGGGACTTAAACCCTATATTTTTATACCGTAGGTTTGATTGGTGGGACTCAAACTTTATACCTTTATTCTATAATTTGACGAATGGAATACAAACTCTATACCTTTATTCTATAGGTTTTGATGGATGGGACATAAACCCAAAATATGTATCTTTATTCAGTAACTTCATGGATGGGACAAAATAGTGAATATATCTTTATTCTATAGGTTTCATGGGTAAGGAGACAAGCTCTATATCTTTATTCTATAATTTGATGGATCGGGCATACACTCTAAATCTATATTCTAAAGGTATGTGAATGGGATACAATCCCTAAAGTTTTATTCTAAAGTATATGGAGGGGATACAATCCCTAAAGTTTTATTCTAAAGGTATATGGATGGGATACAATCCCTCAATCTTTATTCTATAGGTTTGATGTATGGGACATAAAGTTTCTATCTTTATATATCATTTGATGGGTGAGACATAAAGTTTATGTCACAATGTCATATATATATTTTAAAGGTATTATGGAAAAGCCGTAATCTCAACACTATCAGTGTTTATGACCGATGGGGTCAGTATGTTCTTTCTTTTAAAAACTGATAGATTAAAATCTCTAGATTTCTGTTTTTTTCTTTATTATGACTAGAAATATTTGGAGCCTCAGAGAGACATAGACAAAGTATCAATGTGTTAGAGACTATCGTAGCAGTAGAATAGTTGGGGGATATAAAAATTTGCTATTTGGCTTCTATCTTATATGAAGATTTCAGGCGGCCGTTTTGAGTACTGTTGGGTATTTTTTTTAATAGGTTTAAATATCTACAGCAGTGTTAAGAGCACTTAGTATTTAATTGTTCTAGGAAGTGTCACTTGACACAGGGCCATTTTATTATTTAGTTGACCGACGTCTTGGTTGTAGACTACAAGCTTGAATAGGACAGAACGTAAATGCTGAGAAGAGAAAAGGCGTTAGGGAAGGGGTGAGGGCGGAAGGGAGAGAAGGAGAGAGAGAGAGAAGGAGGAAGGGAGAAAGAGAGGCAGAAAAAAAAGTTTAATCACAAAGTGATCCCAAAAGAACAGTCAAAAAACAAGGCTATAACAGACAAGATGAGAGTAGAGGAGAGATTCATTTACAAAGAGAGAGATAGAGGAAGGGAGAAAGAGAGAGATAGAGGAAGGGAGAAAGAGAGAGATAGAGGAAGGGAGAAAGAGAGAGATAGAGGAAGGGAGAAAGAGAGAGATAGAGGAAGGGAGAAAGAGAGAGATAGAGGAAGGGAGAAAGAGAGAGATAGAGGAAGGGAGAAAGAGAGAGATAGAGGAAGGGAGAAAGAGAGAGATAGAGGAAGGGAGAAAGAGAGAGATAGAGGAAGAAATAGAAAAAGAAATAGGAGAATTAGGTAAGGCGACACAGAGAGAGGAAGATTACTTAGGTGAAAAGTGAGCTTTATGGAAGGTGACAGAGAAAATTAAAAAAAAAAAAAAAAAAAAAAAAAAGAAAGCGGGCGAAAGAGAAAGAAAATAACAGGAAGAGCTAGAGAGACAGCAGAGGATGGTTTGATGTCTACATATCGAGGCATAAATTATAAAATAAAGCATGTTTAAAACGGTCACAGCTGGCCAACATGGCTTGGATTTTTGTTTAATGCTTATTCAAAAGTGATCGCCAACTTTTTTTGTAGTTATTAACTATTTAATACGATTTGTCAACGTTGCGAGAGATAGTGAGAGAGAGAGAGAGAGAGAGAGAGAGAGAGAGAGAGGCGTAGTAAATCAAAGATGAAAGAAAAAAAAAAGAAAAATGAAAAAGAAGACAGACATCTGATAAAGGGATGGATAAAAGATGACGGGAAAGAGAGAGAATCAGTGAGGGAAAGAGAGAGAATCAGTGAGGGAAAGAGAGAGAATCAGTGAGGGAAAGAGAGAGAATCAGTGAGGGAAAGAGACAGAATCAGTGAGGGAAAGAGACAGAATCAGTGAGGGAAAGAGACAGAATCAGTGAGGGAAAGAGACAGAATCAGTGAGGGAAAGAGACAGAATCAGTGAGGGAAAGAGACAGAATCAGTGAGGGAAAGAGAGAGAAATAGAGAGAGAATCAGTGAGGGAAAGAGACAGAATCAGTGAGGGAAAGAGACAGAATCAGTGAGGGAAAGAGAGAGAGAAATAGAGAGAGATTGTAAATAAGCAAAAAGATAATGTTGAAGGCTTATGCCAAAAAAAAAATGAGAAAAAAAGAGGAAGAAGCAGAGAGAAAGACTAAAATTCAAGAAAATGAAGCTTTGCTTTTTTAATATCCCTAGTTGCTGTGATAGTCACGGGATTAGAAGAGAAAACACAAGGCAATAGGTAATTAAAAAAATAAATGAATCAAATTTATGTTAAATGAAAAAAAAAACGTGTTTTTACAGTTTTATTACCACCGAAGGTTACCATCAATATCACAAGAAGCGAGAAAAAACTTTTCTTACAGAAGCACTCAAACTATTATTTAGCCGATTAAAATATTTATGCAATAATCCACGAACATCGAGTAGCGAATGAACTTTGAAACATAGTTACTTGATGGAATATGATATGCAACTATATATTTATGCATATCGTTCTCTTTTTTCAATCCGTCTTCTTCCTTCTCTCCAAGTTCTGGGATCAAGATAGAGATTGTTTTGGCATATTTGAGCTAAAAATCACCCATTCCTTCAAATAAACTTATAGCCAACTGTTTCACCAAAAACGCCATAAGACTAAGGGCTAACCCTTAACAACACTTCTTAGGACTCTAAATAAGGAGCTGGAGAAAGAAACCCTACTAGCTTTAAACCTAATCGTGGACAGATAACGTAGCCTTCCAGAAATTTTGACATAATTTACTGCCTCCATCTTACAGCTACAGAGAACAGCCACAGTTTTAACGACTGCTGAGTAATGGCTCTGCTAGAGAAAAGTCTGAAGTAAAGTAAGTCTAGCTAAACTCTCGAATTCTTTTCAAACTAAGGATAATTCGAAATTGAATTTTTATATCTCTTGCTCCCTTGTTTCTGACAGGAGATTTTGTGAGTTTTGTGTTTACAGTGAGCTGTTGAACACCAGCAATACCTGTTATTCAATGGAAGTAAATAAGGATGTTGAAAGCGCTTCGAATCTAAATACTTCTATCGTCATAGGAGGGTGAATACATGTGGTAACATTTCACTTTTTGCATCAAAATACATGTAGTAACTTTTCATCTTCTGCATTGAAATACATGAGATAATTTTTTTTTCATTTTCTACATTGAAATACATTTGATAACTATTCATCTTCTGCACTGAAATACATGTGGTAACGTTTCACCTTTTGCACTGAAATACATGTAAAAACTTTTCATATTCTGCATTATGTTGTAACTCTTAATAGATGCATCAAAATAAACGCAGTAACATTTTTTAAAGGATTCTTTTTACTATTTGCATAAAAATTCACGAGTGTTATTGTGTATAAAAAATATGAACAAACATCAGTTTGTAAGTCTCCATTAACCATTCGTATAAAAAAAAACGTGTTACGCACCTTGTAGCATTATTTTATCAATATCAGGGCTTTCAGAAAGAGGAAGGACTAAGGAATTTTTATTGGACGCCGTGCAATGCCCTTGTTTTGGAGTATCTAATCAGAGCGATTCTCGATAGGTTTATCTAAAAAGGCAATTGGCGAAAGTAGACAACCATTCCCTTAGATCTGATTAAATTTCTTTACATTGAGAATTTTTTTCTATTGTTATTTTTATAATAGATGTTTAAATTGTCATTTTTACCAAAAAAAATATAACATGTGTACATATATTTTGTTTTCTCAATTATTCCGTATTTTGCAGGGTCACTTCCTGAACGACTGGCCCCAAGGTGTTAGACAGGGCCAATCACCCTCTATTTCATTTTTCAGTTTCTGTCAGTTCGTCACGTCTCATACTGCTGGATTATTTTTGTACCAGCTATCCATGCAAACTCCGCATACGAAAACCTTTAGATATGAATTAAAACTCCCCCCTGGGTGTAAACCCAAACCCTTTTTGTTTCTGCTCAGCGAGGAACTCGTCAAAAGCCTCACTCTGTGCGACAGTGAAGTGATTCTTCCAGTCGCCGACAACACCTGGGGGAGAAATTGGAGATAAATAGGAGATAAATAGGAGAGAAAACGGAAGATAACAGAATTATAAATGATTATAATTTTATCGTTTTAAAAGGATTGTTGACGCCCACCAATGAAGAAAGTATATAACGTAAACTGCACCCCCCCCCCCTCTCTGACTCTGTCTATCTGTCTGTCTGTCTGTCTGTCTGTCTGTCTGTCTGTCTGTCTCTCTCTCTCTCTCTCTCTCTCTCTCTCTCTCTCTCTCTCTCTCTCTCTCACTCACTCTCTCTCTCACTCACTCTCTCTCTCTCTCTCTCTCTCTCTCTCTCTCTCTCTCTCTCTCTCTCTCTCTCTCTCTCTCTCTCTCTCTCTCTCTCTCTATCTATCTATCTATCTATCTATCTATCTATCTATCCATCTCACCCTTTATCTAATGAGCTCCCCCCCCCCCTTTTTCCGCATGGTTTTCTCATATTATAGACCGCTATATATTATTTCATAACCACTACTCCATCCCCTTCATCTTACAACAAGCAAAAATTCGCCCCTCAGGGAAAAAACACGACACAAACAAAACTAAAAATCAACATTATTTTCAACGCCCTTCTCGATATATTAAAGCTGATGTCTCCTTTAAATCTTTTCTATCAATAAAAATTCTTGTGACAATTATTCTCTCAAAACTGATAAAACTTGATTTGGCCATAGTGAGGTGAATTGCATCGCGTGGTTCTTACTGGAGTATGCCACATTGCAACAATTTAGAAACGCCGAGTAATTTATTCTTTGGGCTCTTAAAAAGTTTATCAAAGAATCCTCCAAACAGCTTAGTATTCGGTAGTTATGCGGAAGGAGTAAAGCCTGTGGGAAGCGAAATTTCC
>JAWDGP010000133.1:25000-70000 GCA_033675545.1 Elysia crispata | reverse complement strand
CGATGTCAATCGTAGAAAATATCGACAATAATCACAACGATGATTTCAACATTGTTTTATAATAATAAAATGAAGCATTTGGATCCTAAACCATTCCAGATGCTGAATAATATATTTATCCAAAACAAAACCTTTCCTTTACCAAAACTCAGACTACCGCTGGAAAAGTCCATATTTTGGGAGGTGATTAAGAGGTGAAAACATTAAGTAGGTTTCATTTCTATAAAAAAAAAAAAAAAAAATAACACAAGCACGAGCTTTGTGGTAAAATCTTTAGAAACTCTGGTCATCAATAACAACCGGAGGAAGAGAAAGGCATGATTTCACTTCCCCTTAACATCACTTACATCCTGGTTTAAATAATTCACCGTTCACAGTCCTTCAATTGCGTCATTGTCCCAAGCACATTGACAAGCAAGTGCCGCTCAGGAGAGTCTGCCTTTTTTAGGCTTTATATCCTGGGAGTTAGATTCTCTACTTAGTGTAAAATTTGCGGCGGTTAGAAGTGACAAGGCCCCACACTTATTTATGTCGTATTGTAAAGAAACAGTTGTGACTTCCTATGTTTGAAAGTCTCTGAATATTTTGAGGGAAGAGCCAGTGACTGTATGTGGTTGTGTCTACTCACAATAATCGCCACATGGATAACCCTTGAGAAAATTGTCGAATGTGAACTGTTCTGACGCCTGATGCTTTAGATGGTGATACATAGAAACTGCCGTGTCTTTTGGATTGCGTATTACGTGAATTATCTGCATGAGGAAAAAAAAATATTAAATAATTTTAAAAGACTACCTATAAGTAGTGATATTATCAAGGACTACTGAAAGTGAGCTATTTTATCTTTCGTTAAAACAACAACACAAACACAAATACCAACAGTAGTAGTATATTTTACAGTGTTAGCTAGTTTGAATGAAGGACAACGTCAACTTCAGTTGCCCTCACATACAACATAAGACTTGGGACACGATGTTACTTGATGTAGAGCAACTTTAATAAAAGTTGGACCAATGAGGAAAGACTCGGGAACTTGACATGTAGTGTTCAAAGCATAGCATGAGACTTTTGAATTAAGATTGTCCCACCAGAAGATATTCTAGAACCGAAAATCAAAGATCTATTGATAAGATCATTTGTTACAGATTCAACGAGGTGAAATCATAGTGGTCTTCATCGCGTGGACAAATTACATCAGTGAAACGACCATTTTCGGCCAGATTGATTTGTAGTTAATAATATTGGTTATTATTCACAAAAATTGTATAAATGTTTATATAGAAAAAAATAACAAAAAAGAGAAATGAATAAGGAGAGACAAAGACAGATAGACAGAGAAAGATTTATACATATATATATTATCAATACACGTACACACATACCTACATACATACATACATACATAAATACATAAATACATACACACATACATATATATATATATATATATATATATATATATATATATATATATATATATATATATATATATATATATATGCACGTATGCATAACTACACAGAGACATACATTCATACATATATACATACATACATACATACACACATATATACAAATAACAAAAAAGAGAAATGAATAAGGAGAGACAAAGACAGATAGACAGAGAAAGATTTATACATATATATATATATTATCAATACACGTACACACATACCTACATACATACATACATACATAAATACATAAATACATACACACATACATATATATATATATATATATATATGCACGCATGCATAACTACACAGAGACATACATTCATACATATATACATACATACATACACACATATATACATACATACATACATACATACATACATACATACATACATACATACATACATACATACATACATACATACATACATACATACATACATACATACATACATACATACATACATACATACATACATACATACATACATACATACATACATACATACATACATACATACATACATGGGTACTGTTATATACATCCATAGTGACAAAGAAAAAGGGGCAGATAGACAGAGAGGAGAAACAGAGAGAATTGAGAGAAAGAGAAAGAGAGCTAGAGAGAGAGATGAGAGAGAAATGCCCAACCCCTTTGATTTCACCTTCACTTTCTTAACCACTATCCCTCGCGGCAACTGTGCCATATAAAGATGGGAGTTGAGCAGACGTGGCGAGGACAGGGTTGCCAGAAATCTCAGATCGTTACAGAACTCCAGCATGGTATACTCCTTGGTGCGGCCAGAGAACTCAGTCGCGCCACTTGTCAACATGTGGAGAATCTCGGCCACCCAGTGGGTGCCTGTAGAAACACAACAAACTTGAGTCAGTTTGTGTAGGTGTGCCGTATAAGTCCAGAGACAAAGGAAACACAATAGTGTTCCACTTTACCGACTTAGCACATTATGCTAAGTTGAAGCTGATATTTTTTATCTGGATAAACGCGCATGCAGTTTTTTGATTTGGTGCTGGAAATATTTAAGTTTTGAGAATAAAGAGCAACAATCAACAGCAACAAAAACGAGCTGCAACATAAATAACACCGATAACAAAAAAGATATGAACAGTCACCAGCACTTATGGCGAATAAATAAAAGAGTACTAAACTCACGTGTAAAAACAGCATTGTCACCACACCTTGACAACATACTACAACATACGTTATAGTTCCTTTTCAATTTTTTTTTAAATAACCTATCCACAACAATGTGGTCTCAGGCTTTTCTCCGCACTGTTAAACAAATACCAGTCGGGCAGGACGGAACTGGAAAGACCACGTCAGATGGTGTAAACCGAAGAATAAATGACTAGTGAACATCAGAGCAGCAACAACAATAACGGTGAATATCCTTGCAACAGTGAAAACGGTGGTAAAGTCAAATTAACAATTTGAAAGTAATAACAGAAACATAAAAACGTAATTTCCACCATGACTCGCAATAAGAACAGCAACAAAAAGTGTCTGTTTCAATGGGGGTTTTTTTCCCAACTGAGCTTTGAATTTTTTTTTTTTTTTTTAAGTTTTCGGGTATTTTTTTTTTACTTGAAAGAAGTCAATTGTATTACGATAATGGTTGCAATTTTGAAATAGTTCTCGTACTTATTGGGTCTATGAACTCACCACATTTAGGGTAGGCCGTGATGATGATGTCATCATCTCTCATTGGTAAATCATAAATCTTCTTAAGGTGAGTCATCGGGTCATCTTTCACCGGACACTTCATGACTCGAACACGGTTAAACAGAAGACCAGAGGGAAGCGTGAGTGCAGGGAAATAAAACGGGTTATTTGGGTCAGGGGCAGGTAACTCTGCCGTGTCAGACTTAGGGTTTGTCTTTTCCAATAGTCCATTCGTATCTTGGTTTGCCACACCGATGGCTTCTATCACAGATGTCATGATTGTAACAACTGGAACATATGAAAATTAAAAATAAAATAATACAGCAAGATATACAGTGTTTCAAAGTCAGGACTTTTTCGTTTAGAAATAATTAAAATTAAGAATAATATTTCAAGAACTGTTTTTTTTTTTCTTTTCTTTTTGTTTTGTTTTGTTTTGTTTTGTTTTGAAACATTAGGTCATACACATGTTGCCATACATAGGCCTAGACCTAAGCTGACAAAAAAGTAATTTTTAAAAAAAAAAAAAAAAAAAAAAAAACATCTATCTTGTTACGGCGATATCTTAGGAGATTACCATGCTGATAGGATAAAAAAAAAACTCTGTAGTGTATAAATAATAGTGCTGGCTACCAAACTGGATATCCACTTACGCTCAACCCATAATAAGGAGACGTAAGAAGTACAGGTACCAAACTCATCTCTTACTTTCTGCAGTAATCAATTCTCATTAAAACTTTTATTGGCTTCAGATATACCTCCATGACAACGCATCTTTAATTCTCAGCACCGTCATATCGGTGATAAAAGTCTAATAATAATAATAATAATAATAATAATAATAATAATAATAATAATAATAATAATAATAATAATAATAATAATAATAATAAAAATAATAAAAATAATAATAACAACAACAACAACAACAACAACAACAAGTAGTAGTAGTAGTAGTAGTAGTAGTAGTAGTAGTAGTAGTAGTAGTAGTAGTAGTAGTAGTAGTAGTAGTAGTAGTAGTAGTCGTCGTCGTAGTAGTAGTAGTAGTAGTAGTAGTAGTAGTAGTAGTAGTAGTAGTAGTAGTAGTAGTAGTAGTAGTAGTAGTAGTAGTAGTAGTAGTAGTAGTAATAGTGCAGCAGCTAATAACCTAATAATTAAACAAAAAATAAAAAGCTCTTAGCAAATTCTCGAAGATTACCTGCGGAAAACAAACTCTTTGCAAGATTTTAATGCTATGATTCATGCATTACCTGTGAATTCTGCTGAATGAAGAGCGTAGAGTCTAGATGTAGATGGGTGTCTCTCCAACAAACAGGTTATCAAGACTTTTCTTAAGGTACACAAACTATAATTACAGTACTGTCACGGTCATGGTTAAATCAAATTGATTAAAACTAAACCTTGATAAGACTGTGAAAGTAGGTGCCGATCTGAAATATTTTTTGTCTGGAGAGGCAAATTGAGAGATAAGGGGACAGAAATTTAGAGAGAAAAGTCACAGGAAGAGTGAGAGAGAGATAGATAGATAGATAGAGAGAGAGAGAGAGAGAGAGGGGGGGGGGGGGGAAGGACAGATTGAACACTCAAATGTACCAAATAACAACGGCAATCGGGCAGACACATGCATAACGAAACAAGATTACAAGTGTTTCCATCAAGACACCATCATTAGGAGTGCTACAAAATACCAAAGAAGCTGTTTACATAACGCTTATTGTTAAACTTTTTGCATGCATTATTTGATTTCAAACAGTTTCAAGGCTTGTTTGCTCCGCGAGTGTCTAATGTCACAATTTGAACTTGATCTACAGTAACAGAAGCAAGAAGTATCACAGTGAAAGTTGTTTGGGATGACCATAAAAGCAACTGTATCATCACTTCCCTATCAAGATTAATATTTTTTTTATTTAAAAAAGCCTAGGCTAAAACATGCGTCAAAACAGTCTTAAGTCTGCTTTAGGCCATGAGATAGAATAAGTTATATGTAAGGTAAAGCGTTTTAAGTTCTGACGTTATGTTAGTAACGTTAGAGCTGTGCAAAGCCATTCACCAAACAAAAACATACAAAACGCAGCAGAGATAGAAAAACGTGATATGAATATTATTCTGCGGCAAAATAATGCTAAGTTCTCTTTTTTTAACTTATTGTATATATGTATGTATATATTAGCAGATCAGATGAGTTGTGATACTAAACAACTATTATGTATCGTATTTTTTGTTATATCTTGTTAATGACTAGGAAAAAGTCATTTACATTTAATGGACGAGTGCAGTTTGAATGTTCAGGTGACATAATTATTTTCACAAGAAATGGGGTATGTACCTTAGTGGTCACAAAATGATTAACTTTTTGAGAAATTACAAATTTGTGCACGGCGAGTCCATTACGAATAGAATCAAAGAGAAGTCGTTTGAAATAATAATGATTTATTTTATAATCTCAAACTACAAAAAAATCTGAGTACTACAAAATATACAATTTACAGATTTCTCTCGTCCTTCTCCTCCTCCTCCTCCTCCTCCTCCTCCTCCTCCTCCTCCTCCTCCTCCTCCTCCTCCTCCTCCTCCTCCTTCTCCTCCTTCTCCTCCTCCTCCTCCTTCCTCCTCCTCCTCCTCCTCCTCCTCCTCCTCCTCCTCCTCCTCCTCCTCCTCCTTCTTCTTCTTCTTCTTCTTCTTCTTCTTCTTCTTCTTCTTCTTCTTCTTCTTCTTCTTCTTCTTCTTCTTCTTCTTCTTCTTCTTCTTCTTCTTCTTCTTCTCCTCCTTCTTCTTCTTCTTCTTCTTCTTCTTCTTCTTCTTCTTCTTCTTCTTCTTCTTCTTCTTCTTCTTCTTCTTCTTCTTCTTCTTCTTCTTCTTCTTCTTCTTCTTCTTCTTCTTCTTCTTCTTCTTCTTCTTCTTCTTCTTCTTCTTCTTCTTCTTCTTCTTCTTCTTCTTCTTCTTCTTCTCCTTCTTCTTCTTCTTCTTCTTCTTCTTCTTCTTCTTCTTCTTCTTCTTCTTCTTCTTCTTCTTCTTCTTCTTCTTCTTCTTCTTCTTCTTCTTCTTCTTCTTCTTCTTCTTCTTCTTCTTCTTCTTCTTCTTCTTCTTCTTCTTCTTCTTCTTCTTCTTCTTCTTCTTCTTCTTCTTCTTCTTCTTCTTCTTCTTCTTCTTCTTCTTCTTCTTCTTCTTCTTCTTCTTCTTCTTCTTCTTCTTCTTCTTCTTCTTCTTCTTCTTCTTCTTCTTCTTCTTCTTCTTCTTCTTCTTCTTCTTCTTCTTCTTCTTCTTCTTCTTCTTCTTCTTCTTCTTCTTCTTCTTCTTCTTCTTCTTCTTCTTCTCCTTCTTCTTCTTCTTCTTCTTCTTCTTCTTCTTCTTCTTCTTCTTCTTCTTCTTCTTCTTCTTCTTCTTCTTCTTCTTCTTCTTCTTCTTCTTCTTCTTCTTCTTCTTCTTCTTCTTCAGGCACCACACTCTTATTAAGCAACAAACGTTTCCAAATATGAAGACGGGAGGTACAAGAGAATTGAAGAGAGTGAAGCAGTTGACCGACCGATGACTCTAATGTCTGTGTGTGGATGTACATTGTCCGAAAGTGTGATATTACTGGGACATATGCCGTGAGCGACACTACGAGCTAGCTATTAGTACTAGTAGTAAGAATTATAAGAGCTAGAATTTTAGTGAAAATTTTAAGTGAAAGTGACCGAAAATACTTGAATTGTTGGGATTAGAATCATCGATTTATAGATGCTTCGACACCCATCGCCTTGCCACTCAAAGAAAACATAGCTTATACCAATACGCCACTAGCTCCCTATAAAGAGAGTTTCATGGCGAAGGTATTTACTAAGCCTCTCTCTGAGTGACTTGCAATCTTGATTGGGAAAGTCCAAATCGCACCAAAGACAACCATACCATTCAATGAGAATATTAGCTTCATTAGTAAAAAGTTATGATAAAATAAGAGATCCTTTTAAACACGTATTATATTATGATGTAGGATGCAAGATATTGGCAGCTATGAAATCGCTTCCACCTGAGTTATAAAACAACTCACCCTTTGTACCTTTATTAACTTGTAATATGCGTTTAGATAGATGCATTTTAACCAAAGTAGCTTCTAGTATGAGGGTCAAAACTATATAAAATAAATTAAAATCTATACCACTACAAATACTGAGACAGATTCAGTACAAGAATTCAGGGTTACATACAATAACGACATAATTCAACTGTAACGATTGCTGAACCTTATGTCATACATTTAATCGCTCGACCAGCAAATTGAGCCTTTCACTGTCTAGTTGTTGTTTTTTCACATTAATTTATCATCCTACATGGTTTGTAGATGCGGCATGACGTCTTCCATCTTACTATATAGTTGGTGGATGCTGCATAATGTCTTCCATCTTACTATATAGTTGGTGGATGCTGCATAATGTCTTCCATCTTACTATATAGTTGGTCGATGCTGCATAATGTCTTCCATCTTACTATATAGTTGGTGGATGCTGCATTATGTCTTCCATCTTACTATATAGTTGGTGGATGCTGCATTATGTCTTCCATCTTACTATATAGTTGGTGGATGCTGCATAATGTCTTCCATCTTACTATATAGTTGGTGGATGCTGCATAATGTCTTCCATCTTACTATATAGTTGGTGGATGCTGCATAATGTCTTCCATCTTACTATATAGTTGGTGGATGCTGCATAATGTCTTCCATCTTACTATATAGTTGGTGGGTGCTGCATAATGTCTCCCATCTTACTATATAGTTGGTGGATGCTGCATAATGTCTCCCATCTTACTATATAGTTGGTGGATGCTGCATAATGTCTCCCATCTTACTATATAGTTGGTGGGTGCTGCATAATGTCTCCCATCTTACTATATAGTTGGTGGATGCTGCATAATGTCTCCCATCTTACTATATAGTTGGTGGGTGCTGCATAATGTCTTCCATCTTACTATATAGTTGGTGGGTGCTGCATAATGTCTTCCATCTTACTATATAGTTGGTGGATGCTGCATAATGTCTCCCATCTTACTATATAGTTGGTGGGTGCTGCATAATGTCTTCCATCTTAGTTTTCCTACTATGTAGTTGGTGGATGCTGCATAATGTCTTCCATCTTAGTTTTCCTACTATGTAGTTGGTGGATGCTGCATAATGTCTCCCATCTTACTGTATAGTTGGTGGATGCTGCATAATATCTCCCATCTTACTATATAGTTGGTGGGTGCTGCATAATGTCTTCCATCTTACTATATAGTTGGTGAATGCTGCATAATGTCTTCCATCTTAGTTTTCTTACTATATAGTTGGTGGATGCTGCATAATGTCTTCCATCTTAGTTTTCTTACTATATAGTTGGTGGATGCTGCATAATGTCTTCCATCTTAGTTTTCTTACTATATAGTTGGTGGGTGCTGCATAATGTCTTCCATCTTAGTTTTCTTACTATGTAGTTGGTGGATGCTGCATAATGTCTTCCATCTTACTATATAGTTGGTGGATGCTGCATAATGTCTTCCATCTTAGTTTTCCTACTATGTAGTTGGTGGATGCTGCATAATGTCTTCCATCTTAGTTTTCCTACTATGTAGTTGGTGGATGCTGCATAATGTCTTCCATCTTAGTTTTCCTACTATGTAGTTGGTGGATGCTGCATAATGTCTTCCATCTTAGTTTTCCTACTATGTAGTTGGTGGATGCTGCATAATGTCTCCCATCTTACTATATAGTTGGTGGATGCTGCATAATGTCTTCCATCTTAGTTTTCCTACTATGTAGTTGGTGGATGCTGCATAATGTCTTCCATCTTAGTTTTCCTACTATGTAGTTGGTGGATGCTGCATAATGTCTTCCATCTTAGTTTTCCTACTATGTAGTTGGTGGATGCTGCATAATGTCTTCCATCTTAGTTTTCCTACTATGTAGTTGGTGGATGCTGCATAATGTCTCCCATCTTACTATATAGTTGGTGGATGCTGCATAATGTCTTCCATCTTAGTTTTCCTACTATATAGTTGGTGGATGCTGCATAATATCTCCCATCTTACTATATAGTTGGTGGATGCTGCATAATGTCTTCCATCTTAGTTTTCCTACTATGTAGTTGGTGGATGCTGCATAATGTCTCCCATCTTACTATATAGTTGGTGGATGCTGCATAATATCTCCCATCTTACTATATAGTTGGTGGGTGCTGCATAATGTCTTCCATCTTAGTTTTCATACTATGTAGTTGGTGGATGCTGCATAATGTCTTCCATCTTACTATATAGTTGGTGGATGCTGCATAATATCTCCCATCTTACTATATAGTTGGTGGATGCTGCATAATGTCTCCCATCTTACTATACAGTTGGTGGATGCTGCATAATGCCTCCCATCTTATTACATAGTTGGTGGATGCTGCATAATGTCTCCCATCTTATTATATAGTTGGTGGATGCTGCATAATGTCTCCCATCTTACTATACAGTTGGTGGATGCTGCATAATGCCTCCCATCTTATTACATAGTTGGTGGATGCTGCATGATGTCTCCCATCTTATTACATAGTTGGTGGATGCGGCATGATGACTTACATCTTTCTATATGATTTGTGGCATAAATTCTTTCAGCATGGATATGGTTGGCTGATGCGGCATGACATCCTTCGTCATAAATTATGCTACTTTGCATAGACGTAATTTGACTGGTGCCACGTAAAACCTACTCCCTAATTTATGATAGGCTTTAAAGACTAAACGGAATGATGAATGCGACGATTGTAGAGAGCTTAAGTTATTATACTGTCAAGTTCCCATTGGATCTATTACGGAAACGGTGGATTTTCGTCAAGCCAACCATAAAGCTAGTATTAAGTCCGACCATACCACCAAATCTCACCGGCACAAATCGAACCAGCGTCTCTTGAATGTCAGTCCAACGCTTTACTAAAGACCTGACGCCCCTATAAAGCTGATAAGTGTTAAATGAAGTCTGCATCATCCTTTATTAGGGCTGGCATATGCATATGTTTTAAATACCATTCAATGTAATTATGAATGAGATCTGGGAATGTGTAATATACTATGGGTAGGATGGATCCGTCATAAAGTTTATATAATCATTCCATAGGTCTAATGGATGGGGCATATACAGTTTTAGTCTTCATTCTAATTGTTAGATTCATGAGTCAAAAGGCATGTCTTTATCCCTAAAGTTTTACATCTTCATTCTATAGTTTGATGGATGGACATACAGGTTATATCTTCATTTTAAAAGTATTACGGAAGGGACATAATGTCAATATTATCAGTGTTTGAGGCCGATGGACGCAACTTGCTCTTTTCTATTATAAGCTATTGTTTCAAAATAATTCTCTAGATTAATGTCTTTGTCTTCATTATGAATACAGTCTCCAGACAACCAGAAATATCTGGAGGCATAGAGTGGTAAACAAAGTATCAGCGTTTTAGGACTATCGTAGCAGTAGAGAAGTTGGAGGATATAAATATTTTACTATTTGGCTCCATTCTACATGAAGATTTCAGGCTTTTCAAGTACTTTTGAGTCCTGCTTATTAATTTTTTTTTCTTATAGGTTCAGATGTCTTGATCAATATAAAAGGCACTTGAGTATTAATTTGGTTTTTCAATGAAGTGTCATTTGACACTCGCCCATTTTATTATGAAGGAGACCGGCGTCTTGGCTCCAGATAACATGCTTGAGAGAATGGAAGAGAAAAAAAGAGGAAGTGAGAGAGAGGCAGAAAAGTTCAATTACAGAGGGATCGCAAAAGAAGAGCCAGAAAACAAGGCTTTAAAAAAACATGATGAGAGTAAACGGGAGATTCAGTTAGGAATGTAGAGAAAGACGGATGAATAGTAAAAGAAAATGGAGAAGTGAGTGAAATGACACAGAAAGAGAAAGAGAGATTATTGGGATGAATAGAGTGCTTAATGAAAGGTGACAGATGAAATTTAAAAGAAAAAGAAAGCGAGCGAAAGAGAAAAACAAGAAGAGCAAGAAGAGAGGCAGCAGAAAAGAGAAAAACAAGAAGAGTAAGAAGAGAGGCAGCAGAAAAGAGAAAAACAAGAAGAGTAAGAAGAGAGGCAGCAGAAAAGAGAAAAACAAGAAGAGTAAGAAGAGAGGCAGCAGAAAAGAGAAAAACAAGAAGAGTAAGAAGAGAGGCAGCAGAAAAGAGAAAAACAAGAAGAGTAAGAAGAGAGGCAGCAGAAAAGAGAAAAACAAGAAGAGTAAGAAGAGAGGCAGCAGAAAAGAGAAAAACAAGAAGAGTAAGAAGAGAGGCAGCAGAAAAGAGAAAAACAAGAAGAGCAAGAAGAGAGGCAGCAGAAAAGAGAAAAACAAGAAGAGTAAGAAGAGAGGCAGCAGAAAAGAGAAAAACAAGAAGAGTAAGAAGAGAGGCAGCAGAAAAGAGAAAAACAAGAAGAGTAAGAAGAGAGGCAGCAGAAAAGAGAAAAACAAGAAGAGTAAGAAGAGAGGCAGCAGAAAAGAGAAAAACAAGAAGAGTAAGAAGAGAGGCAGCAGAAAAGAGAAAAACAAGAAGAGCAAGAAGAGAGGCAGCAGAAAGCGGAGTGATGTCAATATATGGAGGCATTCAAGTTAGAGCAGCCTTAAAACGGTCACAGCTGGCTCTAGTGAGTTTTAAAAAATGACAAGAAAAGAAAAATATTAAAGGAGGCAGAAAGCTGATGAAAAGAATGGATAAAAGATGGTTGGAAAGAGATAGAATAAGAGAGGAAAAGAGAGCGAGAGAGAGAAAGATTGTAAAGAAACAAAAAGAAAAGGTTGCTAGCCCTGTGGAAAAAGAAAAAAAAACAGAATGGAGTGAAGGCAATGGGAATTAAAAACAAAAGAAAACAGAACGTAAAGGAAGAAAGCGTGTTTTACAGTTTTATTAAAACTAAAAGCCACGATCAATATATCAAAAACAAGCAACAAAAATCTTTTTTCTTACAGAAGCACTGAGACTATTATTTATCCCGAATAAAATATTTATGTAATAATCCACGAATACCGAGTAGCGAATTAAACTTGAAATATAGTTACTTGATCGGATACGGCGCGCAACTATTATATTTATGCATATTTTTCACAATACTTTCTCTATTTCTCTTTTTTTCCTTTCTCTCTCTCTCTCTCTCTCTCTCTCTCTCTCTCTCTCTCTCTCTCTCTCTCTCTCTCTCTCTCTCTCTTTCTCTCTCTTTCTTTCTCTCTCTTCCCCCTTCTCTCCTCCCTCTCTCCAAACACTAAGATCAAGATAGAGATTGTTTTGCCATATTTGAGGTAAAACTCACCAATTCTTTCAAATAAACTCATAGCGAATTGTTTCACCAACAATGCCACTAGACTTTAGGCTAAACTGTACAACTCTTCCTTGGACTCTAATCCTAGATGTGGACAGATGTCGTAGAGAGAACTGCCTCAATTAGACTGATCCAGAGAGCGGGCAGAGTTTAAACGACGACTGAGTGATGACTCTGCTAGAGAAAAGCCTGACGTCAAGTAAGTCTATCTTAACTTTTTAACTCCTTCAGATTAAAATCTAATCCAATATTGAGTTTTGATATTTCTTGCTCTCTTGGTTCTCACAGTAGATTGTGTGAGTTTTCTGTTTACAGTGAGCTGTCTAACGCCAGCAATAATTGTTCTTCTCAGGAAGTAAACAAGGTTCCTAAGGGCACTTCGAAATTTAATATCGTATCCTCAACGGAGGAAGAATGCCGGGTATCCAACGTACCAGCCTGTGTACAAACCTACTATAATATGTGTAAGTAAAAAAAAAATAAAAAAGATATAGAGCAAGCAAACTATTTACCAGTTCCTAAAGTTCCTAAATGAATAACCTGGATGGTTTGATTCTCAAAATGTCAAAACCGGCAATGAAACCACATACATGTAGTTTTTATCTTCTACATTAAAGTACATGTGGTAAAGTTTCATCTTTTGCATTAAAAAAATATGGTAACTTTTCACCTTTTGAAGGTAATTGTATATATATAGTTACTTTTCACCGTTAGCATTAAAATAATTATATGTCGTAACTTTTCACCATTTGCATCAAAATAAATGCAGTAAAAGAATTTTAAGTAATCCTCCCCTATTTCCCATTAATATTCATGTACTTTCTTGTATTGAAAAAAAAAGAACAAAATTATGAGTTTGTTAGTCTTCATTTTCCTATACTTGTGTACAAAACGTGTCAGGACTTGTAGCAAGAAGGACTATGGTTATTTCTTTAGGGTGTCAGGAAATGCTGTTGCTGACATGTATTGACATTTTTTTTCTGTTTTTTTCTTTTTTTGTTTTTTGTTTTTGTTTTGTTTTTTTGTTAGAAATGTGTAAATTAGTGCTTTAAAAAACGATGCACATGTGTTTTGTTTTCTCAATTTCTCACATTTTGCGGTGTCAGTTCTTGTCAAAACTGGCCTTATGATTTCCACAGCTGTTAGAGAGGACCAATAATCCTAAATCTGATTTTTTTCGTTTCCGTCAGTTCTACATGCAAACTCCACAGATGAACTATCTTTAGATATGAGTTATAATTCTCCCCTGGGTGTAAACCCAAACCCTTTTTGTTTCTGCTCAGCGAGGAACTCGTCAAAAGCCTCACTCTGTGCGACAGTGAAGTGATTCTTCCAGTCACCGACAACACCTGGGGAAGAAATTGGAGATAAATAGGAGATAAATAGGAGAGAAAACGGAGGATAGCACAATTATGTTTTTATCTTTTGAAAAAGATTGGTGTAGCATACCAATAAAGAAAGGATATAAAGTTTACTGCCCCCCCCCCCCTCTCTCTCTCTCTCTCTCTCTCTCTCTCTCTCTCTCTCTCTCTCTCTCTCTCTCTCTCTCTCTCTCTCTCTCTCTCTCTCTCTCTCTCTCTCTCTCTCTCTCTCTCTCTCTCTCTCTCTCTCTCTCTCTCTCTCTCTCTCTCTCTCTCTCTCTCTCTCTCTCTCTCTCTCTCTCTTTTCTTATTTTTTTTCTCTCTTTTACTCACTCTCTCTTTTTCTCGCTTTACTCTTCTCTGTCCCTCTCTCTCATTCTCTCTCTCCCGCTCGCTTTCTTTCTCTATTTCTTTTCATCTCTCTGTCTCTCCTCTCTCTCTCTCATTCTCTCTCTCCCGCTCGCTTTCTTTCTCTATTTCTTTTCATCTCTCTGTCTCTCCTCTCTCTCTCTCTTTCTATTCATCTCACCCTCTCTCCAATGACTGATTCTCTTCCGGACGGTTTTCTTGCCCAATGAAAAGTAAAATTTATAAAGTATTTCAAAACCATCACCTTATCCTATTTTTTTCTTCACAAGCAAGAAAGCACTTGAAGAAAATACGACACACACAAAAAAAAACCCTCAAAAAACTAAGAAAATCATTATTTTCAAGTTCTCCTAGATATATTAAAGCTGATTTCTCGTTTAAGTCTTCTCTATCAACAAAACTTCTCGCGACAATTATTATCTCACCAATCGATAAAACTCGATCTGGACATAGTGTGGTGAGTTGCATCGCCTGGCTGTTACTTAAACATGACACAATGGAACTATTTAGAGGCGCCGAGTAATTTATTCTTTGGGCTCTTAAAAAGTTATAAGAATCCTCCCAAGCGCGAAGCAGTCGGTACTTATGGGCTGAGAGTTAAGCCCGTAGGAAGTGAAATTTCCCATTATGAAGTGTAGAATGGGATACCACAGCCCCCAGAGCTGGTTTGAGAAATGCGTTGCTTGAGTTCATGATGAATCTCCTGTATAATATCACAATATTTGTTTTTTCCATTGATATTTTAATTTACGTAGAATGCTACAGGTTAATCAGGTTTATTTCGATCTGATTGAAACTTGAGTAGGATTTGAGTATATGACGAATTATACTTTAATTTCATTGACCTGTCATTATATTTGTTACTATGCAATTTGTGTGGAATCAATTCTACTATATGATTTTTTACGTGAGGGGGGAAGACTTATTTAGCATTTTGTCATAATGTTGATTTCATCGTGATTCTTTATTAAAAAAAAAAAGTTTTAAAAAATCTGACTTCTCCACAACTTTCCTGGACATAAATTGCCTGAGTTGTTGTAGATGGGAATGAGGGACATAAAAATCGGTACTAAAACCATGGAATAAAAAATCAGATGATAAATCAGTTCACCTTTTCTGTAAATCTCAAGTCTCTTCTCCGTCAAGAGTCTCAGACATTCTGGTCTTTCCCTCGTAGGGTCTACTTTCTTCATGTTGGAAAAACAGCAGGCGGCCGCCACTCTCTGACAGAAGTCATCACTAGCGGGCGTTCCGATAAACTGAGAGAGTTCTTTGATGATAGCGGCGGGGTCCTTATTGTATAAGGAGAGAGATAATAATAATGGTAATGATGACAATAATAATGACTAGAAGAAGAAGAAGAAGAAGAAGAAGAGATGATAATAATAATAATAATAATAATAATAATAATAATAATAATAATAATAATAATAATAATAATAATAATAATAATAATAATGATGATAATAATAATAATAATAATAATAATAATAATAATAATAATAATAATAATAATAATAATAATAATAATAATAATAATAATAATAATAATAATATTAATAATAATAATAATAATAATAATAATAATAATAATAATATTAATAATAATAATAATAATAATAATAATAATAATAATAATAATAATAATAATAATGATGATAATAATAATAATAATAATAATAATAATAATAATAATAATAATAATAATAATAATAATAATAATAATAATAATAATAATAATAATAATAATAATAATAATAATAATAATAATAATAATAAAAAGATGACAATGATGATGATAATAATAATAATAATAATAATGATAATAATAATAATAATAATAATAATAATAATAATAATAATAATGATAATAATAATAATAATAATAATAATAATAATAATAATAATAATAATAATAATAATAATAATAATAATAATAATGGAAGGAATCTTTTCTTTTAATGATAGTGGTAGGCAAAGAATGAGGACCATTTAACTGAGCATTTCTAGAACATCTAAGCACGTCAACTTTGGCACATAGTTTTAAAGTGCCCTAAATTTTGGAGTGGTAAAATTATCTTATGCGAAAATAATGTTTTGGAAAAAAAAGACAAAACGTGATTATTATTTTCTTGAAAGAAAAAGGTAAATGTGCGAACTCTTCTTGCTTGGCAGAGATATCAAGATTAGAATTGAAAGGACGCATACAATTTAAACAGCGGCAGATCTAAAATCGTCTGGAAAAAATCTACATGTTTTAGTAAATAGTCTAAAAGTTGGTTCGACATATGTTCTAGGGCCTTGATATTTACAGCAGCTAGAAAGATCTAGATTTTACTTTTAGGCTTAGAGTTTAAAAAGAATTGAATAGATTGACCTGCTTATATAGACCACCTAGACATGTCAAATTTAGTTATAATTTGTGGATTTGTCTAAAGAATGGATTGGCATTATTATTTTTCTCAAAAAATAGTTGCTATAAAAAATTCATTTGAAACAATTTAAGTTCTGGATCAAGTGTTTATGTATAGCATAAGAATTATCGAAATATCTATATTTTAGGTAAAGATATATAGGTAGAGGCATATATCTAAATCATGTTAGTAAAAAGATAGATTTCAAGACCGATCATCACCCTATTTACTACATGCATGTGTTCCGCAAATTGACACCAGAGTTCCGTTCGCAAAAAGGGGTTTCTGCTGGGACTACTACTACTACTACTACTACTACTACTACTACTACTACTACTACTACTACTACTACTACTACTACTACTACTACTACTACTACTACTACTACTACTACTACTACTACTACTACTACTACTACTAGTACTACTACTACTACTACTACTACTACTACTACTACTACTACTACTACTACTACTACTACTACTACTACTACTACTACTACTACTACTACTACTACTACTACTACTACTACTACTACTACTACTACTACTACTACTAATACTATTTAATATAGCAATAATTATATTAGAAATAACAAGACAAACAAAAAATTTTACAGCCAGTAATAATGTATTTTACTTAGACCCCTTTTTGTGAATAGAACTTTATTTCTGTAGTGAGATACTGTCTTGTTGTAGATATTCAGCCAAGCTTTTCAAAGTTCCAAATGTTCCACGGGAAATTTCCGAATGCTCCTTGAATTACGGAATTTTTCTGCAATCGTCTGCTTTAAAGTTATGATAAAAAAAAAGTTTTGGTTTTTTTTTTTGAAGCACATGACTTTTTAAAGAACAGCAAAATGCGAAAGCCCAAGTGGTGCCAAGATTAGAAGGGACACAACCCAAGACCATGCAGCGACTTGAATTTCTGGCAGTATTATCCTCCCTTTATGCCGCAGTTGAGGAAGATTCGGTATAACAAGGTATATATATATATCACATTTCAATTTACCTGCTTTAAGTCCTCGTAATGAATATGCATGATAGGGTGATCTGGATGAGATTTCTCAAACTCTGCCATTTGTCGAAGGTAATCAAACTGTTGAGAAAAGACAACTGTGGAGAAAACATGAGTTTTAGTGTTGTGTTACTCATAAACAGTAAGACTTAGGGCTAAAATATAGCTCCAGCGCTTCAGTCCCGAAAAGAAGTCTTCTGTGTCACGCCAAACTGTCGACGCAATACTAGCTATCAGAATTTCTGATCACTTTCTGATGGTTGCTTTTTACAAGAGCTTCAGCTATGGTATGCGGCGGCTTTTTTTTTTCCTTGATTTTTTATGCTCCTATTTCTTTCAATTATTATTTGTCTTTCAGGTGAGTTTATTAATCATTGTAAGCAATACATCAAGGTATTTTAGATAAGGTATAAAAGTTAAGATTACAATAAACGTGGCTTCGTAATACGTTTTAAATTACCTTTATAACAGAGAACAGGCGTTAACTTTAGAATATATACGTGCCCATAGGATTTAGTGTTGATGGATGTTAAAGTATATCGAGCATGACAGGATGACAATTCTTTATCAAAGTTATTGCGGTATCAGAGGAGCAAAAAATGTCCACAAAGTTATCGAGTTCAGAATGTCCCAGTATTGTCTTATAATGACAAGGAGAAACATTTAGATCTTAAAATTTCCCAAAAGTTGAACTATATATTAATCCAAAACAAAATCTTTTCTTTAGCAAGCCTCAGGCTGCCACTGAAATAATTTTGTGGGCTGACTACGTGGTGAAAACTTTAGGTAGGTCAGGTTCATCTATAAAAAAAAACACACAAAAAAAACAAAAACAAAACAAAAACAGCACAAACACGGTCACCGTTGCAGAATGTTAACCCCTTTGCTGCGCAGCACCTATATTTAGCTATCGTAGCCTCTGTGGTACTCAAATATCTTTCGCTCCACCTGGGGGTAAGCATGAACGCAAGGGTGGCGTTAAGACACTCCAGTCATCAAGGACAAGAGGAGTAAGAAAAAGTCAGGATGTTCGACATTCTCCCAAGCACATTGACAAGCATGTGCAGCTCAAGACAGTTTGTCTTTTATTGGACTTTATAGCCTGGGAGTTAGATTTGGACTTTATAGCCTGGGAGTTAGATTTGGACTCTATAGCCTGGGAGTTAGATTTGGACTTTATAGCCTGGGAGTTAGATTTGCACTTTATAGCCTAGGAGTTAGATTTTCTACTTGGTGTAACATTTGCGGCTGTTAGAAGTGACAAATCCCGACACTTATTTATCTCGGTCTATGCAGGCTTCTAAAAATAAAAGGCACTGTCTCCTACATAATCTGGTATGCTGAATTTTTAGCGGAAGGTGCAGCTCGGTTTACGGTAGATACAAAACTATTCACAGCACTCAGCAACATGGATAGCTGTTGTCTAGTAACGCCCTATTTAAAAAAAATAACCGTATCCCAACACAAAAAGATTTTACTTCACATATTGCAATTGACAAGATAATTACGTTCCTTTCATGATATGCATCTTTATTTGGCTGTGTGGATAAAGCCAGTCAAACCTAGATCTAGAACTGGATAAAATCCAACGTAATTTCAGGCAGACTAGAAGATCGAACAATGTCTAGATTTAATCAAGATGTAGATCATCTAGATCTAGGTTAAGTAGCAAAGAAGCTGAATAGAATATTACATATATATCCAATGCAGATAGAATGCTAGATTTTCTAGTAAATATTTTCAGACATAGATTAACCAAAATTTACTAATTAGAGCTAGATCAGATTTTTTTTTCTACATTTAATGCTAATACCAGTGGAATTGTCATGGTGGAAACTTTGTAATCATCAATTAATTGTAGTAGAGTCAAAACATCTGAAAACATAACATTCTTTTCTTCATCCCTAACACTAATTTCCTAGTAACGTTATACTTTACTACGGCCCGCAGTTATACATTTTTATTTAGAAAGTTATGTTGGTGCTTTCATCATCTAGTGTAGATAGGTATGTGAGTATGAATATCATGATCATGTATGTGTGCGTGTGTGTGAATGTGTCTCTCTCTCTCTCTCTCTCTCTCTCTCTCTCTCTCTCTCTCTCTCTCTCTCTCTCTCTCTCTCTCTCTCTCTCTCTCTCTCTATTTCTTTCTTTCTCCCTCTCTTGATTTTTTAGATGAATATTTTTTTTTATTTCCATAAATGAGTGTTTACCACAAATCTAGCAGAAGATGAGGAAATAGGTTTAGAATTTAGAAAGAGATTTCAAGAATTTAATGTTATTTGAAAACTTCGGACTCTCGGTGACGTATGCTTACTATACGTAAGGGCAAAACTCTAAGCCGGTAGTTAAAAATAACAAAATAATACATGTACAATATGAAAACCAACGTTAAAAACGAAAAAATACAAAAATACAAAAGTTCATAGCTTTCATCCCTTTTCCCGGCTTATTCTAATGAGACAATTTCTCTGCGTTTATCTCCGAACAACCCACAGATCTACACTGCTGCGGTTGAGTCTAGGCTAGAATTTTCAGCTTTCATGATTATCTGGATTAAGTCGGTCCTTGTGCCCGTATTAGTGGCTGCCCCTCTAGAAACAGATGTAACTGCCAATTGTCTGAAAGTGTCTGAACCTCTAATGTGATGAGCAAGTGGCATAATGTGTGGGATTTTTTTTACTCACTATAATCGCCACATGGATAACCTTTGAGAAAATTGTCGAATGTGAATTGTTTTGACGCCGACTGATTCAGATGGTGATACAAAGAAACTGCCGTGTCTTTTGGATTCCGTATCATGTGAACCATCTGCAAAAAGAAAAAATAATGTTAAAAGACTTTAAAAGCAATCTACAAAGTAATGATATTATCAAGGATAACTGAAAGTTAGTGACGTCAGCTATCGTCAAAACAAAAACACCAACAAAAATACCAATAGCAAAAACATATTTATACTGTGTTAGAGAATTTGAATGGAGGATCATGACATTTTCAGTTGTATTTACACACAACATAAGACTTGAAACACGGTGTTCATTGTTAAAGAGTAATTTTATTAAGGTTACATGAGTGAGGAGAGACTCGGGAAGTCTACCTTAAAATGTAGTTTTCAAAGTAAAGCACAAGACTTTGTAAATAAAGATTGTCCCATAAGAAGATATTCTAGAACCAGAAATGGAAGGTCCATTGGTTGGATAATATATTACAGAAAAAATCTCGCACTGATTCGCCTTGCTGTAAGTGTAAGCATTGTGGTCTTCATCGCTTGGAAGACTTACATTCAGTGAAACGACCATTTTCAAGCAGATTGGTTTTTAATCGATAATATTGATTATTATTCAAATAGATGGTACACATCTATAAATAAAAAAATAGAAAGGGAGAGCAACAAGGAGGGACAGAGACAGACAGACAGAGAAAGATGGAGACAAACAAACATTGGAACTCATATGTATATATATATATATATATATATATATATATATATATATATATATATATATATATATATATATATATATATATATATACAAACATTTATACATACATACATACATATATATAAGAGAAAGCAACATGAAGAGACACAGAGCGTAGAGAAAGAGAGAGATTATTAGATTCAGAGAACTGCCCAACCCCCCCTTTGATTTCACCTTCACTTTCTTATCCACCATCCCTCGCGGCAACTGTGCCATATAAAGATGGGAGTTGAGCAGACGTGGCGAGGTCAGGGTGTCCAGAAATGTTAGATCGTTACAGAACTCCAGCATGGTATACGCCTTGATGCGGCCAGAGTACTCAGTCGCGCCGCTTGTCAACATGTGGAGAATCTCGGCCACCCAGTGGGTGCCTGGAGAAACACAACAAACTTGAGTCATTGCTTTGTTTAGTACAAAGAAACAAAGGATATTTTTTTCTGGATAAACGTGCGTGAAATTTTTGATTCGGTGATGGCAATATAAAACTTTTGATTATAAAGAGCTGACGCAAACAGCGCAACAGCAACAAAAACATGAAGCGAGAAGGATAACAAGAAAAAAAAAAAAAGAACAGTGTCAACTGCGACTAAATGAAGCAGCACAAGTCTATTGTTAAAAAACCAGCATTGCCACCATACCTTCAGAACAGCCAAGGTGATACCTCAGTCTTTTCGTTTGTTTCGCTGTTTCACAACAAGGTGGTCTCATGCTTTTCTCCGCACAGTTAAACATGCCCCCGTCGGGCAGAATGGAACTAATAAGACCGAGTCAGACGGTGTGAACCTGAGAAGAAGGGACATCTAGGCACCAACAATCATAGCACTGACTGCCCATACAAAAGTGACAACCGTGAAATGTCAATGTAACAAAACAAAGCACCAAGAACAATTCCAACCATACACCCAGAACAAGTTGAACAATTACATGTTTCTCTTTGTTTGTTTTATTGCGAATCGAGATTTTTTTTTTTTTGAAAGATTTCACCATTTATTTTTTATTAACTCAAATCAAGCATATTGTATTACTTTTCCATACGAAAGGATTCTCTTTGGGTCTATGAACTCACCACATTTAGGGTAGGCTGTAATGATGATATCATCAACTCTCATTGGTAAATCATAAATCTTCTTAAGGTGAGTCATCGGGTCATCTTTCACCGGACACTTCATGACTCGAACACCGTTAAACAGAAGACCAGAGGGAAGCACGAAATCAGGGAAATAAAACGGGTTATTTGGATCAGGGGCAGGTAACTCTGCCGTGTCAGACTTTGGGATTGACTTTTCCATTAATCCGTTTGTATCTTGGTTTCCCACAGATGTTATGATTCTTTGAACTTGAAAATGTGTAAGTAAAAAAAACCAATACAGCAGGATATACTCTGAAAAAAAAAGGCATTTTCATTTAGAAATAACTAATATAAAGGATAGGGTTTAGAGAATTCTTAGTTTGAAAATGGAGTAATATGCAAATAAAAATACTTAGGCCTAGAACTATGATGACTATAAAATAGATGTGACGAACTTCATCTTGTTACGGCCACATATAAAAGAATTATCATGCTGATTAGATGAGTCTTTGATGTATGAATAATAGTCTTAACTCCAATACTGGATATTGAGGTTTGCGGAAACCTCTTTATTAAAAGAACTATGAAATAGGAAACAAAAATTATCAGTAACTTCTCCGTCTGCAACAATAATAATAATAATAAGAAGAAGAAGAAGAAGAAGAAGAAGAAGAAGAAGAAGAAGAAGAAGAAGAAGAAGAAGAAGAAGAAGAAGAAGAAGAAGAAGAAGAAGAAGAAGAAGAAGAAGAAGAAGAAGAAGAAGAAGAAGAAGAAGAAGAAGAAGAAAAATAATGATGATTATGATACAGATGATGATGATGATGATGATGATGATGATAACGATGGTGATGACGATGATGATGAAGAAGAAAAAGAAGAGGTACATTAATAATAATAATAATAAAAATAATAAAAATAATAATAATGATAATAATAATAATAATAATAATAATAATAATAATAATAATAATAATAATAATAATAATAATAATAATAATAATAATAATAATAATAATAATAATAATAATAATAATAATAATAATAATAATAATAATAATAATAATAATAATAATAATAATAATAATAATAATAATAATAATAATAATAATAATAATAATAATAATAATAATAATAATAATAATAATAATAATAATAATAATAATACTAATAATAATAATAATAATAATAATAATAATAATAATAATAATAATAATAATAATAATAATAATAATAATAATAATAATAATAATAATAATAAAAATAATAAAAATAATAATAATGATAATAATAATAATAATAATAATAATAATAATAATAATAATAATAAAAATAATAATAATAATAATAATAATAATAATAATAATAATAATAATAATAATAATAATAATAATAATAATAATGATTATAATTTGGACAGAGGTTATCATAATGATATTTGAATAGTAGTGCTTTGAAGAAGAAGAAGAAGTAGTAGTAGTAGTAGTAGTAGTAGTAGTAGTAGTAGTAGTAGTAGTAGTAGTAGTAGTAGTAGTAGTAGTTGCAGCAGCAGCAGTAGCAGCAGCAGTAGTAGCAGTAGTAGTAGTAGTAGTAGTAGTAGTAGTAGTAGTAGTAGTAGTAGTAGTAGTAGTAGTAGTAGTAGTTGTAGTTGCAGCAGCAGCAGTAGCAGCAGCATTAGTAGTAGTAGTAGTAGTAGTAGTAGTAGTAGTAGTAGTAGTAGTAATAATAGTAGTAGTAGTAGTAGTAGTGGCAGTAGTAGTAGTAGCAGCAGCAGCAGTAGTAGTAGTAGTAGTAGTAGTAGTAGTATTAGTAGTAGTAGTAGTAGTAGTAGTAGTAGTAGTAGTAGTAGTAGTAGTAGTAGTAGTAGTAGTAGTAGTAGTAGTAGTAGTAGTAGTAGTTGTTGTAGAAGAAGATGTAGTAGGTCTAACTTAATTATCATAAAAAAAGGTTCTTAGTGAATTCCCAAAGGTGACATGCGGATCCAAATCCTTTTAAAGGTTTAAGAACTAGATCTATGACTCTTGCCTTAACTCTGAATCCTGCTGAGTAAAGCGCGTTGAGTCAAGATGTAGAAAGAAGTCTTCACGGAAAGCAGGTTATCAGGATGCTTCTTAAACTTGGAAACACTATGATAGTGATGTCACGGTTATGGTGACATCTAATTGGGCGAGCCCAAACCTTGGTGAGACTGTTATAGTAAGGCGCGTCCTTCTAGTCTGCTTTACAAAAGGAAAGAAGAATCTAACGCAGCTTGCCTATAACATAAAGCAGTGTTACATGTGGATCAGACCAAGTGTCTGCCGCAATCACTGCTGCACATTTTATGCGGGAAGCAAAATGGACAAGAAAAGGGAGAGAGGGGTCGCGTAATGAAAAAAAGAGAGAAATAAACAGAGACAGAGCTGTAGAGACATAAGGAGAGGAAAAATGATCAGATAGTGGTAGACATTAAACTCATGAAAGGTAAGAAACATTATTAATGAGCAGGAGTTGTGAGAGTTAATAGGAGTAAGAGGGGGATGGGTAGAGACAGAGGGTGTTAGTTAGGATGGGTAGAGACAGAGGGTGTTAGGTAAGAGGGGGATTGGAAGAGACAGAGGGTGTTAGTTAAGAGGGGGATGGGAAGAGACAGAGGGTGTTAGTTAAGAGGGGGATGGGAAGAGACAGAGGGTGTTAGTTAAGAGGGGGATGGGAAGAGACAGAGGCTGTTAGTTAAGAGGGGGATGGGTAGAGACAGAGGGTGTTAGTTAAGAGGGGGATGGGTAGAGACAGAGGGCGTTAGTTAAGAGAGGGATGGGAAGAGACAGAGGGTGTTAGTTAAGAGAGGGATGGGAAGAGACAGAGGGTGTTAGTTAAGAGAGGGATGGGAAGAGACAGAGGGTGTTAGTTAAGAGGGGGATGGGTAGAGACAGAGGGTGTTAGGTAAGAGAGGGATGGGAAGAGACAGAGGGTGTTAGTTAAGAGGGGGATGGGTAGAGACAGAGGGTGTTAGGTAAGAGGGGGATGGGAAGAGACAGAGGGTGTTAGGTAAGAGGGGGATGGGAAGAGACAGAGGGTGTTAGTTAAGAGAGGGACGGGAAGAGACAGAGGGTGTTAGTTAAGAGGGGGATGGGAAGAGACAGAGGCTGTTAATTAAGAGGGGGATGGGTAGAGACAGAGGGTGTTAGTTAAGAGGGGGATGGGTAGAGACAGAGGGTGTTAGTTAAGAGAGGGATGGGAAGAGACAGAGGGTGTTAGTTAAGAGAGGGATGGGAAGAGACAGAGGGTGTTAGTTAAGAGGGGGATGGGTAGAGACAGAGGGTGTTAGGTAAGAGAGGGATGGGAAGAGACAGAGGGTGTTATGTAAGAGGGGGATGGGAAGAGACAGAGGGTGTTAGTTAAGAGGGGGATGGGAAGAGACAGAGGGTGTTAGGTAAGAGGGGGATGGGAAGAGACAGAGGGTGTTAGGTAAGAGGGGGATGGGTAGAGACAGAGGGTGTTAGGTAAGAGGAGGATGGGTAGAGACAGAGGGTGTTAGGTAAGAGGGGGATGGGAAGAGGCAGAGGGTGTTAGGTAAGAGGGGGATGGGTAGAGACAGAGGGTGTTAGGTAAGAGGGGGATGGGTAGAGACAGAGGGTGTTAGGTAAGAGGGGGATGGGTAGAGACAGAGGGTGTTAGGTAAGAGGGGGATGGGAAGAGACAGAGGGTGTTAGGGTAGAGGGGGATGGGTAGAGACAGAGGGTGTTAGGTAAGAGGGGGATGGGTAGAGACAGAGGGTGTTAGGTAAGAGGGGGATGGGAAGAGATAGAGGGTGTTAGGTAAGAGAGGGATGGGAAGAGACAGAGGGTGTTAGTTAAGAGGGGGATGGGAAGAGATAGAGGGTGTTAGGTAAGAGGGGGATGGGAAGAGACAGAGGGTGTTAGGTAAGAGGGGGATGGGCAGAGACAGAGGGTGTTAGTTAAGAGGGGGATGGGAAGAGGCAGAGGGTGTTAGGTAAGAGGGGATGGGAAGAGGCAGAGGGTGTTAGGTAAGAGGGGGATGGGTAGAGACAGAGGGTGTTAGGTAAGAGGGGGATGGGTAGAGACAGAGGGTGTTAGGTAAGAGGGGGATGGGTAGAGACAGAGGGTGTTAGGTAAGAGGGGGATGGGAAGAGACAGAGGGTGTTAGGTAAGAGGGGGATGGGTAGAGACAGAGGGTGTTAGGTAAGAGGGGGATGGGTAGAGACAGAGGGTGTTAGGTAAGAGGGGGATGGGAAGAGATAGAGGGTGTTAGGTAAGAGAGGGATGGGAAGAGACAGAGGGTGTTAGTTAAGAGGGGGATGGGAAGAGATAGAGGGTGTTAGGTAAGAGGGGGATGGGAAGAGATAGAGGGTGTTAGGTAAGAGGGGGATGGGAAGAGACAGAGGGTGTTAGGTAAGAGGGGGATGGGAAGAGATAGAGGGTGTTAGGTAAGAGGGGTTTGAGAAGAGACAGAGGGTGTTAGGTAAAAGGGGGATGGGTAGAGACAGAGGGTGTTAGGTAAGAGGGGGATGGGTAGAGACAGAGGGTGTTAGGTAAGAGGGGGATGGGAAGAGAAGAGGGTGTTAGGTAAGAGGGGGATGGGAAGAGACAGAGGGTGTTAGGTAAGAGAGGGATGGGAAGAGACAGAGGGTGTTAGGTAAGAGGGGGATGGGAAGAGACAGAGGGTGTTAGGTAAGAGAGGGATGGGAAGAGACAGAGGGTGTTAGGTAAGAGGGGGATGGGAAGAGACAGAGGGTGTTAGTTAAGAGGGGGATGGGAAGAGACAGAGGGTGTTAGGTAAGAGGGGGATGGGAAGAGGCAGAGGGTGTTAGGTAAGAGGGGGATACGAAGAGGCAGAGGGTGTTAGGTAAGAGGGGGATGGGAAGAGGCAGAGGGTGTTAGGTAAGAGGGGGATGGGAAGAGACAGAGGGTGTTAGGTAAGAGGGGGATGGGAAGAGGCAGAGGGTGTTAGGTAAGAGGGGGATGGGTAGAGACAGAGGGTGTTAGGTAAGAGGGGGATGGGAAGAGACAGAGGGTGTTAGGTAAGAGGAGGATGGGTAGAGACAGAGGGTGTTAGGTAAGAGGGGGATGGGAAGAGACAGAGGGTGTTAGGTAAGAGAGGAAGCGGGAAGCGGCGACTGAATACGTAAATAGGGAGCAAGGTAGGTGAAATGGGTGAGAATGATATTTGTTATATAACGTGATGACGGTTTTACTTCGGTTTTTTCCCCTTGTTTTTGCCTTTTTTTTTCCTTTGTGTTTTTGTTTTTGTTTTTATTTCAGCAAAGCACGGATTCGGGAGTTCAGAATACCGTGCAGCAAAGTTGAAAAAAAAAATAGAAAAGAAAAAATTCGATTGTAGAATATAAGTGAGTCGTAGCGAGAGGAGAGGCATAAAGATATAATTCTAGAAACGTAAAGAGGATAGAATCGAGAGAAAATAGGTGGGGTGGGATCTTCAGAGGCAGGCTGTATGTATAGATAACATTCGCACTTTCAATATGAAGCAATAACTCGATGTGTAGTGGTATTTAAATCTACAACAGATCTATATAGTTACCAAGAGATACTAGTTAGCGAAGAAATTCGCTCCAGTGGCATTATTGTCGGTGTTTATCTGCCAGTCGATCGTCAACTTAACAATACTACATCAGCTCTTCAGCTTTTACTGTTTAGCATAAACTACGCCGCCATTCCATCTCATCATTCTTTTACTTAAATTCCTCTTATTTTATAGCAGATGTCCAAGCATAGGTTTTTTCCAAGCTCGAACGTTTGGAGTAGTTTGGATGCTGTAGGAGTGGTTGCCGAGGTTTGAAGCTGCATAATTATAAAGGTCGAAAGGTTAAAGGTTTCAAACCGATGACATTACTGATCTAGATTCTTAGTGTCACCAGCCAGCGCAGATATGGTGTAAAATAATTGGCAAATAGACTGGTACGTTATTTGAATTAAAAGCCTAATTGAGTGAGAAGTAGAGAGCCATACTGACAGAGACAGAGAAAGTGTAAGAGAGGGAGAGATCAAGAGAGATAGGGAGAGACAGAGAGGCATAAAGAGAGATATAGGGGAAGCTCTCAATTAAGCTGGATAACAAGAGCAACTGTGCACACACAAATACACTGATACACATCGAAATAAAAAAAAGACGTTATGACAAAAAGTGCAACAAAATACAACGGCTGCTGCAGTTTACATCTCCCGCATGTGTTATCAGTAAGTGGTTTTGTAACAGTTTCACGACATGTGATTTACCGCGGCGTGTGTGTTAGGGCCACAAGTTGACCTAGATCTCCAGTAACAGGGGTGTGAAGTGTCACAGCCAAAGTTGATTTGTACAAAGGTTGGGATGACCAGAAACGAAACGACTTGGTGTGCTGCTACTTCCTACCTCTCGCTTTTAACAGTTTTTTTTTTTTGTTTTTTTTTTTTTTTATTGCACGTCGCTAGCGATTTCTAATAAAGAGAAGACCTCAAAATCAAGCAACTGTTTTAACCTTTTTGACATGCGCTTTCAGATATGCTGCTGCACTAGATAAAATCTTGGAAATTTAATGTCTGCCAAACTAATGGAGTTAGTTCTGAGATAATACAGGGGTTCCACAAATATTAATGCCTACAAGGTAGAAATTCCACCTTTGTTTTGACAAAAATGCAAGGTTTGCTGTCTTAGAGAGAATGTGCCAGACTATTAAAGTCTCAGTTACATACACGTGTTGGACACTAGATATAAGTATCGTCCTTAGACTATCAATGATAAAGAAAGAAAAATAAATCCAATTATTTTTTTTTTCTGAATTTAAATCTGTATTTTGAATAGATAGTATAGAAGCATATATAGATCTTAAGTTCGATACGAACCTGAATCTGGGATTTAAAGAGCCCCATGAAACAGTTACTCTGTTGGGTTGAAAATTTTATTCTCGTCGAATAAAACGTCGTCTCTGTATTTTTACATTATTACCTTTGACACTGAAAGACTTTACAGTATAATTAATATCATATTGACTTTAATATTTGAAAAGACATTTTGTATCATCCCTTAAATCTACGTATCAGAAGGAAGAACTTTACCCTGATCATAGATTTACAGCTGAAAAATTCCTTCAGTGATAAGAAATTTGAATTTATCAGAGACTTGTTGC
The DNA here is from genome assembly GCA_033675545.1 of Elysia crispata. NCBI lineage: Eukaryota > Metazoa > Mollusca > Gastropoda > Plakobranchidae > Elysia > Elysia crispata. The sequence goes on along the minus strand of JAWDGP010000133.1, from coordinate 40,731 downwards.
AAGTTAACTACTTTTGCAACAATAGGCCTAGGGCATTACCTAAAGCAGCAGCAGCAGCAGCAGCAGCAGTAGTAGTAGTAGTAGTAGTAGTAGTAGTAGTAGTAGTAGCAGCAGCAGCAGCAGCAGCAGCAGCAGTAGTAGTAGTAGTAGTAGTAGTAGTAGTAGTAGTAGTAGTAGTAGTAGTAGTAGTAGTAGTAGTAGTAGTAGTAGTAGTAGTAGTAGTAGTAGTAGTAATAGCAGTAACAGTAGTAGTATAGTGGTGTTAGTAGGGTTTACAGAAAAGTTCAATTACAAAGGGACTTTCCCCAAAAAAGGCAGAAAACAATGCCAAAAGAGACATGATGAGAGTAAACGAGAGATTCAGTTAAAAAGATAGAGAAAGAGGGAAAAATCGAAAAAGTATAAATGAGAAAAAGGTAAAGTGTCGCAGGAAGATGGAGAGAGAGAGATTATTAGGGTGAAAAGAGCGATTTATTGGAAGCGACACAGAACATAAAAAATGAGAAGGAAAGCGAGAAAAAGAGAAAAAGAAAACTAAGAAGAGAGACAACAGAGAACGGGGTGATGTCAATATGTGGAGGCATACGAATTAATGCAGCTACATAAAAATCAGAGCATGCCAACTATTTTGTAATTTTCTTAAGTTTAATACGAATTGTCAAAGTTGAGATAGGCACAGAGAGAGAGAGAGAGAGAGAGAGAGAGAGAGAGAGAGAGAGAGAGAGAGAGAGAGAGAGAGATTTAGTGAATAAGAAATAACTAAAAGAAAAAAAAATATTACAGAAGACGGACAGAAAAGATGTCTGGAAAGAGAGAGAGAGAGAGAGAGAGAGAGAGAGTCAGAGAGCCCAAGAGATAGAAAGAGACAGAGAGAGAGGTTGTAAAGAAGACACTAGAAAAGGTTGATGGGTCTGTAAAAAAAAAGAGAAAAAGAAAAAGGAGCGAAGGCAAAAGGAAATTTTGAAAATAATTGAAAAAAAAACCGTGAAAAAGGGTGTTTTACAGTGTTATTACCATTAAAGACCTCTATCAATATATCAAAAACAAGCAACAATTTTTTTAAGCATCGAATGAAATATAAATGTAATAATCTACGAACATCGAGTAACTTTGAAACATAGTTACTTGACGGGGATTAGTTGTATTATAAATTTATATTCCTCTCTCTCTTTCTTTTTTTCTCCTCTCTCCCCCCACCTCTCTCTTTCCCTCTCTCTACCCCCTCTCTCCCTATCTATCTCTCTCTTTCTCTCTCTTTCCTTCTCCCTTCTTCTCTTTAGGTACTAGATTTCAAGATAAAGATTGTTTTGGCATATTTAGGGTAAAAGTCATTCATTTGTTCAAATAAACGAATTGTTTCACCCAAATTGTCATAAGGTTTAAGGCTAACCCTAAAACAGTTTTTCCTGAGTCTCTAAATACGCCCTGGAGAAAGGAAATATATCGGCTTTTAACCTAGACGTGGACATGATAATATATTATAACGTAGTCTACCAGAATCAAACCTCAGGCTACCACTGGAATAGCCCATGTTTTGGGAGCTGACTCCGAGGTGAAAACGTTAGGTAGGTTTAGTTGATGTAAAAGAACAAACAAACAAAAACAAGCACGGAATAGTGTTAGATTCATTAGAAAATTATGTCATCAAAAAACAACAGGAGGAAGGACAAGTCAGGATGCTACTTCCCCTTAACATCAGTTCCTTCCTTGTTCCAATAATTCACCGTTCATAGTCCTTCAAGTGGGACATCGTACCAAGTAGATTGACAAGCAAGTGCAGCTTAGTTCAGTCTGCCTCTTACTGGGCTCTACATCTTGGTTGTTAACTTCTCTACTTAGTGTAACATTTACGACCGTCAGAAGTGACTAGGCCCGACACTTTATTATCTCGGATTGTAGAGTCAGTCGTGACTTCTCATTACCGGAAACTCTCTAAATCTCTAAAGTAAAGAGCCAGTGACCTAGAGTGGGTTCTTTTTACTCACTCTAATCGATGGGTGGATAACCCGTGAGGAAATTGTCGAATGTGAACTGTTCTAAAACCGCATGTTCCAGATGGTGATACATAGACACTGCCGTGTCTTTTGGATTGCATATCATGTGAACCTCCTCATGATAAAAAAAAAATTAAGTAATTTTAAAAGGCTGTCTATAAATAGTGATATTATCAAGGACTACTTAAAGTTAGTGAAGTCATCAATCGTTAAAAAACCGACACAACAAAAATACCAACATATTTTTTACAGGGTCAGCAAATTTAGATGGAGGACCATGACCATTTCAGTTGTCTTGCTCGCAACCTAAGACTTGGGACACGGTGTTAATTGATGAAGAGTAATCTTAAAGTTAGATGAATGAGAAAAGACTATTTCACTTATAGTGTTCAAGGCATAAAATGAACATTTGTAAATAAAGATTGTCCTACCAGAAGATATTCTAGAACCGGAAATCAAAGATCTATTGATAAGATCATATGTCACAGAGATCACTCGCAGCTGATTCGTCCTGATGGACCAAAATGACTATTTTCACGCAGATTGATTTTTAGTCAATAATAATGAATATTATTTACATAGATGATAAACATCTATATATAGAAAAAAAACAAAAGAAATTGAGAGCAACAAGGAGAGCAGAGACTGATTGAGAAAAGGGGAGACAAGGAAAGATTTATACATATATACATATATATATATATATATATATATATATATATATATATATATATATATATTTAGTTGTGTATCAAATAACATAGTAAAAACAGTGCTCGACAACTAAGGAGCATGGTAAATTTTGAAAAATTGTCCTAACTAATCATACAGTCTACGACTTTTGTGCCTAGTGGCACTCGTCAGTTTTTGTTCTTCTCTTTACGTTGGCTAGGAGGTATTTCTTTTTGTGTACACAGTGTGAGAAGACCTATTTCTGGTGATTTAAACTGGGCTGTTGCTGCAAAATTTCAAACTTTTTTTCTTAACAAAGTGGGCAATACTTTTTGTCTGGTGTGATTGTAGAATATATAAAATGAGTAGAAAAGAGGCATAAAAACAACATTCAGAAGAGAGAGAAAGAGAGAGAGAGAGAGAGAGAGAGAGAGAGAGAGAGAGAGAGAGAGAGAGAGAGAGAGACAGAGACAGAGAGAGAGACAGACAGACAGACAGACAGAGACAGAGACAGAGACAGAGATAGCGAAAGAGACAGAGACAGACAGGCAGACAGACAGGCAAACAGACATAAATAGAGAGAAAGGGGTTCGGAGGGATATTCGGAGACAGGCTGATCGGACAGATAACTTTGTCATCTTCAACATGAAGTAATAGAGAGTGTATTTAGCTTTAGTGTATCGAGAGAATTGGCAATGAATCGCCCTGAAATTCTCTGCATCAATATAATTGTCGAGTTTTTTATTTCGACCGATCGCCATATAAGAATATTGTATAGGTTTTTCAGCTTTTATTTTTTTTTTGTGGGTGAGGGTGTGTGTGTGTGGGGGGGGGGGGTTAAATATGTAAGCCAACATTTCGCCTCATTATTGTTTTGTTTACACTCATCTTTTCTGATTTCCCATGCCCACACATAGCCCGTGACGTGGCTCGCGCTGGAGAAATTTTGGTGCTGTAGGTATAGTTTTCTGTGTACAAACCATGGAATGACATTAATGAGCTAGAACCCTAGTGTTACAAGACAGCGAAGATACGGAGTAAAATAATGAGCATTAATTGACTGAAACCTTATTTTACTAGAGAGGCATAATGAGAGAGAGTGGTGACAGAAAGAGAGAGAGACAGAGACAGAGCGAAAGAGAGAGAGAGGACAATGAGAAGGAGAGAGGGTTTGAACACTCAAATGGTCCAAAAAAACAACGGCAATGTTGTAGACACACACGCACATACAACGAAACAAAATTTAAACTGTTCCCATCAAGACGTCATCATAAGGAATACTACATAATAATAAGGCAGCTGTTTGCATCACTCATATTTTTTAACTTTTCGCTTGAGTTATTGGATTTAAAACAGTTCCAAGACTTGTGATTTAGTTCCCCGTGTGTGTTAGGGTCACAAGTTGATCTTGATCTACAGTAACAGGAACATGAAGTATCGCAGCAAGAGTTGATATCTACAAAGACTGAGATGAGAAAAAAGCAACTTTGTTATTTACAAAAAGGCTGGGCTTGAGCATGCTTTAAAATAAATTTTTGTACCGTTGGTAGACTACGAGATAGGATTTGTACTGTGCAACTTAAACACTTGAAAAGTTCAGACACTATTATTTTTACTAATGCTTAGAGGTGTGCAAATTGATTAACCCAAAAAATACTTCACAAAACGCAGCTCAGAGAGAGCAGAACATTCTGCAGCAAACTAGTGTTAAGGTTCTCTTTTTTTATCTTAATGTCTTTGGTATGGACTGCAAAGAAATCAGACGAAACAGCGTTTCGAGAAGCTGATAGAGCAAGATCATTTTTAAATAGAATACGTAAACGCCTACCAACTTATTCTGGCCATGTGATGAGAAGAGAGGCACAGAACTAGAACATCTTGTCACAACTGAAATGATCGAGGTAAAACGCAGCAAATGAAAACAGTGTTGACAGATGGACTAATAAAGTGGCTAAAAGTAGGAAGCGTGATAGGAGCATTGAAAACGATGGAGATAGAGATGCGTGGAAGGTCATGATCGCCTACGCTAAAGAGCACGGCACCTGATTGGTTGATTGATTGATTGATTGATTGTCTTTGTTATAATTATAGGCAGAGCAGATGTGTTGTGTAACTAATCAACTAATGTGTATTGTATGGTTTTGTAATGCCTGGCTAATGAAAACAAAAAATCATTCACAGGCGTAGGCCAATCTTCTGGTACGTGATATTTGTATAACTTAAAAAAAAGTGCTCTTCGCGTAAGGTGAATGTAACCAAAGAATGCAATCCATTTATAAACACTCTCTGATGTAACCAAAAGGTCTAAAGTTCGAGATACAAGTTTCAGATGAAAGTGTGACTCACTCAAGGGATGTTTGGTCTATTCATTAAAGGATTTAAATCTGTTATGATACGTCCCCTCTTGGTCCTGTGATACAGCGTCAGAATAGACATACAGACGTTCCGTATTCGATAACACACTGATAGATTGATAGTCATTAGAGACACACTGATAGATTGATAGTCAGTAGAGACACACTGATAGATTGATAGTCATTAGAGACACACTGATAGATTGATAGTCATTAGACACACGGATAGATTGATAGTCATTAGACACACGGATAGATTGATAGTCATTAGACACACTGATAGATTGATAGTCAGTAGAGACACACTGATAGTTTGATAGTCATTAGACACACTGATAGATTGATAGTCAGTAGAGACACACGGATAGATTGATAGTCATTAGACACACTGATAGATTGATAGTCATTAGACACACGGATAGATTGATAGTCAGTAGAGACACACGGATAGATTGATAGTCAGTAGAGACACACGGATAGATTGATAGTCATTAGACACACTGATAGATTGATAGTCATTAGACACACGGATAGATTGATAGTCATTAGACACACGGATAGATTGATAGTCATTAGACACACGGATAGATTGACAGTCATTAGACACACTGATAGATTGATAGTCATTAGACACACTGATAGATTGATAGTCATTAGACACACGGATAGATTGATAGTCAGTAGAGACACACGGATAAATTGATAGTCATTAGACACACTGATAGATTGATAGTCAGTAGAGACACACGGATAGATTGATAGTCATTAGACACACTGATAGATTGATAGTCATTAGACACACTGATAGATTGATAGTCAGTAGAGACACACGGATAGATTGATAGTCAGTAGAGACACACGGATAGATTGATAGTCATTAGACACACTGATAGATTGATAGTCATTAGACACACTGATAGATTGACAGTCATTAGACACACGGATAGATTGATAGTCAGTAGAGACACACTGATAGATTGATGGTCATTAGACACACTGATATACTGATGGTCATTAGACACACTGATATATTAATGGTCATTAGACACACTGATAGATTGATGGTCATTAGACACACTGATATACTGATGGTCATTAGACACACTGATAGATTGATGGTCATTAGACACACTGATAGATTGATGGTCATTAGACACACTGATAGATTGATGGTCATTAGACACACTGATAGATTGATGGTCATTAGACACACTGATAGATTGATGGTCATTAGACACACTGATAGATTGATGGTCATTAGACACACTGATAGATTGATGGTCATTAGACACACTGATAGATTGATGGTCATTAGACACACTGATAGATTGATAGTCATTAGACACATTGATAGATTGATGGTCATTAGACACACTGATAGATTGATGGTCATTAGACACACTGATAGATTGATAGTCATTAGACACACTGATAGATTGATGGTCATTAGAGACACACTGATAGATTGATGGTCATTAGACACACTGATAGATTGATAGTCATTAGACACACTGATAGATTGATAGTCATTAGACACACTGATAGATTGATGGTCATTAGACACACTGATAGATTGATGGTCATTAGACACACTGATAGATTGATGGTCATTAGACACACTGATAGATTGATGGTCATTAGACACACTGATAGATTGATGGTCATTAGACACACTGATAGATTGATGGTCATTAGACACACTGATAGATTGATAGTCATTAGACACACTGATAGATTGATGGTCATTAGACACACTGATAGATTGATGGTCATTAGACACACTGATTGATTGATAGTCATTAGACACACTGATAGATTGATGGTCATTAGACACACTGATAGATTGATGGCCATTAGACACACTGATAGATTGATGGCCATTAGACACACTGATAGATTGATGGTCATTAGACACACTGATAGATTGATGGTCATTAAACACACGGAGAGATTGATAGTCATTTGACACACTGATCGATTGATAGTCATTAGACACACTGATAGATTGATGGTCATTAGACACACTGATAGATTGATGGTCTGTAGACACACTGATAGATTGATGGTCATTAGACACACTGATAGATTGATGGTCATTAGACACACGGAGAGATTGATAGTCATTTGACACACTGATCGATTGATAGTCATTAGACACACTGATATATTGATAGTCATTAGACACACTGATAGATTGATGGTCATTAGACACACTGATAGATTGATGATCATTAGACACACTGATAGATTGATAGTCATTAGACACACTGATAGATTGATGGTCATTAGACACACTGATAGATTGATGGTCATTAGACACACTGATAGATTGATAGTCATTAGACACACTGATAGATTGATGGTCATTAGACACACTGATAGATTGATGGTCATTAGACACACTGATAGATTGATGGTCATTAGACACACTGATAGATTGATGGCCATTAGACACACTGATAGATTGATGGCCATTAGACACACTGATAGATTGATGGTCATTAGACACACTGAGAGATTGATGGTCATTAGACACACGGAGAGATTGATAGTCATTTGACACACTGATCGATTGATAGTCATTAGACACACTGATATATTGATAGTCATTAGACACACTGATAGATTGATGGTCATTAGACACACTGATAGATTGATGGTCATTAGACACACTGATAGATTGATAGTCATTAGACACACTGATAGATTGATGGTCATTAGACACACTGATAGATTGATGGTCATTAGACACACGGAGAGATTGATAGTCATTAGAGACACACTGATAGATTGATGGTCATTAGACACACGGAGAGATTGATAGTCATTAGACACACTGATAGATTGATGGTCATTAGACACACTGATAGATTGATGGTCATTAGACACACTGATAGATTGATGGCCATTAGACACACGGAGAGATTGATAGTCATTAGACACACTGATAGATTGATAGTCATTAGACACACTGATAGATTGATGGTCATTAGACACACTGATAGATTGATAGTCATTAGACACACTTATAGATTGATAGTCATTAGACACACTGATAGATTGATAGTCATTAGACACACTGATAGATTGATGGTCATTAGACACACTGATAGATTGATGGTCATTAGACACACTGATAGATTGATGGCCATTAGACACACGGAGAGATTGATAGTCATTAGACACACTGATAGATTGATAGTCATTAGACACACTGATAGATTGATGGTCATTAGACACACGGAGAGATTGATAGTCATTAGAGACACACTGATAGATTGATGGTCATTAGACACACGGAGAGATTGATAGTCATTAGACACACTGATAGATTGATGGGTATTAGACACACTGATAGATTGATGGTCATTAGACACACGGAGAGATTGATAGTCATTAGAGACACACTGATAGATTGATATTCAGTAGAGACACACTGATAGATTGATAGTCATTAGAGACACACTGATAGATTGATAGTCATTAGACACACGGAGAGATTGATAGTCATTAGAGACACACTGATAAATTGATATTCAGTAGAGACACACTGATAGATTGATAGTCATTAGAGACACACTGATAGATTGATAGTCATTAGAGACACACTGATAGATTAATAGTCAGTAGACACACTGATAGATTGATAGTCATTAGACACACTGATAGACTGATAGTCATTAGACACACTGATAGATTGATAGTCATTTGACACACTGATAGATTGATAGTCATTAGACACACTGATATATTGATAGTCATTAGACACCCGGAAAGATTGATAGTCATTAGAGACACAGTGATAGATTGATAGTCATTAGAGACACACTGATAGATTGATAGTCAGTAGAGACACACTGATAGATTGATAGTCATTAGAGACACACTGATAGATTTAAAGCGTCCTTACAATAAATCAATCTTTGAGTTTGATGTTGAGTTCTAAGAGCTTTTTTATTTCCAACCTTCTAGTCCAAAATCAAAACAAGCATGAGAGATTTCTTTTACTTCCGCTTTCTCTTTTTGTCAACATCATAACAGAACGAACTAATTTACAAAACATGGAAAATAATAAAATAAAAACTACAGTCTCAGTATGGAGGATATGGAACATGATAAGATTGTAAGAGTTTTTAAAGTGATATCGCTACAGGGCTCCCCCCAGAATGTTGCATATTTGAAAATACTAACTTAAGTATTATAGAACATAAAATGAGGTTACAACATGGAATATTCTTTTAAAGCAAAAGGAAAGAAAAATACATGAAGGTGGAATGTGAAAATAAAAATTAAAACGATCTAGCGCTTAGAATAGTTCTGTATCTAATGGGTCTCTTTATGATTCTGCCTGATCTTGTATTTGACTGACTGTCTGAGACTGTTTCACTTCTAGAATTGTCATCTACTCGTGGGGCCTGGTCGTGAGGATGCACGGCCGGGGGAGGAAACTTAGGGTCAGCAGAATAGGCAGGTTTGAGTCTATCTATTGACACTCGTATGGACTTATTATTTCGTAAAATGTCAAAATGTTTATCTGAGCGATGTAAAACCTTGAAAAGTCCGTCATAGGGTCTTACCAAAGGACCACGATGTGCATCATGGCGCACGTAAACCTGTTCCGCGGACATGAGATCTCGTGGTAGGTATTTTTTCGTTGTATCATGATGGACCGGAGAAAGCGGCGATAACTTGCGAAAGTTTTCTTGTAGATCACGAACAAAAGTGCTGCCTGGTGAAATTCTTTCGGCCGAATTTGATGGGAAGAAATCACCGGGGATTCTCAAATTGGTGCCATATGTTAGGAGAGCGGGTGCAGCGTCAAGGTCTTCTTTCCACGTGGAACGAATACCCAGGAGAACAATAGGCAGTTCATCCATCCAGCCAGGTCCAAGGAGCCGGGCTTTGAGCGCAGCTTTAAGGCTGCGGTGAAAACGCTCGACCATGCCGTTGCTCTGCGGGTGGTAAGCCGTGGTATGTTTGTTACTACAGCCAAGGACGTTATGCAATTCACGCCGTAAACCACTTGTGAATTGTGGACCTTGATCCGATGTGATAGAATCTGGTACACCAAAACGTGCTATCCAGGTCCTAAGTAAGGCTCTGGCACATGTTGTTGCCTCAGCGTTTTGGATTGGCACTGCTTCGGGCCATCTGGTGAACCTGTCGATGATGGTGAACAGATATGTGCAGCCTTCTGAGGGGGAAAAGGTCCTACAAGGTCTACATGAATATCCCCAAATCGACGATCTGGAGGGTCGAATGAGTTGAGGAGTTTTGGTGTGTCTGCCAATTTTGCTTGCTTGACAGGAATGACATGCGCGTACCATATTTTTAACTTCACGTTTAAGTCCAGGCCAGACATAGCGGGCTGAGATAGCTCGTGTGGTGGGTTTGTGGCCAGGATGGGAAAGATTATGAATTGTCTTTGTCCAGAGCGGTGGGACGATGGGACATGGGCGAGAGGTGGAAACGTCGCATAGTAAAATGCAGCCACCTAGGTTGACTTCTTTTAGTTTCAGAGCACCTGGTTGTTTACGCAATTCTGCCACTTTAGGATCTCTAAGTTGCTCTTCGGCCATTCGAGCGAGGTCTATGGGGGGAATGGGCGATGCTGATGCCACCATAGGTTGTTCGGCGCAGGGGCCACGTGAAAGTACATCAGGTACAACATTGTCTGTTCCACTGATATATCGAATGGCCGTTGTGAATTCTGCAATGTACGTTAGCTGTCGCTCTTGTCGTGGCGACCTGGCTGTCTTACTTGTAAGAGCATAAGTTAAAGGTTTGTGATCAGTGAGGACAGAGAATGGTCTACCTTCTAAGAAGAAGCGAAAATGTTGGATGGCGCTGTAAATAGCCAAAAGTTCTCGGTCAAATGTAGAGTGGCGGCTTTGTGTCGATGTCAGCTTCCTAGAAAAGAATGCAATCGGTCTCCACATTCCATGGTGTTTTGTGATAATTCTGCGCCGATTGCTGAATCTGAGGCGTCAGTAGATAATCGCGTTTTAGACTTCGGATCTGGATGGTTGAGAAGTGTGGCTGAAGCTAGTGAAGATTTGGCTGCCTCGAACGCGGTCTGGCATTCATCTGTCCAAGTAATTACTTTACCTCTGTTTTTTGTTGCTTCCGTCAACGGTGCTAGAAGTTTGGCAATTCCAGGGAGGAATCTGTGGTAGAAATTCAGCATTCCCAAAAAACGTTGGGAGGATTTCTTGCCGTTAGGTTTTGGGAATTCAGTGATGGCCTTGACCTTTTCAGGTAGTGGTGTGATGCCGTTTGGGGTAATCTTATGACCGAGGAATGTCACTGTAGCTTGCCCGAATATGCATTTTTGAGTGTTGATGACAAGACCAGTGGTTGCCAGTAAGTGGAATACAGAACGTAGATCTGCCTCGTGTTCCTTGGGAGATGAGCTAACTATCAAAATATCGTCTAGATAAACGAAACAGCAGTTGAGGTCGTGTAGAATACCATCCATGAGCCGCTGGAAGGCTTGAGCAGCGTTTTTTAACCCAAAAGGCATTTTTAGGTATTCGTAGAGGCCAAAAGGAGTGATGATAGCTGTCTTAGGGATATCCTCCTCAGCCACAGGTATCTGATGATACCCACGAATAAGATCAATCTTTGAAAAGATAGTTTTTCCACGTAGATTACTATTTAGGTCCTGAATGTGTGACAGCGGATACCTGTCATCTTTGGTCACGTCATTCAACCACCTGTAGTCTCCACATGGGCACCATCCTCCATTGCTCTTTCTTACAATGTGTAAAGGTGACGACCAAGGAGATGATGATCGGCGGATAATACCAAGTCGTTCTAGTTCCTCAAATTCAACTTTCGCTGCAGACAATTTGTCATTATCAAGGCGGCGGGCGCGAGCATGAACAGGGGGACCGGAAGTATATGGTGTACAACGCCATGCTTGTTATCACGAAAAGTGGGTATCAAAAGTTCTGCAAAAACTTCTAGAATGGCCTCATATTTTGAATGTACTTTGTGTATACCCGGGCGTGGTGAATGTGTAGGTCTAGCGTTGACGATGGTGCCACCATCCGGCGAAACCAATCTCTTGTTGCTGAGGTCGATTGCGAGACAGTGGCAGGTGAAAAAATCTGCCCCCAATATTGGCTGAGTGACGTCGGCTATCCAGAATTTCTGTTTGAAGAGCGTGGTTTTGCTGAGTTTCAGAGAAATCGGTCGTTTCCCATAAGTTGCAATAGCCGACCCATTAGCTGCTATGAGATTGGGGCCGCGAGATTTTTTTCTATCCGAATTTGTGGCTGGAAAAACAGATTCTTCCGCTCCAGTGTCTACTAAGAAAGAACGACCTGAAATAATACGAGGGCATATTGATAAGTTTTGCCTCCAAGTCCATAACTTTGGAAATAATGAAGACAAACAAATGATACTTACACCAAATGAAAGGTCATTTTATTTAGCACCAGATGACATATCATTTTTCAACATAATCACCGTCCCGTTCGATACAGAGCCGCCACCGACGGACGACCTGTTGGATGCCGTCAGCGAAGAAGTCAGCAGTCTTGTCTCTGCACCAAGAAAGAACAGCATTCTTCACATCTTCGTCTGTCTCGTAACGGTTGCCCTTGAGGTAATCCTTGAGTTTTGGAAAAAGGAAGAAATCGCTCGGAGCAAGATCTGGGCTATAAGGCGGGTGCGGTAATGTCCGGAGGCCTAAACGATCTAAAGCCGTGCGAGTTTCCAAACTTGTGTGAGGGCGAGCGTTGTCGTGATGGATGATGGAAACTTTCTCACTCCTTACCCGTCGCTCGCAACCTCGCTTTCAGTTTCTCCAGTGTGTTCACATATTTCGTAGAATTCACGGTGTTGCCTTGTTCCAAAAATTCTGTGTGAACCACACCCTCACATTCCCAAGAGATCGTGAGAAGCACCATCATCCATCACGACAACGCTCGCCCTCACACAAGTTTGGAAACTCGCACGGCTTTAGATCGTTTAGGCCTCCGGACATTACCGCACCCGCCTTATAGCCCAGATCTTGCTCCGAGCGATTTCTTCCTTTTTCCAAAACTCAAGGATTACCTCAAGGGCAACCGACACGAGACAGACGAAGATGTGAAGAATGCTGTTCTTTCTTGGTGCAGAGACAAGACTGCTGACTTCTTCGCTGACGGCATCCAACAGGTCGTCCGTCGGTGGCGGCTCTGTATCGAACGGGACGGTGATTATGTTGAAAAATGATATGTCATCTGGCGCTAAATAAAATGACCTTTCATTTGGTGTAAGTATCATTTGTTTGTCTTCATTATTTCCAAAGTTATGGACTTGGAGGCAAAACTTATCAATATGCCCTCGTATCAGTGACCGAGATAGAACTGGAGTTGACCGCACAGATTGCAGGGGCATTGATCAAGCCAGTAGCGCCCTTTATTTTGCACTGGCTCTGTCGTTTCCCTGGCTGGTTGGACGTGGAGACATTGCACAAGGTCGGCCGTCGACGAAATGTTCGCAGGATCTAGCATTGGAAGCAAATCGGGAATGGTATTTGCATAAAACAAAAATAGGGGTAGGGGTCGTAGACCTATGCTTCTGTCGAAAATGTGGATTTCTTTGGAGGGCGTTCACGTCTCCGTGACAGGAGTTAGCCTGTTCCTCTAGTGTTGCCTCGTTTGGGTACCTATTTTGGATGGAACGCGTAGCAGCAGCCGAAAATTCTACGTCCATTATTCCATCGGCTGTCTTTGCGAGGGTGTCGAGGTCAGCATCTGGAGTCTGAGCCAGAATACGGCGGATCTCAGGGGGCAATTGGTTTAGGAAAAGGGCACGGAAAAGTGTTACAGGGTCATGGTTAAGGCTCCTAAACCATTGAGGTTGAGCAGTTCTTGATCGTTTTGAAGCTGTGTCGCTTCATAGGCGTTGAGGAGAGCTGATTTTAGTCTGTCATACTTCCCTACTGGAGGTGGGTTTTCCAACACTGCTTCGACACGGCGTGCAGTAGAGGAATTTAAGAGCTGTATCACATGGTGGAACTTAGTTAAGTCTTGTGTAATCGGTGGCGTGTGTGTGTTGAAGGATGCTTCTAAGCGAATAAACCACGCCTTGGCGTTTGTCTGCCAAAACTGTGGTGCCTTGAAGGCGACTGCCGACACTGACGAAACTGTTGTAGTTGTGGCCTGTGTTGCGTGAAGAGTCTGCTCTCTGATCGCGTCTGCTAGTTGTTTGATAGCATCAAGGTCCATGGTTAAAGGTTTAGAAATGTCAAAATTATGATATTAGGTTGATGAATCTAGATCTAGGTCTTGATCTAGTATGGTGCTGTCTAGGGAGTGTAGACTGTAGTGTTAAGCTTGGTTTGGTGGCTGTGGTTTAGTCGGTTTACTCGCTCTAGTAATCTGTATTTTAGATCTAGATTCGTATTCTGAAAAATCTATTGCCTGTGACGTATATTTACTTAACGTCGGGGTCACCAATAATGCGTCCTTACAATAAATCAATCTTTGAGTTTGTTGTTGAGTTGTAAGAGCTTTTTTATTTCCAACCTTCTAGTCCAAAATCAAAACAAGCATGAGAGATTTCTTTTACTTGCGCTTTCTCTTTTTGTCAACATCATAACAGAACGAACTAATTTACAAAACATGGAAAATAATAAAATAAAAACTACAGTCTCAGTATGGAGGTTATGGAACATGATAAGATTGTAAGAGTTTTTAAAATGATATCGCTACAGATTGATAGTCATTAGACACACTGATAGATTGATAGTCAGTAGAGACACACTGATAGATTGATAGTCAGTAGAGACACACTGATAGATTGATAGTCATTAGACACACGGAAAGATTGATAGTCATTAGAGACACAGTGATAGATTGATAGTCAGTAGAGACACACTGATAGATTGATAGTCATTAGACACACGGAAAGATTGATAGTCATTAGAGACACAGTGATAGATTGATAGTCATTAGAGACACATTGATAGATTGATAGTCATTAGACACACTGATAGATTGATAGTCATTAGACACACTGATAGATTGATAGTCAGTAGAGACACACTGATAGGTTGATAGTCATTACAGTCACACTGATAGATTGATAGTCAGCAGAGACACACTGATAGATTGATAGTCATTAGACACACGGAAAGATTGATAGTCATTAGAGACACAGTGATAGATTGATAGTCATTAGAGACACATTGATAGATTGATAGTCATTAGACACACTGATAGATTGATAGTCATTAGACACACTGATAGATTGATAGTCAGTAGAGACACACTGATAGGTTGATAGTCATTACAGTCAAACTGATAGATTGATAGTCAGCAGAGACACACTGATAGATTGATAGTCATTAGACACACGGAAAGATTGATAGTCATTAGAGACACAGTGATAGATTGATAGTCATTAGAGACACATTGATAGATTGATAGTCATTAGACACACTGATAGATTGATAGTCATTAGACACACTGATAGATTGATAGTCAGTAGAGACACACTGATAGGTTGATAGTCATTACAGTCACACTGATAGATTGATAGTCAGCAGAGACACACTGATAGATTGATAGTCATTAGACACACTGATAGATTGATAGTCAGTAGAGACACACTGATTGATTGATAGTCATTAGAGACACACTGATAGATTAATAGTCAGTAGACACACTGATAGATTGATAGTCATTAGACACACTGACAGACTGATAGTCATTAG
>JAWDGP010000133.1:15000-22500 GCA_033675545.1 Elysia crispata | reverse complement strand
ACAAACAACCACACCAAAATAAGAAAAAGCTCACATTTTTCATATTTTGTCAAGCAGACATCACTCTAGAAGGTTACGGCATACTAGGTCTCACAGTATTCCTGTATTTAGATGTATGTCGAATAAGAGCTTGCAACACTTAAAACAACATAAACCTATATTAGGTTGTAAATCTTGATACATCCGAAACCATTGGGACAATCAAGTCCTGAAACATTTTAAGTTCCTTCATTGTAAAACCTTCGCAGCAAAAAATTTGAGTAATTTAAAAACGCTTTTGAGGCCTTTTATATAATGATTTAACTATATATATATTATGTATATATATATATATATATGTATTATATAATTATTTTTTTTTTCGCAAAACTACAAGGTTTAAAGATATTTAAGATCTTTAAAGTATTTCTTAAAACAATTTCATCGGTAGTGTTGTTTTTTGTTTTGTTTTTTTATACCGTTAATCTTTTTTCTTCTTAACTCTTATTTTGGACTCGCAAAATACGCGGCTTCCGAAGATGTGAATGTGTGGATCCATCACTCGATTTGCATTTGATGGCACCTTTTCTTTGCGGAAATGCAAAGTTTAACTTTGTTTTCAAGCTTGGAGTTTGCGGCAATCAAATCAGTTCCTTAAACATAATATATACTTTCTGGAATACATATTTTCTAGTTATGGTTTTTAAGATTTTTGACAAAGTGTAAAAATTGTTTTCCAAATAATTTGGTTCAGAGATTTTCCCTCCTCTCTCGATCTTTCTCTTTCTTTTTCTCTGTCTGTCTCCCTTTTTCTTTCTCTTGTACTCATATCCTCTAACTTTCTTTAAATTCTTGTTAATAATAGGATACTGATCTCCTGTACTTTCACTGATTTATTTACTTCTTATTTTGTAAATACTTATTTAGTCAATTTTTAATGCAATACTTTTTTTTTTTAATTTTTTACTCTTATAAAAAAAATTTAATTTTTAAGTGACTTTTTTTTTTTACTTAATTGTTAGTTTTATCTGTGTACATGATTATGCTATGATATTAATAAACAAGTTTAACAATCAAGATAACTATCCGTGAAAAAACTACTACTACTACTACTACTACTACTACTACTACTACTACTACTACTACTACTACTACTACTACTACTACTACTACTACTACTACTACTACTACTACTACTACTACTACTACTGCTGCTGCTGATGATGATGATGATGATGATGATGCTGATGCTGATGTATCTGCTGCTACATCTACTACTACTACTACTACTACTACTACTACTACTACTACTACTACTACTACTACTATTACTACTACTACTAGTAGTAGTACTATTACTACTATATTACTGCTGCTACTACTACTAGTACTACTGCTACTACGACTACTACGACTACTACGACTACTACGACTACTACGACTACTACGACTACTACGACTACTACGACTACTACGACTATACTACTACTACTACTACTACAACTACTACGACTACTACGACTACTACGACTACTACGACTACTACTGCGACTACTACGACTACTACGACTACTACTGCTACTACTGCTACTACTACTACTACTACTACTACTTCTACTACTACCTCTTCTACTAATACTTCTACTACTTCTACCACTACTACTACTACTACTACTACTACTACTACTACTACTACTACTACTACTACTACTACTACCAACACCACTACTACTATATTACTGCTGCTACTAATACTACTACTGCTACTACCTCTTGTACTACTGCTACTACTACTACTACTACTACTACTACGACTACTACGACTACTACTACTACTACGACTACTACGACTACTACTGCTACTACTGCTACCACTACTACTACTACTACTACTACTACTACTACTACTACTACTACTACTACTACTACTACTGCTACTACTTCTGCTGCTACTACTACTAATATTACTACTACTACTACTACTACTGCTACTACTACTGCTACTACTACTACTACTACCTACTACTACTACTACTACTACTACTACTACTACTACTACTACTACTACTACTACTACTACTACTACTACTACTACTACTACTACTACTACTACTACTACTACTACTACTACTACTACTACTACTACTACTACTACTACTACTACTACTACTACTACTACTACTACTACTACTACTACGACTACTCTACAACTACTACTCTTACTGCTATTACTTCTACTGCTACCTCCACCACTACTTTTTCTCAGCAGAGTAAAAGTGCAGCTCCAAAATTTGCAAAAACAAGACAAAGCACGTAAATTTGACTATGACCATCACTCTATGATCGTGTCTTCGAACACGGAACATCTGGATCTCCAGTCTGAGGCTTTAGCACAGGACCAAGAGAAGAGCTATGATAACACATTTACATATCTATGTCACTGATGTACGGACTCTTATGGAGTAACAGAGTTACAGAATAGATAGACCAAGTATTTCTTGAGAGAGTCACACTGAAACCTGCCTCGGGAACTTTAGACCTTTTGTTTACATCAGAGAGCGTTTATGGTTAGTTTGCATTCTCGTTACAGCCACCTTTCAGGTATGCCGAGAACCTTTGGATTTTTTCATTTCACAAATACCGCTTTTCTTCTATCTAGGCTTACGTCTGGGAATGGTCTTTTGTTTACATAAACCAGGCATAATAAAGCACACAATGCACACTCGTTGTTTAGTTGCACAACACATCTGCTCTGTCTATGTAACAAAAAAAACTTTAAGTTAAATACTGAGATACCTTAGGACTTCTTTGCTGCAGAATGTTCTTCTTTCTCTGCTACAAGGATACGGGTGGTTTTCTAGATATCCCAACCTTTGTAGATATCATCTCTCGCTGCGATACGTGATGCTCCTGTTACTGTAGATCAAAGCAAACTTGTGACACTAACACACATGAGGCGCTAAAATGACAAGTCCTGGAACTGTTTCAAACCAAATACTGATAACATTTAAGAATGTGGGTGATAGAAACAGCTGGCTTGGTATTTTGTAAAAATATTATGATGGCGTCTGGATGAGAATTGTTGTGTTTTTGTTGTGATGTGTGTGTTTCTGTTCTAGTTGCTGTCATCCCAATTATTTAAGTGTTCAATCTCTTACTCTCTTGCTCTCTCTCTCTCGCCCTCTCTCTCTCTCTCGCCCTCTCTCGCCCTCTCTCTCTCTCTCTCTCTCTCTCTCTCTCTCTCTCTCTCTCTCTCTCTCTCTCTCTCTCTCTCGCCCTCTCTCTCTCTCAATTAGCCTCTGTAGTAAAATAACGTTCCAGCCTATTTGCTAATTATTTTTCCCCATATCTGCGCTGTGTTGTGACATTAGGGTTCTAGCTCAGTAATGTCATCGGTTTGTGACCTTCAACTTTTCAATCTTTATACGCAGGTTCAAAACTCGGCCAGATAAACACTCCTACAGCACCAAAACTACTTTAAACTTGCGAGCCAGGTCACGGCTTATGCTTGGCATCTGCTATCAAACAAGAGGAATCTAAGTAAAATAACATTGAATGGAAAGTGGGCTTATTATCAACTAATTGATAAAAACTGAAAATCTTATACGATCGGTGGAAGATCTCCCTCGACAATGATAATGATGCAGCGAATTTCTTCTCTCACTGCTAGATTTGCTAAGTCACTAGAGACGCTTAAGATCTAACTGCACACACTGTGGGTTCATGTTGAAGGTGCTAATGAAATCTGTATGTACAGATTGCCTCTGAAGATCCCTCCCTCACACTCACTCACACCCACACCCTTTCCTCTCTATTTCTGTCCGTCTTTCTCTCTCTCTCTCTCTCTCTCTCTCTCTCTCTCTCTCTCTCTCTCTCTCTCTCTCTCTCTCTCTCTCTCTCTCTCTCTCTCTCTCTCTCTCCCTCTCTCTCTGTATCTCTCTCTGTCTGTCTGTCTGTCTCTCTCTCCCTCTCTCTCTCTGTATCTCTCTCTGTCTCTCTCTGTCTGTCTCTCTCTCTCTCTCTCTCTCTCTCTCTCTCTCTCTCTCTCCCTCTCTCTCCCTCTCTCTCTTTCTATCTCTCTCTCTTCTCGAATTATCTCATTATGCTTCTTCTCTCGCTCCTACTCACTTATATTCTATAACCAATTTCCTTTCCTTTATTTTTTTTTTCCAAAAAACTTTCCTGCATGCTATTTCAAATATTGCACTCCTTCCTTTGCTGACATTAAAATAAGAAACCCAATGGACGAATAGTGCATTCCTTCCTTTGCTGACATTAAAATAAGAAACCCAATGGACGAATAGTGCACTCCTTCCTTTGCTGACATTAAAATAAGAAACCCAATGGACGAATAGTGCACTCCTTCCTTTGCTGACATTAAAATAAGAAACCCAATGGACGAATAGTGCACTCCTTCCTTTGCTGACATTAAAATAAGAAACCCAATGGACGAATAGTGCACTCCTTCCTTTGCTGACATTAAAATAAGAAACCCAATGGATAAAAGGAAAACGTTACTCCTCATTAAATTATATAAAAAAAAAACTATCACTACCACTTTTTTCTCCTCCCTCACTCTCTCTCTTTACCTTCAATCGCTCTCGATCGCTTCCCCTCTTATGTAACACTCTCTCTCTCTCTCTCTCTCTCTCTCTCTCTCTCTCTCTCTCTCTCTCTCTCTCTCTCTCTCTCTCTCTCTCTCTCTCTCTCTCTCTCTCTCTCTCTCTCTCTCTCTCTGTCTCTCTCTCTCTTTCTTTCTTTCTCTGCCCCCCCCCCTCTCTTACCCTATATTATCCTCTTATCTCCTGCTCATTATTTATGTTTCCAACCTTCTATGAGTGTGACTTTTTCCTCTTTTAGACCATTTTGTCCTCTCCTTCTGTCTTTGTCTCTGTGTCTTTGCTTCTCTCTCTTTTTCTTTACGCGTCCCTCTGTCTCCCTTTTCTTGTCCATTTTACTTTCCACACAAAATATGCAGCTAGCGATTGCGTCAGGCGCCAGAGTCTCGAGCACCTGACCCTCAGGTCACACCGCTTCGTGCTATAGCCGGCCAAGCTGTACTGATTCATTCTTTCCTATGGTAGAACCATAATTATAAAAGGTTGCGGCCTACTACCACAGTCTCACCAAGGTTTCGGTTCAGCCAATTTGATTTCACCATAACCGTGATTATACTATTATCATATTTCTGCAGACTGAAATATCATTTTGATAACCTGTTATCTTGAAAGACCTCGATCTACATCTCGACTCTACGCGCTTTATTCAGCAGAATTCACAGGTAATGCAAAAATTATAGATCTAGTACTTGGGTCTTTAAAACGTTTTTTTCGGCATGTCACCTTTGGGGATTTAGATTCTACTAAGAGCCTCTCATTATCATCATTAAGCTAGTAGCTACTACTATTATAATTATCACAACAATAATAAATATCAATATTATTATCATTATCATTGTTCATCATCTTCTTCTTCTTCTTCTTCTTCTTCTTCTTCTTCTTCTTCTTCTTCTTCTTCTTCTTCTTCTTCTTCTTCTTCTTCTTCTTCTTCTTCTCCTTCTTCTTCTTCTTCTCCTCCTTCTTCTTAACATTGTTGTTGTTATTATTACCATCATCACCATTATTAAAACATAACAATTGGTATGCGATTGCTCCCTGAAGTCGATTTTTTTTTTTTTTTTTTTTTTTTGATGATTGATAACTGCAAACAAGGTGGAATGGGTTGACTGCTAAGATAGATTTATCAAATGATAAATCTTTAAAATAGGATTTTTTTTTTTTTAAATTGAGGAGTCTAGTTGAATATTCTGATGTTGGAGTACACAATTGTTACAACACCATAGTAAACAGGGTTATGATAAACGAAGAAGTGATGACTTTTGTGCCCATACAAGAGGTTTGAGCATTACTGGATATCCAGTGTTGTAGTCAACACTATTACTCATATATTAAAGATCTATTCATGTAATTAGCATGTTAATTCTATAAAATATGGCCGTAACAAGATGGTAGTTGTTCAAATCTACAATATTATCAGCCCAGGTGTAGACCCTATATATGTTGACATATGACCTAGTTTTTCAATATAACAATAATTATTCTCGAATTTTTTTTCTTTATTTTAGTTATTTCGAAACCAAAAAGCCCTGACTTTTAAACAGAATATATCTTGCTGCCTTATTTTTATTTTAATTTTCATATGTTCCAGTTGTTAGAATCATGACATCTGTGAAAGAAACCAACGGTGTGGCAAACCAAGATACGAATGGATTACTGGAAAAGACAAACCCGAAGTCTGACACGGCAGAGTTACCTGCCCCTGACCCAAATAACCCGTTTTCCTTCCCTGCACTCACGCTTCCCTCTGGTCTTCTGTTTAACCGTGTTCGAGTCATGAAGTGTCCGGTGAAAGATGACCCGGTGACTCACCTTAAGAAGATTTACGATTTACCAATGAGAGATGATGACATCATCATCACGGCCTACCCTAAATGTGGTGAGTTCATAGACCCAATAAGTACGAGAACTATTTCAAAATTGCAACTACTATCGTATGGCGAAGTCATACAATATCCTCGACTTGTTTTAATTAAAAGCAAACGACAACTATGAAAAAAAAAACTCGTTGCGCAAGAAAACAACCAAACTGAAACACTTTACATGTAGTTATTGTTCTTGTGCGAGGGTATGGTGGGAATTGTTTTTGTTTTTCGTTTCTGTTATTACTTTCAAAAGTTGTTATACCCACGGTTCGCACTCTTGCAAGGTTATTCGCTGCCATTGTTGTGCCTGCACTATTGTTCACGAGTCCATACTTTTCGGGTCCACGCTGTTTCACCTGGACTTTCAGGTCGGTGGGCTTGTTTAACTGTGTGGAGAAACACCTGATACCGTCTTGTTATGATGGGTTACCGTTGTATCAAACAGCCATTCAAACAAACAAAAAGGCCGAGCTTATCACCTATGCTGCTTTATTGTTATGTAGGTGTAGTGGTAATGCTGCTTTTTACACGATAACTTGGTGCTGTTTTGTTTAGTCGCCATTAATGCTGTTGTCACATTTCATTTTTTTTCCCTACTTTTTTTATTTTTGTTGCTAATTGTTTCGTTTTGTTTTGTTTTGTTTATGCTGTTACGCTGTTTGTGTTAGGTCTTTTTATCAAAAGTTATATATTGTCAGCTCCAAGTCAGAAGTCTGCTTATCATCTTTATCTTACAGTAATGTACTGAGTCGGTATATTCGAACACTATTGTTGGTCCTTTGTTTCTGGACTAAACAAGGCACACCTACACAAACTGAATCAAGTTTATTGTGTTTCTCCAGGCACCCACTGGGTGGCCGAGATTCTCCACATGTTGACAAGTGGCGCGACTGAGTTCTCTGGCCGCACCAAGGAGTATACCATGCTGGAGTTCTGTAACGATCTCAGATTTCTGGCCACCCTGACCTCGCCACGTCTGCTCAACTCCCATCTTTATATGGCACAGTTGCCGCGAGGGATAGTGGATAAGAAAGTGAAGG
>JAWDGP010000133.1:0-10000 GCA_033675545.1 Elysia crispata | reverse complement strand
GAATCTTTTTAAAAAGATACTAAAATAATCTGTTATCCTCCATTTTCTGGCGTATTTATCTCTAATATTTCTCCCCCAGGTGTTGTCGGTGACTGGAAGAACCACTTCACTGTCGCACAGAGTGAGGCTTTTGACGAGTTCCTCGCTGAGCAGAAACAGAAAGGGTTTGGGTTTACACCCAGGGGAGAATTATAATTCATATCTAAAGGTGATTTATTTGAGGAGTTTGCATGGGTAGCTGGTACAAAATCAAGCAGTATGAGAGGGGATGAACTGATGGAAACTGGAAAATGAGAAATAGGTTGATTGGTCCTCTCTACCAACTGTGGAGATGATGGGTTCAGGTGGTCAAGAAGCGACCCTACAAAATGCTGGTTAATTGAGAAAATGAAACATAACATGTACACAGTATTTTTCACTCCCAATTTATACATTTCTAATAAAAACATCAGCAGGAAAAATAGTCAATGCACTGTACATGACATTTTCATATCAGAGGAACACAAAAAAATTCATCTAAAAAAGCAAAAAAAGAACGGTTTCAGTCAGACCAAAGGAAATTATTGTGTACTACCACTAACAGAGATTTTGGATAAACCTTATACAAGAAGTTATGTTATTAGCAACTTCTTTCTTCAACCATGCTGGGCTGAGTTGGGGAAGGGTGGGGTGGGGTGGGGGGGGGGGGGGAGAGAGAGAAGGAAAGCGCCCTGACGACACCTTACACGTGTCAGTAACGTCATTGCATGATGTCCAGTAACATTTCTTTTGTCCTCCCTCTTTCTACAAGCCCTGATATTGATCGAATCACGGTGCAAGGTGGGTGGCACTTTTTGTATGGTGCAATAGAGGCTCACAAACTGATAATTTTTTTTTTTTCATTTTATTCTGTACCAGAAACTACATGAATTTTAATGCAAACAGGGAAAGATTATGTTGGAAACTTTTACTGCATTTATTTTGATGCAAACAGTCAAGAGTTACAACATATATTTTGATGCAAATGGTGAAAAGATACAACACCTATTTCAATGCAGAATATGAAAAGTTATCACATGTAATGCAGGAGATGAAAAGTTACCATGTGTATATGCGGAAGGTGAAAAGTTACCGCATATATTTTAATGCAGAAGGTAGAAAGCTACTTTATCTATTTTAATCCGGAAGGTGGAAAGTTACTTTATGTATTTTAATGCAAGAGGTGAAAGGTTACCATACATATTTTAACGCAGAATATGAAAAAAAAATGTTATTTCATTGCTGGTCCTGAACATTTTGAGAGCAAAATTTTCACATTTCCGTTCCTTAGGAAAAGTTCCATAAAAAAATGAGTTATTAGTGTTTGCATTATAATAATCATTAAGATTTCAGTTGCTCTATTTCTTTTCTTTTTTTTTTCCATATGCATAGGATAGTTGGTTTGAACGTTGGAGAATCACTATTCATCCTCCTCTTAGGATATAATTATTTTAGTTTCGAAGCGCTCTCAACAACCTTATTTACTTCCTGTGAATAACAATTACTGATGGTGTAAGACATTTCACTGTAAACACAAAACTCACACAATCTCATGTCAGGGACAAGAGAGCAAGAGGTATAAAAATTCAATATCGAATTAGTTATAAGTTTAAAAGAGTTAAGGAGTTTAGCTAGATTTACTTGACTTCGGACTTTCGGCTAACAGTCATCACACAGCAGTCTTTGTAACATCCGCTGATCTCTGTAGCTGTGTGATGGAGGCAGTCCATTCTCGCAGGTTCTCTAGAAGGCTACGGTATCCAGCCACTTTAGGTTTAAAGGTGATATAATTTCTTTCTCATGGGCGTTATTTAGAGTTCCAGGAAGAGTTGTTAAGGGTAAGCCTTAAGTCTGGGTGGCGTTTGTAGTAAAACTCTTTGCTATGGGTTTATTTGAAGAAATGGATGAGTTTGACCTGAAATGTGCCAAAACAATCTCTATCTCGATCCCAGCATTTGGAGAGAGGGAGAGGGAAAAAGAGTAAGAGAGAGAATGGGAGTGAAGATTTATATATAAGTATATACTTGTACGTGAGATCTCAACCGTTCAACATGCTTCATAGTTATGTCACCATTCGATGTTCGCGGATTATTACATAAAATATTTTATTCAGGGTAAAATGTAGTTTCGGTGCTTCAGTAAGAAGTTTTTTTTCATGCTTGTTGTGATATTGATATAGGCTTTAAGTGATAATAAAACTTAAATTTTTTTTTTCTTTACTTTTTGTTTCGTTTATTTTCAAAATTTATCATTTGTTTCTTCGTTGCTGATCCCGTGACTATCACTGCAACTGTGGAAGAAAAAACGCACTCACTGCTTCTTTCTCTTTTTCTCAATTTTTTTTCACAATCTCTGAAACTTTTCTCTTAGTTTCTTTGCAATCTCTCTCTCTCTCTCTCTCTCTCTCTCTCTCTCTCTCTCTCTCTCTCTCTCTCTCTCTCTCTCTCTCTCTCTCTCTCTCTCTTTCTCTCTCTCTCTCTCTCTCTCTCTCTCTCTCTCTCTCTCTCTCTCTCTCTCTCTCTCTCTCTCTCTCTCTCTCTCTCTCTCTCTCTCTCTCTCTCTCTCTCTCTCTCTCTCTCTCTCTCTCTCTCTTTCTTCTCAGTATATACTTTCTGTACTCTTCAAGCTTGTAGTCTGAAGCCAAGACTTCGCTCAACTACATAAAAAATGAGTGTGTGTCAAATGACACTTCTTAGAACAGTCAAACAATGCTCTTAACGTTGATCTAGACATCTAGTAAAAAAGACCCAGTAGAACTTAAAACTGGCTTCTGGGAACCTAATATAAGATAGGAGCCAAGTAGCAAATTTTTATATTCTGCAACTGTTCTACTGCTGGGATAGTCCTAAAACACTTATACTTTGTTTACTTCCCTGTGTCTTCAGACATTTCTGGTCTTCTGGAGACTACAGTAATAATAGAGACAAGCCATAATTCTAGAGGGTATAAATCCTCAGTTCGTAATAGAAAGAACATGGTTCACCCATCGGCCCCAAACTCTGATAATATTGAGCTTATGTCCCTTCCATAATACTTTTAAAATAAATATGTACATTTTATGTCCCATTATCAAACATAAAGAATAAAGATAGAAACTTTATGTCCCATCCATCAACCCTATAGAATGAACATATAGAGTTTGTGTTCCATCCATCAAACCTATAGAATGAACATTTATACAGTTTGTGTTCCATCTATCAAACCTATAGAATGAGGATATAGAGTTTGTCTTCCATCCATCAAACCTATAGAATGAGGATATAGGGTTTGTGTGTCATACATCAAACCTATAGAATGAACATATATACAGTTTGTGTTCCATCCATCAAACCTATAATGAATTTTACATCCCATTCATTAAACCTTTAAAATGAAGAAAGTAATTTTATATAGCACCACCTCAGGAAAATGGTCACACACAGAAACTACAATACGAAATTTTCAAAACTTTAAAATTAATGGATGAAGAATTAGAGTAGAACTTTTTGGGTTTTCATTTTTAATCTACTAGCCACAAACTGGAAATGTAGAAGAAGTTTCATTATGTTGAAACAAATTGTTTAGCTGCTTTTGTTATTGATGTTTTTAAACCAAAATTTCTAAGAAATTCTAAAAGTTCTGAAACGCGAAAAAAGACAAAATCAACAATTCAAATCGAAAAAGCAGATAACACACCCGAAGACAGTGAAGAAACTTTACTCGAAACAATGCGCAAGTAAAACTATCTATCTATCTATCTATCTATCTATCTACCTAACTACTTGTCTACCTCTTTATTTACCTGCAGGTCTGTCTACCTCTCTTATGTGTTCCTTCCAGTTTTCATTTTCTCCATCTCTCTTTCTCTTTCATCCAGAAATTTACTCAATGTAAATTGTTTTTCTTTACAACTCGTTTTGCATGATTCTCTCTCTCTCTCTCTCTCTCTCTCTCTCTCTCTCTCTCTCTCTCTCTCTCTCTCTCTCTCTCTCTCTCTCTCTCTCTCTCTCTCTCTATCTATCTATCTATCTATGTATCTATCTCTCTATCTCTCTATATCTCTCTCTCTCTCTCTCTCTCTCTCTCTCTCTCTCTCTCTCTCTCTCTCTCTCTCTATCTATCTATCTATCTATCTATCTATCTATCTATCTATCGGCCATACTCAGTAGCAACATACAGATGCAACCTTTGCATATCAGAGAAATGTTTCATTCTAAAAACAAAACCAAGCCTCAACAAAAGAAGGGAAATATTTTCATCGTGCCCCCACAGAAAGAATAGTTTACTACAAAACTACCAGTGGCCCGGAAACGAAGAAAAACAACAACACAAGGTCGGAACGGCAAGCGAACACACCTCAGTCATACCCGAAGAGAGCGGAGGACAGGCGACACCTTTGTCCTCC
Organism: Elysia crispata; assembly: GCA_033675545.1. Classification (NCBI taxonomy): domain Eukaryota; kingdom Metazoa; phylum Mollusca; class Gastropoda; family Plakobranchidae; genus Elysia; species Elysia crispata. The sequence continues at coordinate 5,598 of JAWDGP010000133.1, read as the reverse complement.
GCTTGAAACACAAATGTAGTATGCAGAGAATTTAAGGTAAGACCTTATATATATATATATATATATATATATATATATATATATATATATATATATCTTATATCTATAGAGCGTGGAAGGGAATTAACCCGTAAAAAGAAAGAAATGGTGACACTCAGGTACGGAAAAAGAGAGAGCTATATACAGACATAGACAGAAGCATAAAAAAAATGATCTCAAACATAATTTTATTCAAAGACATTAAACTGTTCGGGCAAAGTGATTCTTATTATGTACTCCAGGTTTAACCATTTGGATGGTGGCGTGAAAAAGAGGTATATAAGTATTAAAATGTTGAGTTCATTGATACCAATTTTATGGACCCTTAATTTTTTTTTTATTTTGTTCAAAGTATCTACCATAGTGAAGAGAAAAAGCAGAGACAGAATCATAGAGATTGAAACACAGTCACATCGGCCGACGCATAAGAAAAAAAAAGACAAGCAATGAATATAGTAAGAATGGAAGACGGATTAATATGCTGATTTAGATGCGGGCACAAGGTTTATAAAATAATATTCAGAATTGAGAGAAGAGACACACAGAAGAGAGAGAGCGAGATAGAGCTATAAAGAGAGAGACAGAGAGAGAGAAAGATAGACAGTATGTGAGAGAGAGAGAGAGAGAGAGAGAGAGAGAGAGAGAGAGAGAGAGAGCGTGTAAAGGTAAAAACCAGCAAATAAAAAGAAAAAGCGAGACACAGATATAGAGATACACTGAGCAATATATAAACTTGGACAGAGGCTTAAACAAAATATATATCAAGTTTTGTAGAACAGAGAGAGAGAGAGAGAGAGAGAGAGAGAGAGAGAGAGAGAGAGAGACAGGCAGACAGACAGACAGACAGACAGACAGACAGACAGACAGACAGGCAAAGAGTGTTGGAGAGAGAGAAACAAAAATAAAGAGAGAGAGAGAGAGAGACAAGGAGAAATCGGAAGAGGACGAACCAAAAAAGACAGAAAGAAATAGTCCCATTGGGTAAGATAGAAATAGTGAATTATAGACTGAAATAGACAGAGACAGAAAGAAAAATGTATTGGAAGTGAGAGAGATAGGTGCATAGAGAAAGATAGAGAGAAAGAGAGAGACCGATAGACAAACAGACAGACAGACAGACAAAGACAGACAGACATGCAGACAGACAGAGATGTAGGAGGACGAGGTAACAGGGAGAGATATTGATGAAGGAGAGAAAGTCTGAAACAGGAAATTCTGGAAGATAGCAAAGAAAAAGCCCACAAGTTAATCATTTATCAAGCACATGAAGTCTTTACAATATATGTCGAAAATTAACGACAACTCATGTATAAAATTTATTCAAAGCAAAAACATAAAAAATGCGTCTTTTTCGTATGCCTGTGTCGTAAGATGTATTAAGTTTTCAATGATAAAGTTGTTGAATACACATAGATGTTTTTACTGAAGTAGAAAAACTATCACACAAATTTAAAATAATAATCTCAATCATGATTTTATTCAAAGACACTAAACTGTTAGGGCAAAGTGATTCGTATTATCTACTCCAGGTTTAGCCCCCCCCCCCCTCCCCCCTTTCTCCTTTAGTCCTCCAAAGGAATCAATATATAGCAAAGAAAAAAAGGAGACACAGAATCATAGACATTAAACATGATCATGTCGACCGACGAATAAGAAAATATAAGACGAGCAATGAATTAATAAAACGCTGATGAGAAAGAAGTAAAAGAAATAGCCACACAGGGTTAGAAAGGAACGCGGATTAATATATTGATTTTGATGCAGACACAAGGTTTACAAAAAAAAATAATAATAGAGAGAAAAGAGGCACACAAGAGAGAGACAGACAGACAGAAAGAGAGCTCGGAAGGGAAGAAAAAAAATAGGAATAAATACGGTGACAAAGGTGTAGAGAAAGGGTGGGCTTGATACAAACGTAGACAGAGGCATAAATAAAATAATAATATCAAAATTCATAGATCAGAGGTAGAGAGAGAGAGAGGCAGAAAGGCAAAGAGCGAGTTACAAAGGAAGACAGATTAATGTACTGATTAAGATGAAAGAACAAAGATTTAAAAGAATATATATTAAAAAAATAGACTAGAGGAATACAGAAGACAGAGAGAGAGAGAGAAACAGCAAGACAAAGAGCGACTTTGAGAGAGAGAGAGAGAGAGAGAGAGAGAGAGAGAGAGAGAGAGAGAGAGAGAGAGAGAGGCAGAAAGGCAAAGAGCGAGTGACAGAGAGAGAGAGATAAAGATAAAAACATTGATAGAGCCTGTAAGAGAAATAACCCGTGGGGGGAAAAATGAATTATGACACGTACAAAGAAAGAGTAAGCTTTATACAGACAAAGATAAAGGCTTAAAGAAAATTTTCAAAAGAGGTAGAACAAATGAAGAGAAAGAGAAAGAGAAAGAGAGAGAGAGAAAGAGAGAGAGAGAGAGAGAGAGAGAGAGAGAGAGAGAGAGAGAGAGAGAGAGAGAGAGAGAGAGAAGGAGGGATCGGAAGAGGACGAACCAAAAAAGACAGAAAGAAATTGTCACACTGGGTAAGATAGAAATATTAAATTATAGGGTAAAATAGACAGAGACAGAAAGAAAAAAAATGTATCGGAAGTGAGAGATAGATAGATAGAGAGAGAGATGGAGAGAAAAAAAAGACGGACAGGCAGATAGAAACAGACATACAGACAGAGATATAGGAGGACGAGGTAGGAGAGAGAGATACTTATGAAGGAGACAAAGTGTGAAAGAGGAAAACCTGAAAGAGAAAAAAAGAAAAAAGCACACGAGTTAATCATTTATCAAGCGCGTGAACTCTTTACATACGTGTAGGTATCTAATGTGGTCTTACGTCTAGAAGGAAAAAAACTGGTGAACTTCAAAAATAACCACAACTAATGTATCAAAAGTAGTAAACCAAAAAAGCTACAAAATGCGTCTTAATCGTACAACTGTATCGTAAATCATAATGAATTAAGTAATAAAGTTTTTTAATTCGTTAGGATATTTATGGTATAATAAGAAAAACTATCAAACAAATTTAATATAACGATCTCAATCATGATTTACAAAGAGAATAAAATGTTCTGGCAAAGTGATTCATATAATGTAGGCTAGTTGTAGCCACAAGGAACGGTGGCGGGAAATAGGCATAAAAGTGTCAATTAGTTGGGCTCATTGATACCCACCCCATAGACCCCCAATCCCCCACAGAAGCACCCACATGCTGTTATAAGAGAAACTGGGGACACAATATGCAGGCCGATGCATCAGAAAATAAAAGACGAGCGATGAAAATAAAGCCCAATAAACAAAAGACTCTCCAATAACCCAAGTAAGAATGAAACCATATAGCAGATCCGTTCCATGAAAGATTTTGCGAGAAAAAACTGGCTTCCAATTAGAGCGGTAACGCAAAGCAAGGAAACTGGTGACAATAAGGTTGTAACGGTTAAGGATCCCTGGTAAATATTGATTAAAAGAGAAGAAAGATAAAAATGACTAATTTTGGTAGAGGTTAGAAAAGTGCAGAAATACAAAAACATCAGCAGAGAACAGTGTTTAAGACCAGTCATAGGCATAGATAGAGCGTGCACATTGACGAGTGTTTGTTAAAGAAATAGAGGAAGAAATAACATATAACAAAAGGAAAGATATATTTAGAATAAGGTCAGAATCATGAGCAGAGAGAGAGAGACAGAGAGAGAGAGAGAGAGAGACAGATAAACAGACAGACAGACAGACAGACACACACACACACACACACAGACACAGAGAGAGAGAGAGAGAGAGAGAGAGATTAAGAGAGGGCGTGGAATGGAAATAACCCGGAAAAAGAAAGAGTCGCAAAGAAAAGAAAAAGTAAAGAGCGACGGAGCAGAAGAGAGAGAGAGAGGGAGAGAGAGTGAAAGAGACAGAAATGTAGACGGAGAAAGTTTTAAGGGAAATAAAGTGAAAAAGACGAAAGAAATAAGGTCGCTCGGGTATAGAGAGAGAGTGAACTATATACAGACAAAATGATAGAGAGAGAGACAGAGAGAGAGAGAGAGAGAGAGAGAGAGAGAGAGAGAGAGAAGGCAAGTGGAAGTGAAGTAGACAGAGGGCCAAAAAGATGAAACAGAGGGAGGCAGAATGAGGGATAGTGTGGAAGATGAGGAATCAGAAATAGAAGAAGGATTTAGCGACACATAGTAATTTAGAAAGAAAGAAAAACTAATGAACTGCCATGGACATATCCAATGAAAATTTAGAAAAAAAAAATAAAAAATGACAGGATAGAGGCAGATAGCTATAGTGATTGGTAGACGGATAGAGAAATTGAGAGAAAGAGAAAGAGAAATAGAGAGAAAGAGAGTGAGACAGAGAGACAGAGAAATATTGAGAGAGCGTAGAAGGCAAATAACCCGGAAAAAGGAAGAGTCGCATAACTACACACGAGGTAAAGGAAAAAATAAACAAACCCACAGGCGTGTTGACAAAACTGAACAAACTCACCCCTGGATACAAAGGGCAGCTATTTCACTTTAATCAGTTGTGGTATAGACTTACATATCATACATGGTTTTAACTGATTTTCTTGAAAAATTGAAACATTCATCCCACTATGTATCAAGACAGAAAAATAGGTTTTCATTTATTTAATATTCGGTAAGAAGTGCAGGTTGTAGTTATATATTTCTCGGAGTTTTACCTTTTTCAAATAGATATTAAACAAAATTGTAAGAAAATGCGTCGCAAGTAAACCGCATGAAGAAACAGTGTCACTGTTTACTTATCATGAATAAGGAGCGGTTGAACTTTGCCTGGCAAGGCAACTTCGCCAGGAACTGGCTCCAAGCCCTAACGGTGTTAAGACCCGTAAAACGGTCAAGGTCCACATACTATGACGGCCCGCGCCTGTCGTCATTTATGCTTTGGGTCTGATGTGGTTCCTCCCATAAAACACCGGGATGCGCACTCGTAAGTGCGCATCACTTTGGTGCTTGGATGCTGGCAGGGAAGTTTTGTCGTGGGTTGTGTGATAAGCACAACCTGCTCAGAGGTACCGGCGACTTGGGTACTTCGTCGATGTGGTGTCGGTGGGCCGGCTATCCTGAGAGTGTCTATATGGCGGAGGTTCAGAGCTGAAACCCTTCACCCCCTGCAATCTAATGACATTTCTCCCCTTATGGGGAGTTGAATATCTTCCTTTATAGGGAGATATATTTTTGTTTGTTTTTTAACTTTGAAAGGGGCATTATCTATGAAATATGCAACACCCTTCTATTTATTTGTTATCTTTCATGTGAGAGAAATTTAACATTTAACTGGTGAATGGCACGTCATATCTGCTTTAGAGTACTAAAATCGTGATAGACTCTGCCTCGATGAGACTGTAAGTAAATAGCGACACATAAGGAAAAATATTTTGCAATCAACTGATATAGACAGAGAAATAAAGGTAAAGTTAGTTTATCAAAAGTCTCAGAAGAGAGGCAAAGAAGAAAGAGATAGCGAGAAAGAATGTGGAAAAAAAATTAAAGAGCACAAAAGAAGTTGGAGAGAAAAGTAATGTATTGATATAGACACACACGAA
>JAWDGP010000132.1:10000-14518 GCA_033675545.1 Elysia crispata | reverse complement strand
CTTAGTTTCAGTTGTGTGCTCAGATGTCACACACTGTTTTTAATATAATTCTTTTTTTTTCAAATACCAGGTGGAAGATGGCCCCGCATGATACAAACGCTTATTACAGCGTCTCAGATAATGAAGTCGGTAAGGGAGATAGAGATAATTTCTGTTGTTGTTTCTGTCTTTCTATCTTTGTAGGTGTTTGTCCCTCTCTTTCTACGTCTTTACAACACTTCTCTAAATCTCTGTCTCTGTCTTTGTCTTTCTGTGTCTTGTCTCTCTCTCCCTCTCTATGTAGGTTTACCTGTTTGTCTATCAGTAAACATGATTTATTTTGTCTCCTTCGGCGTCAACATAACAGTATTTCTCTGTATCTCTTTGTCTCTATGTGTCTGTGCTTGTCGCTTTTTCTCTCTCTTTCTCTGCTTCTCTCTCTCTCTCTCTCTCTCTCTCTCTCTCTCTCTCTCTCTCTCTCTCTCTCTCTCTCTCTCTCTCTCTCTCTCTCTCCCTCCCTCCCTCCTGGGATAACGCTATATTTTTTCCATCTTGCAGTATTCTTGGCAGGAGTGTTGCAGCCTCCACTCTTCTCAAAATTCTATCCGGAGTAAGTAGAAGTTTTGCTATTTATCTGTGTGTGTTTCTTTGTTACTCTCTCACTCTGACACCCTTTATCTCTCTCTGTCTTTGTCTGTTTGTCTGTCTGCATGTCTGTCTCTCTCTATTTTCTTGCTATGAAACCATCAATCACCCAAGTGTGTATTCCTCCCCCCCCCCCTCCAGTGATCTGAACTATGGCGCCATCGGCTACATGATTGGCCATGAAATAACCCACGGCTTCGACGACGAGGGTGAGTTGACAAGAATTAACAGGGTTTTCTTTAGACCCCACTTGTTGGTCTGCCTCACACACCCTACCTTTTTTTCTTTCCTTCTTTTTTGTCTTGGCCTGTATCTTTCCCCCCCCCCCCCCCCTCTTTTTCCCGTAGGGCTTTTCCCCTCCCTCCTCTCTCTCTATTTCTCTATTTCTCTCTCTATCTCTCTCTATCTCTCTATTTCTCTATTTCTCTCTCTATCTCTCTCTATTTCTCTCTCTATCTCTCTCTATTTCTCTATCTCTCTCTCTCTATCCCTCTCTATTTCTCTATCTCTCTTTCTCTCTCTCTCTCCACAAAGTTGCTATAACTGAAAACAAAATCTATGTCTTGCATAAAGAAAACCAATACAATACTCTCCTCCCTCCCCTCCCTCTCCTAATCACTATCTTTCCTTCCTTGCACTCAATGTATGCCCCCTCCCCTGATCTCTCCTCCCTCCTCTCCTAATCACTATCTTTCCTTCCTTGCACTCAATGTGTGCCCCCTCCCCTGACCTCTCCCCCCCTCCCTCTCCTAATCACTATCTTTCCTTCCTTGCACTCAATGTGTGCCCCCTCCCCTGACCCCTCCCCCCCCCTCTCCTAATCACTATCTTTCCTTCCTTGCACTCAATGTTTGCCCCTTCCCTGACCTCTCCCCCCTCCCTCTCCTAATCACTATCTTTCCTTCCTTGCACTCAATGTGTGCCCCCTTCCCCTGACCTCTCCCCCCTCCCTCTCCTAATCACTATCTTTCCTTCATTGCACTCAATGTGTGCCCCCTTCCCTGATCTCTCCCCCCCCTCCCTCTCCTAATCACTATCTTTCCTTCCCTTGCACTCAATGTGTGCCCCCCTCCCCTGACCTCTCCCCCTCCCTCTCCTAATCACTATCTTTCCTTCCTTGCACTCAATGTGTGCCCCCTCCCCCTGACCTATCCCCCCTCCTCTCCTAATCACTATCTTTCCTTCCTTGCACTCAATGTGTGCCCCCTCCCCTGACCTCTCGTAATCACTATATTTCCTTCCCTGCACTCAATGTGTGCCCCCTCCCCTGACCTCTCCTAATCACTATCTTTCCTTCCTTGCACTCAATGTGTGCCCCCTCCCCTGACCTCTCCTAATCACTATATTTCCTTCCTTGCACTCAATGTGTGCCCCCTCCCCTGACCTCTCCTAATCACTATATTTCCTTCCTTGCACTCAATGTGTGCCCCCTCCCCTGACCTCTCTTAATCAATATATTTCCTTCCTTGCACTCAATGTGTGCCCCCTCCCCTGACCTCTCCTCCTGGCCCTCAACCTCTCCTCCCACCCCGCCCCACCCGACGACCCAGGCCGACAGTTTGACCAGGACGGAACGTTCCGGGACTGGTGGCAGAAGGAGGACATGGTCCGTTACCTTGACAACTGCGAGTGTTTTGTACAGCAGTACGGCAACTTCCGGGACCACACTGTTGGCATGAACGTAAGGGAAGCCACCCATTTTAAGCTGGTTTTTAAGACTATAATAGATCATAGCTTCTTTATTGTGGTTGGTAGTAAATCCAGCTCAACTGGTCGTTGGTTGGTCGGCGGTTGCCTGATCCTGCTCCCTATCTAGCCGATTAACCTTTCAAGGCCGCAACCGGTGCGTAAAGTCAGGAAACACAGCTACTTATTTTCAGCTTCACAGAAAACGGTTACTTTCACAGACACTATCAAGCGTAAGGGTAGGGCTGGTAAGATTAGATCCAACCCGACCACTAGGAAACACAGCTGCTTATTGTCAGCCTCAGAGAAAACACCTACAGAGACTATCAGGCTTCCGTCAAGCGTAAGGGTAGGGCTGGTAAGGTTAGACCCAACCAAAACACTAGGAAACACAGCTGCTTATTGTCAGCCTCAGAGAAAACACCTACAGAGACTATCAGGCCTCCGTCAGGTGTAAGGGTAGGGCTGGTAAGGTTAGACCCAACCCGACCACTAGGAAACACAGCTGCTTATTGTCAGCCTCAGAGAAAACACCTACAGTCACAGAGACCATCAGGCCTTCGTCAAGCGTAAGGGTAGGGCTGGTAAGGTTAGACCCAACCCCAGCACTGAGAAACACAGGTGCTTATTGTCAGCCTCAGAGAAAACACCTACAGAAGACCATCAGGCCTCCGTCAAGCGTAAGGGTAGGGCTGGTAAGGTTATACCGAACCCCAGCACTGAGAAACACAGCTGCTTATTGTCAGCCTCAGAGAAAACACCTACAGTCACAGACACCATCAGGCCTCCGTCAGGTGTAAGGGTAGGACTGGTAAAGTTAGAGCCAACCCCACCACTGAGAAACACAACTTCCATGAATCATAAGGATTCATATATGATGTACCATAGCCTTCTGGTTGTTTTTTGTAAATCGCTATTTAGGGGAGACAGTAGTTATGACAAAAGGAAGGATTTATGAACTCTATTTTCCTTGAAATTTTGAATGCTTTTTCCTCCTATTTTCTTTTATCTTTGTTTTGTTTTGAATGTGTTTTTTTTTTTTTGTTGTTGTTGTTGTTTTAGGTCAGCGGTATCAACACGCTGAGTGAGAATGTTGCAGATAATGGAGGCTTGGAAGCAAGTTACAAGTGAGTCGATTTTGAGGGGAAAAAAATTGCAAGGCAAAAATCTCTGGTATAACATTTTTGAGCTTCATCATTTACAAAAATGCCCTGTGCGTTTTGTTGGTTACTGTCCCCAGATAGCACAGTTGGTAAAGTGAAGGACTTACAGTAAGAAGGTCTCAGGTGTGGTGCGTTTTGTTGGTTACTGTCCCCAGATAACACAGTTGGTAAAGTGTAGGACTTACAGTAAGAAGGTCGCAGGTGTGATGTGTTTTGTTGGTTACTGTCCCCAGATAACAACAAATGGTAGAGTGTAGGACTTACAGTAAGAAGGTCGCAGGTGTGATGTGTTTTGTTGGGCACTGTCCCCAGATAACACAGTTGGTAAAGTGTAGGACTTACAGTAAGAAGGTCTCAGGTGTGGTGCGTTTTGTTGGTTACTGTCCCCAGATAACACAGTTGGTAAAGTGTAGGACTTACAGTAAAAAGGTCTCAGGTGTGATGTGTTTTGTTGGTTACTGTCCCCAGATAACACAGTTGGTAGAGTGTAGGACTTACAGTAAGAAGGTCTCAGGTGTGATGTGTTTTGTTGGTTACTGTCCCCAGATAACAACAAATGGTAGAGTGTTGGACTTACAGTAAGAAGGTCTCAGGTGTGATGTGTTTTGTTGGTTACTGTCCCCAGATAACACAGTTGGTAGAGTGTAGGACTTACAGTAAGACGGTCTCAGGTGTGATGTGTTTTGTTGGTTACTGTCCCCAGATAACACAGTTGGTAAAGTGTAGGACTTACAGTAAGAAGGTCTCAGGTGTGATGTGTTTTGTTGGTTACTGTCCCCAGATAACACAGTTGGTAGAGTGTAGGACTTACAGTAAGACGGTCTCAGGTGTGATGCGTTTTGTTGGTTACTATCCCCAGATAACACAGTTGGAAGGGTGTAGGACTTACAGTAAGAAAGTCTCAGGTGTGATGTGTTTTGTTGGTTACTGTCCCCAGATAACAACATTTGGTAGAGTGGAGGACTTACAGTAAGAAGGTCTCATGTGTGATGCTTTTTGTTGGTTACTGTCCCCAGATAACACAGTTGAAAGGGTGTAGGACTTA
>JAWDGP010000132.1:0-5000 GCA_033675545.1 Elysia crispata | reverse complement strand
GAGACAGAGATAGACAGAGATAGACAGAGAGAGAGAGAGACAGAGATAGACAGAGAGAGAGAGAGACAGAGATAGACAGAGAGAGAGAGATAGACAGACAGATAGAGAGGCAGAGAGAAACAGACAAAGATAGACACAGAGAGAGATAGACAGAGATAGGTAGAGGGAGAGATAGACAGAGAGAGGCAGAGAGAGAGACACACACACACACAGATAAAGAGGCAGAGAGAGATAGTCAGAGATAGGCAGAGAGAGATAGATAGAGATAGGCAGAGAGAGACACACACACAGACAGATAGAGAAGCAGAGAGAGATAGAGGCAGAGTGATAAAAGGAAAGGGGAGATAAAAAGAGAGATTTGTTAATTATGTTGAAGTCTGTCATAATTAAAGATTATCTCCCCCGTATGCATTCTGTAACTCAATTATGCTAATGTCATTCAGTTGGTACAAATATTTATATTCCCTGTCACATCACTGTCGGTTCCATTAGTAACTCGTGTTTTTTTTTTAAATGGCATATTTGCATAGCAGTGATTTTTGCCATTGTTTTTTTTTTTTTTCTGTTTAACCCAAGCCCCCATCTCTTTCTCTCACTGGTATGTCTGTCCCCAGATCCACTGTGAGAAGGCAACCAAGGAGAGCATCCTGTTGGATCTGCAGTATGACGTTCACTCGCCAGGGCGGTTAAGGTTTGTTGTGTTCAACACCTTCACGTGTGTGGGTCTTTAGAGGGGGGGGGGGGTGAATATATAGGTTTGTTGTGTTCAACACCTTCACATGTGTGGGTCTTTAGAGGGGGGGGGGGTGAATATAAAGGTTTGTTGTGTTAAACACCATCACGTTTGTGGGTTTTTAGAGGGGGGGGTGAATATATAGGTTTGTTGTGTTCAACACCTTCACATGTGTGGGTCTTTAGAAGGGGGGTGAATATATAGGTTTGTTGTGTTCAACACCTTCACATGTGTGGGTCTTTAGAAGGGGGGTGTGTGTGTGTGTGGGGGGGGGTTATATAGGTTTGTTGTGTTCAACACCTTCACGTGTGGGGGTCTTTAGAGGGGGGTGAATATATAGGTTTGTTGTGTTCAACACCTTCACGTGTGTGGGTCTTTAGAGGGGGTGAATATATAGGTTTGTTGTGTTCAACACCTTCACGTGTGTGGGTCTTTAGAGGGGGGTGAATATATAGGTTTGTTGTGTTCAACACCTTCACGTGTGTGGGTCTTTAGAGGGGGGTGAATATATAGGTCTATTGTGTTCAACACCTTCACGTGTGTGGGTCTTCAGAGGGGGGGTGAATATATAGGTTTGTTGTGTTCAACACATTCACATGTGTGGGTCTTTAGAGGGGGAGGTGTGGGTGAGAATATATAGGTTTGTTGTGTTCAACACCTTCACGTGTGTGGGTCTTTAGAGGGGGGGGAATATATAGGTTTGTTGTGTTCAACACCTTCACATGTGTGGGTCTTTAGAGGGGGGGGGGGTTAATATATAGGTCTGTTGTGTTCAACGCTTTCACATGTGTGGGTCTTTAGAGGGGGGGGTGTGAATATATAGGTTTGTTGTGTTCAACACCTTCACATGTGTGGGTCTTTAGATAGGGGGGGGGTGGTGAATATATAGGTCTGTTGCGTTCAACACCTTCACGTGTGTGGGTCTTTAGAGGGGGTGAATATATAGGTCTGTTGTGTTCAACACCTTCACATGTGTGGGTCTTTAGAGGGGGAGGTTGTGTGTGTGTGTGGGGGGGTTATATAGGTTTGTTGTGTTCAACACGGTCACATATAAAGGTCTTAAGAGGGGGGTGTTGTTTGTGTGTGTGGGTTGGTGAAATACAAATGTTTGTTTTGTGTTTAACACCTTCACATGTGTGGGTCTTTAGAGAGGTGTGTGTGTGGGGGGGGGGAAATATAAAGGTTTGTTGTGTTCAACACTTACACATGTGTGTGTCTTCAGGAGGGGATGGAGGAGGAGGGAGGGATGTGGCAGGGAGATATAGATATGTTGTGGTCCATACTTACACTTGTGTATGTCTTCAGGAGGATGAATTGGGAGGGTGAAAGGGAAGTGGCAGGGAGATATAGATATGTTGTGGTCCATACTTACACTTGTGTATGTCTTCAGGAGGAGGAATTGGGAGGGTGAAAGGGAAGTGGCAGGGAGATATAGATATGTTGTGGTCCATACTTACACTTGTGTATGTCTTCAGGAGGAGGAATTGGGAGGGTGAAAGGGAAGTGGCAGGGAGATATAGATATGTTGTGGTCCATACTTACACTTGTGTATATGTCTTCAGGAGGAGGAATTGGGAGGGTGAAAGGGAAGTGGCAGGGAGATATAGATATGTTGTGGTCCATACTTACACTTGTGTATGTCTTCAGGAGGAGGAATTGGGAGGGTGAAAGGGAAGTGGCAGGGAGATATAGATATGTTGTGGTCCATACTTACACTTGTGTATGTCTTCAGGAGGAGGAATTGGGAGGGTGAAAGGGAAGTGGCAGGGAGATATAGATATGTTGTGGTCCATACTTACACTTGTGTATGTCTTCAGGAGGAGGAATTGGGAGGGTGAAAGGGAAGTGGCAGGGAGATATAGATATGTTGTGGTCCATACTTACACTTGTGTATGTCTTCAGGAGGAGGAATTGGGAGGGTGAAAGGGAAGTGGCAGGGAGATATAGGTATCTTGTGGTCAACACTTACACTTGTGTATGTCTTCAGGAGGAGGAATTGGGAGGGTGAAAGGGAAGTGGCAGGGAGATATAGGTATGTTGTGGTCAACACTTACACTTGTGTATGTCTTCAGGAGGAGGAATTGGGAGGGTGAAAGGGAAGTGGCAGGGAGATATAGGTATGTTGTGGTCAACACTTACACTTGTGTATGTCTTCAGGAGGAGGAATTGGGAGGGTGAAAGGGAAGTGGCAGGGAGATATAGATATGTTGTGGTCCATACTTACACTTGTGTATGTCTTCAGGAGGAGGAATTGGGAGGGTGAAAGGGAAGTGGCAGGGAGATATAGGTATCTTGTGGTCAACACTTACACTTGTGTATGTCTTCAGGAGGAGGAATTGGGAGGGTGAAAGGGGAAGTGGTTGGGAGATATAGATATGTTGTGGTCAACACTTACACTTGTGTATGTCTTCAGGAGGGGGAATTGGGAGGGTGAAAGGGAAGTGGCAGGGAGATATAGGTATGAAGAAGTCAATACCTAAAACTTCAAAAATCGTCATTATGACAGGAAAATCAATAAAATATATTTACATATAGTATTTGGAAAGTAAAAGTATTTTTATTGTAATATATATATATTATGTGTTTCTGTCTTTTTTATGTCAATGGACATGTCAATTTAGAATTTTACTAAGAGGGATGAACAAAGTAAAACGTATTTTATCTTATCTTAAAATCATGGAAATCAAATGTATCACAGCTTTATTCAAGTAGCCTACAAGTCGTACTGACCATTACCGTTGTCCACCAACATTCCCCCCCCCCCTCACAGGACAATCGGGGTGGTGCAGAACTCCCCAGATTTTGCCAAGGCCTACAACTGCCCAGTGGGGTCCCCAATGAACCCGGAGAAGAAATGCAGCGTGTGGTAGCCGTGTTGGCTATTTTTAGCTCAGTGCCGAGTTCTGGATCGTGGGGGATCAAGAGAAAAATTCTACATAAACCGATAATAATTAATGTAAAGAATTGTGAATCTTAGTTTAATAAAGCTTGTTACAGTACTTTATGTTTCGCTTTGTTGTATTTTGTTGTTACTTTCCCTTCAGGTTAAACACATTAGTTTGCCAGTTTTCCTAAATGTGTATGTATTCGTTGTTCTCTTTCTTTCCATAGTTGACTTTCTCAATAAGTCTCTTTCTCTTATTCCTTAAACATCTTTCTATCTATCTCAAACTTTTTCCTCTTTATTGCACACTATTTTTTCTCTTTCTCTTTCTTTCCATTGTTCACTTTATCTTATTCTTTATACATCTTTCTATCTATCTCAAACTTTTTCCTCTTTATTGCACACTATTTTTTCTCTTTCTCTTTCTTTCCATTGTTTACTTTCTCTATAAGTCTCTTTCTCTTGTCCCTCATACATCTTTCTATCTATCTCACAAGTTTCCCTCTTTATTGCACACTTTTTTTTTTCCTCTTTTGTCTATCTTTCCACCCCATGCCCGTCTTTTCACTCCCATCTTTCCTCTCTTCTCCATCACTCCATACGCCCTCATTTGCCCCTCCTCCCCATTTCTTAAGCCATTAACAAATTATCACTTTTCAAGCACACATTAATACGCCTGCTGAAAATAACCCACCGCTCCTGGTGGGATGGACTTGTATAAACAGAACAGCGACCAGTTGAACAAAGTCGGTACTGGTTATCTCCCTGGCCCTGATCTTTGAAGCGCCTCTTCTGTTGGAATCTGACGAAACAAGGATGAATCAGTATCGGTACTAAAAATAAACAAAATCTGTCATCACAGAGCATGTGATAAGAAAGGACTCTATAAACAAAATCTGTCATCACAGAGCATGTGATAAGAAAGGACTCTATAAACAAAATCTGTCATCACAGAGCATGTGATAAGAAAGGACTCTATAAACAAAATCTGTCATCACAGAGCATGTGATAAGAAAGGACTCTATAAACAAAATCTGTCATCACAGAGCATGTGATAAGAAAGGACTCTATAAACAAAATCTGTCATCACAGAGCATGTGATAAGAAAGGACTCTATAAACAAAATCTGTCATCACAGAGCATGTGATAAGAAAGGACTCTATAAACAAAATCTGTCATCACAGAGCATGTGATAAGAAAGGACTCTATAAACAAAATCTGTCATCACAGAGCATGTGATAAGAAAGGACTCTATAAACAAAATCTGTCATCACAGAGCATGTGATAAGAAAGGACTCTATAAACAAAATCTGTCATCACAGAGCATGTGATAAGAAAGGACTCTATAAACAAAATCTGTCATCACAGAGCATGTGATAAGAA
>JAWDGP010000130.1:0-43723 GCA_033675545.1 Elysia crispata | reverse complement strand
TAAACTAGAACACAGTACAAGTATACAACTACAACAATACAACAAAGGTAATAAGTACAACTACAACCATCAATACAGTAAAACTATTAAGTACAACAAGTACAACTACAACTACAACAAATAGAAGTACAACTACAAACTAAAAGAATTACAACACAATCCACAACTACAACTAGAACTACAACAAGTACAAGTACGCTACAACTACAACAAGTACCAACTACAACAAGTTGTAAGTATAACTACAAAGCTACAACAATTACAACTACAACTACAACAAGTACAACTACAACTACAACAAGTACAAGTACAACTGCAACTAAAAGAATTGACAACTACAACTACAACTAGAACTACAACAAGTACATAGGTACGCTAAGCAACTACAACAAGGTAAGAAGTAATAACTACAACAACAACAAGTACAAGTAGCAGAATTACAACTACAACAGAAGTTGCACCTACAAATACAAATGGCAAAATTACCAATTATACAGCAAAAGCAACTGAGAATTACAAACAAGTACAAGTATAAATCCAATCTACAATCTACAACCCAGTGACAATTTACAATAGCTTACAACAGAACTAAAAGGCTACCACTATATTAACAGGTACCACAAAAGTACAACCAATACAACTCCAACTTGTAGTTGTAGTTGTTGTAGTTGTAGTTGTAGTTGTAGTTGTAGTTGTAGTTGTTGTAGTTGTAGTTATAGTTGTTGTAGTTGTAGTTGTAGTTGTTGTAGTTGTAGTTGTAGTTGTAGTTGTAGTTGTAGTTGTAGTTGTTGTAGTTGTAGTTGTAGTTGTTGTAGTTGTAGTTGTAGTTGTAGTTGTTGTAGTTGTAGTTGTAGTTGTAGTTGTTGTAGTTGTAGTTGTAGTTGTTGTAGTTGTAGTTGTAGTTGTAGTTGTTGTAGTTGTAGTTGTAGTTGTTGTAGTTGTAGTTGTAGTTGTAGTTGTTGTAGTTGTAGTTGTAGTTGTTGTAGTTGTAGTTGTAGTTGTAGTTGTTGTAGTTGTAGTTGTAGTTGTAGTTGTAGTTGTTGTAGTTGTAGTTGTAGTTGTTGTAGTTGTAGTTGTAGTTGTAGTTGTAGTTGTTGTAGTTGTAGTTGTAGTTGTAGTTGTTGTAGTTGTAGTTGTAGTTGTAGTTGTTGTAGTTGTAGTTGTAGTTGTTGTAGTTGTAGTTGTAGTTGTTGTAGTTGTAGTTGTAGTTGTAGTTGTTGTAGTTGTAGTTGTTGTAGTTGTAGTTGTAGTTGTTGTAGTTGTAGTTGTAGTTGTAGTTGTTGTAGTTGTAGTTGTAGTTGTAGTTGTTGTAGTTGTAGTTGTAGTTGTTATAGTTGTAGTTGTAGTTGTAGTTGTAGTTGTTGTAGTTGTAGTTGTAGTTGTAGTTGTTGTAGTTGTAGTTGTAGTTGTAGTTGTTGTAGTTGTAGTTGTAGTTGTAGTTGTTGTAGTTGTAGTTGTAGTTGTTGTAGTTGTAGTTGTAGTTGTAGTTGTTGTAGTTGTAGTTGTTGTAGTTGTAGTTGTAGTTGTAGTTGTTGTAGTTGTAGTTGTAGTTGTAGTTGTTGTAGTTGTAGTTGTAGTTGTTGTAGTTGTAGTTGTAGTTGTTGTAGTTGTAGTTGTAGTTGTAGTTGTTGTAGTTGTAGTTGTAGTTGTAGTTGTAGTTGTAGTTGTTGTAGTTGTAGTTGTAGTTGTAGTTGTAGTTGTTGTAGTTGTAGTTGTAGTTGTTGTAGTTGTAGTTGTAGTTGTAGTTGTTGTAGTTGTAGTTGTAGTTGTAGTTGTTGTAGTTGTAGTTGTAGTTGTTGTAGTTGTAGTTGTTGTTGTTGTAGTTGTAGTTGTAGTTGTTGTAGTTGTAGTTGTAGTTGTAGTTGTAGTTGTTGTAGTTGTAGTTGTAGTTGTAGTTGTAGTTGTTGTAGTTGTAGTTGTAGTTGTAGTTGTTGTAGTTGTAGTTGTAGTTGTTGTAGTTGTAGTTGTAGTTGTAGTAGTTGTAGTTGTAGTTGTAGTTGTTGTTGTAGTTGTAGTTGTAGTTGTTGTAGTTGTAGTTGTAGTTGTAGTTGTTGTAGTTGTAGTTGTAGTTGTAGTTGTAGTTGTAGTTGTAGTTGTAGTTGTAGTTGTAGTTGTTGTAGTTGTAGTTGTAGTTGTTGTAGTTGTAGTTGTAGTTGTAGTTGTAGTTGTAGTTGTAGTTGTAGTTGTTGTAGTTGTAGTTGTAGTTGTAGTTGTAGTTGTAGTTGTAGTTGTAGTTGTTGTAGTTGTAGTTGTAGTTGTAGTTGTAGTTGTTGTAGTTGTAGTTGTAGTTGTTGTAGTTGTAGTTGTTGTAGTTGTAGTTGTAGTTGTAGTTGTAGTTGTAGTTGTAGTTGTTGTAGTTGTAGTTGTAGTTGTAGTTGTTGTAGTTGTAGTTGTAGTTGTAGTTGTTGTAGTTGTAGTTGTAGTTGTAGTTGTTGTAGTTGTAGTTGTAGTTGTAGTTGTAGTTGTAGTTGTTGTAGTTGTAGTTGTAGTTGTTGTAGTTGTAGTTGTAGTTGTTGTAGTTGTAGTTGTAGTTGTAGTTGTTGTAGTTGTAGTTGTAGTTGTTGTAGTTGTAGTTGTAGTTGTAGTTGTAGTTGTAGTTGTTGTAGTTGTAGTTGTAGTTGTAGTTGTTGTAGTTGTAGTTGTAGTTGTAGTTGTTGTAGTTGTAGTTGTAGTTGTAGTTGTTGTAGTTGTAGTTGTAGTTGTAGTTGTTGTAGTTGTAGTTGTAGTTGTTGTAGTTGTAGTTGTAGTTGTAGTTGTAGTTGTTGTAGTTGTAGTTGTAGTTGTTGTAGTTGTAGTTGTAGTTGTTGTAGTTGTAGTTGTAGTTGTAGTTGTTGTAGTTGTAGTTGTAGTTGTAGTTGTTGTAGTTGTAGTTGTTGTAGTTGTAGTTGTAGTTGTTGTAGTTGTAGTTGTAGTTGTAGTTGTAGTTGTTGTAGTTGTAGTTGTAGTTGTTGTAGTTGTAGTTGTAGTTGTAGTTGTTGTAGTTGTAGTTGTAGTTGTAGTTGTTGTAGTTGTAGTTGTAGTTGTAGTTGTAGTTGTAGTTGTAGTTGTAGTTGTAGTTGTTGTAGTTGTAGTTGTAGTTGTAGTTGTTGTAGTTGTAGTTGTAGTTGTTGTAGTTGTAGTTGTAGTTATTGTAGTTGTAGTTGTAGTTGTAGTTGTTGTAGTTGTAGTTGTAGTTGTAGTTGTAGTAGTTGTAGTTGTAGTTGTAGTTGTAGTTGTTGTAGTTGTAGTTGTAGTTGTTGTAGTTGTAGTTGTAGTTGTAGTTGTTGTAGTTGTAGTTGTAGTTGTAGTTGTTGTAGTTGTAGTTGTAGTTGTTGTAGTTGTAGTTGTAGTTGTAGTTGTAGTTGTAGTTGTAGTTGTAGTTGTTGTAGTTGTAGTTGTAGTTGTTGTAGTTGTAGTTGTAGTTGTAGTTGTTGTAGTTGTAGTTGTAGTTGTTGTAGTTGTAGTTGTAGTTGTAGTTGTTGTAGTTGTAGTTGTAGTTGTAGTTGTTGTAGTTGTAGTTGTAGTTGTAGTTGTTGTAGTTGTAGTTGTAGTTGTAGTTGTTGTAGTTGTAGTTGTAGTTGTTGTAGTTGTAGTTGTAGTTGTAGTTGTTGTAGTTGTAGTTGTAGTTGTAGTTGTAGTTGTTGTAGTTGTAGTTGTAGTTGTAGTTGTTGTAGTTGTAGTTGTAGTTGTAGTTGTAGTTGTAGTTGTAGTTGTAGTTGTAGTTGTTGTAGTTGTAGTTGTAGTTGTTGTAGTTGTAGTTGTAGTTGTAGTTGTTGTAGTTGTAGTTGTAGTTGTAGTTGTAGTTGTTGTAGTTGTAGTTGTAGTTGTTGTAGTTGTAGTTGTAGTTGTAGTTGTTGTAGTTGTAGTTGTAGTTGTAGTTGTTGTAGTTGTAGTTGTAGTTGTAGTTGTTGTAGTTGTAGTTGTTGTAGTTGTAGTTGTAGTTGTAGTTGTAGTTGTTGTTGTTGTAGTTGTAGTTGTAGTTGTAGTTGTTGTAGTTGTAGTTGTAGTTGTAGTTGTTGTAGTTGTAGTTGTAGTTGTTGTAGTTGTAGTTGTAGTTGTTGTAGTTGTAGTTGTAGTTGTAGTTGTAGTTGTTGTAGTTGTAGTTGTAGTTGTAGTTGTAGTTGTAGTTGTAGTTGTAGTTGTTGTAGTTGTAGTTGTAGTTGTAGTTGTAGTTGTAGTTGTAGTTGTAGTTGTAGTTGTAGTTGTTGTAGTTGTAGTTGTAGTTGTAGTTGTTGTAGTTGTAGTTGTTGTTGTTGTAGTTGTAGTTGTTGTAGTTGTAGTTGTAGTTGTAGTTGTTGTAGTTGTAGTTGTAGTTGTAGTTGTTGTAGTTGTAGTTGTGTAGTTGTTGTAGTTGTAGTTGTAGTTGTTGTAGTTGTAGTTGTAGTTGTAGTTGTTGTAGTTGTAGTTGTAGTTGTAGTTGTTGTAGTTGTAGTTGTAGTTGTTGTAGTTGTAGTTGTAGTTGTAGTTGTTGTAGTTGTAGTTGTAGTTGTAGTTGTTGTTGTTGTTGTAGTTGTAGTTGTAGTTGTAGTTGTAGTTGTAGTTGTAGTTGTAGTTGTAGTTGTAGTTGTTGTAGTTGTAGTTGTAGTTGTTGTAGTTGTAGTTGTAGTTGTTGTAGTTGTAGTTGTAGTTGTTGTAGTTGTTGTAGTTGTAGTTGTTGTAGTTGTTGTAGTTGTAGTTGTAGTTGTAGTTGTAGTTGTTGTAGTTGTAGTTGTAGTTGTAGTTGTTGTAGTTGTAGTTGTAGTTGTTGTAGTTGTAGTTGTAGTTGTTGTAGTTGTAGTTGTAGTTGTTGTAGTTGTAGTTGTAGTTGTAGTTGTTGTAGTTGTAGTTGTAGTTGTTGTAGTTGTAGTTGTAGTTGTAGTTGTAGTTGTTGTAGTTGTAGTTGTAGTTGTAGTTGTAGTTGTAGTTGTAGTTGTTGTAGTTGTAGTTGTAGTTGTAGTTGTTGTAGTTGTAGTTGTAGTTGTTGTAGTTGTAGTTGTAGTTGCTGTAGTTGTAGTTGTAGTTGTAGTTGTAGTTGTAGTTGTTGTAGTTGTAGTTGTAGTTGTAGTTGTAGTTGTTGTTGTTGTAGTTGTAGTTGTAGTTGTAGTTGTTGTAGTTGTAGTTGTAGTTGTAGTTGTTGTAGTTGTAGTTGTAGTTGTAGTTGTTGTAGTTGTAGTTGTAGTTGTAGTTGTTGTAGTTGTAGTTGTAGTTGTAGTTGTAGTTGTAGTTGTAGTTGTAGTTGTAGTTGTAGTTGTAGTTGTAGTTGTAGTTGTAGTTGTACTTGTTGTAGTTGTAGTTGTAGTTGTTGTAGTAGTTGTTGTAGTTGTAGTAGATGTTGTAGTTGTAGTTATAGTTGTTGTAGTTTAAGTTAATGTAGTTGTAGTTGTAGTTGTAGTTGTTGTAGTTTTAGTTGTTGTAGTTGTAGTTGTAGTTGTAGTTGTTGTAGTTGTAGTTGTAGTTGTAGTTGTTGTAGTTGTAGTTGTAGTTGTAGTTGTTGTAGTTGTAGTTGTAGTTGTTGTAGTTGTAGTTGTAGTTGTAGTTGTAGTTGTAGTTGTAGTAGTTATAGTTGTAGTTCTAGTTGTTCTAGTTGTAGTTGTAGTTGTAGTTGGAGTTGTAGTTGTAGTTGTAAATGTTGTTGTAGTTGTAATTGTAGTTGTAGTTGTAGTAGTAGTTGTAGTTGTAGTAGTTGTAGTTGTAGTTGTAGTTGTTGTTTTAGTTGTAGTTTTATTTGTAGTTGTAGTTGTAGTAGTTGTAGCTGAAGTTGTAGTTGTAGTTCTTGTCGTTGTAGTTGTACTTGTACATGTTGTAGTTGTAGTTGTACTTGTAGTTGTTGTAGTTGTAGTTGTAGTTGTTGTAGTTGTAGTTGTAGTTGTAGTTGTTGTTGTTGTAGTTGTAGTTGTAGTTGTAGTTGTAGTTGTAGTTGTTGTAGTTGTAGTTGTAGTTGTAGTTGTTGTAGTTGTAGTTGTAGTTGTTGTAGTTGTAGTTGTAGTTGTAGTTGTTGTAGTTGTAGTTGTAGTTCTTGTAGTTGTAGTTGTAGTTGTAGTTGTAGTTGTAGTTGTAGTTGTAGTTGTAGTTGTTGTAGTTGTAGTTGTAGTTGTTGTAGTTGTAGTTGTAGTTGTAGTTGTTGTAGTTGTAGTTGTAGTTGTTGAAGTTGTAGTTGTAGTTGTAGTTGTAGTTGTTGTAGTTGTAGTTGTAGTTGTTGTAGTTGTAGTTGTAGTTGTTGTAGTTGTAGTTGTAGTTGTAGTTGTTGTAGTTGTAGTTGTAGTTGTTGTTGTAGTTGTAGTTGTAGTTGTTGTAGTTGTAGTTGTAGTTGTAGTTGTTGTAGTTGTAGTTGTAGTTGTAGTTGTTGTAGTTGTAGTTGTAGTTGTAGTTGTTGTAGTTGTAGTTGTAGTTGTTGTAGTTGTAGTTGTAATTGTTGTAGTTGTAGTTGTAGTTGTTGTAGTTGTAGTTGTAGTTGTAGTTGTAGTTGTAGTTGTAGTTGTAGTTGTAGTTGTAGTTGTTGTAGTTGTAGTTGTAGTTGTTGTTGTTGTAGTTGTAGTTGTAGTTGTTGTAGTTGTAGTTGTAGTTGTTGTAGTTGTAGTTGTAGTTGTAGTTGTAGTTGTAGTTGTAGTTGTAGTTGTAGTTGTAGTTGTAGTTGTAGTTGTAGTTGTAGTTGTAGTTGTAGTTGTAGTTGTAGTTGTAGTTGTAGTTGTAGTTGTAGTTGTAGTTGTTGTAGTTGTAGTTGTAGTTGTAGTTGTAGTTGTAGTTGTAGTTGTTGTAGTTGTAGTTGTAGTTGTTGTTGTTGTAGTTGTAGTTGTTGTAGTTGTAGTTGTAGTTGTAGTTGTTGTAGTTGTAGTTGTTGTAGTTGTAGTTGTAGTTGTAGTTGTTGTAGTTGTAGTTGTAGTTGTAGTTGTAGTTGTTGTAGTTGTAGTTGTAGTTGTTGTAGTTGTAGTTGTAGTTGTAGTTGTAGTTGTAGTTGTAGTTGTTGTAGTTGTAGTTGTAGTTGTTGTAGTTGTAGTTGTAGTTGTAGTTGTAGTTGTAGTTGTTGTAGTTGTAGTTGTAGTTGTAGTTGTTGTAGTTGTAGTTGTAGTTGTAGTTGTAGTTGTAGTTGTAGTTGTAGTTGTTGTAGTTGTAGTTGTAGTTGTAGTTGTAGTTGTAGTTGTTGTAGTTGTAGTTGTAGTTGTAGTTGTTGTAGTTGTAGTTGTAGTTGTTGTAGTTGTAGTTGTAGTTGTTGTAGTTGTAGTTGTAGTTGTAGTTGTAGTTGTTGTAGTTGTAGTTGTAGTTGTAGTTGTAGTTGTAGTTGTAGTTGTAGTTGTTGTAGTTGTAGTTGTAGTTGTTGTAGTTGTAGTTGTAGTTGTAGTTGTAGTTGTTGTAGTTGTTGTAGTTGTAGTTGTAGTTGTTGTAGTTGTAGTTGTAGTTGTTGTAGTTGTAGTTGTAGTTGTTGTAGTTGTAGTTGTAGTTGTAGTTGTAGTTGTAGTTGTAGTTGTAGTTGTTGTAGTTGTAGTTGTAGTTGTTGTAGTTGTAGTTGTAGTTGTAGTTGTTGTAGTTGTAGTTGTAGTTGTTGTAGTTGTAGTTGTAGTTGTAGTTGTTGTAGTTGTAGTTGTAGTTGTAGTTGTAGTTGTAGTTGTAGTTGTAGTTGTTGTAGTTGTAGTTGTAGTTGTAGTTGTTGTAGTTGTAGTTGTAGTTGTAGTTGTTGTAGTTGTAGTTGTAGTTGTAGTTGTTGTAGTTGTAGTTGTAGTTGTAGTTGTAGTTGTTGTAGTTGTAGTTGTAGTTGTTGTAGTTGTAGTTGTAGTTGTAGTTGTTGTAGTTGTAGTTGTAGTTGTAGTTGTTGTAGTTGTAGTTGTAGTTGTAGTTGTAGTTGTTGTAGTTGTAGTTGTTGTAGTTGTAGTTGTAGTTGTTGTAGTTGTAGTTGTAGTTGTAGTTGTAGTTGTAGTTGTAGTTTTGAAGTTGTAGTTGTAGTTGTTGTAGTTGTAGTTGCAGTTGTAGTTGTTGTAGTTGTAGTTGTAATTGTAGTTGTTATAGTTGCAGTTGTAGTTGTTGTAGTTGTAGTTGTAATTGTAGTTGTAGTTGTAGTTGTAGTTGTTGTAGTTGTAGTTGTAGTTTTTGTAGTAGTAGTTGTAGTTGTAATTGTTGTAATTGTATTTATCTTTGTTGTAGTTGTAGTAGTTATAGTTGTTGTAGTTGTAGTAGTTGTAGTTGTTGTAGTTGTAGTTGTAGTTGTAGTTGTAGTTGTAGTTGTAGTTGTTGTAGTTGTAGTTGTAGTTGTTGTAGTTGTAGTTGTAGTTGTAGTTGTTGTAGTTGTAGTTGTAGTTGTAGTTGTTGTATTTGTAGTAGTTGTAGTTGTTGTAATTGTAGTAGTTGTAGTTGTTGTAGTTGTAGTTGTAGTTGTTGTAGTTGTAGTTGTTGTAGTTGTAGTTGTAGTTGTAGTTGTTGTAGTTGTTGTAGTTGTAGTTGTAGTTGTTGTAGTTGTAGTTGTAGTTGTAGTTGTTGTAGTTGTAGTTGTAGTTGTTGTAGTTGTAGTTGTAGTTGTAGTTGTTGTAGTTGTAGTTGTTGTAGTTGTAGTTGTAGTTGTAGTTGTAGTTGTAGTTGTAGTTGTTGTAGTTGTAGTTGTAGTTGTTGTAGTTGTAGTTGTAGTTGTAGTTGTTGTAGTTGTAGTTGTAGTTGTAGTTGTTGTAGTTGTAGTTGTAGTTGTTGTAGTTGTAGTTGTAGTTGTTGTAGTTGTAGTAGTTGTAGTTGTAGTTGTAGTTGTTGTAGTTGTAGTTGTAGTTGTAGTTGTAGTTGTAGTTGTAGTTGTAGTTGTTGTACTTCTAGTTGTAGTTGAAGTTGTAGTTGTTGTACTTGTAGTTGTAGTTGTAGTTGTTGTAGTTGTAGTTGTAGTTGTAGTTGTTGTAGTTGTAGTTGTAGTTGTTGTTGTAGTTGTTGTAGTTGTAGTTGTTGTAGTTGTAGTTGTAGTTGTAGTTGTAGTTGTTGTAGTTGTAGTTGTAGTTGTAGTTGTTGTAGTTGTAGTTGTAGTTGTAGTAGTTGTTGTAGTTGTAGTTGTAGTTGTTGTAGTTGTAGTTGTAGTTGTTGTAGTTGTAGTTGTAGTTGTAGTTGTAGTTGTTGTAGTTGTAGTTGTAGTTGTTGTAGTTGTAGTTGTAGTTGTAGTTGTTGCACTTGTAGTTGTAGTTGTAGTTGTTGTAATTGTAGTTGTAGTTGTAGTTGTTGTAGTTGTAGTTGTTGTAGTTGTAGTTGTTGTAGTTGTAGTTGTTGTAGTTATTGTAGTTGTAGTTGTAGTTATAGATGTAGTTGTAGTTGTAGATGTAGTTGTAGTTGTATTTGTTGTAGTTGTAGTAGTTGTTGTAGTTGTTGTAGTTGTAGTTGTAGTTGTTGTAGTTGTAGTTGTAGTTTTAGTTGTTGTAGTTGTTGTTGTAGTTGTAGTTGTTGTAGTTGTAGTTGTAGTTGTAGTTGTTGTAGTTGTAGTTGTAGTTGTAGTTGTTGTAGTTGTAGTTGTAGTTGTAGTTGTTGTAGTTGTAGTTGTTGTAGTTGTAGTTGTAGTTGTAGTTGTTGTAGTTGTAGTTGTAGTTGTAGTTGTAGTTGTTGTAGTTGTAGTTGTAGTTGTAGTTGTTGTAGTTGTAGTTGTAGTTGTAGTTGTTGTAGTTGTAGTTGTAGTTGTTGTAGTTGTAGTTGTAGTTGTAGTTGTTGTAGTTGTAGTTGTAGTTGTAGTTGTTGTAGTTGTAGTTGTAGTTGTAGTTGTTGTAGTTGTAGTTGTAGTTGTAGTTGTTGTAGTTGTAGTTGTAGTTGTAGTTGTAGTTGTAGTTGTAGTTGTAGTTGTAGTTGTTGTAGTTGTAGTTGTTGTAGTTGTAGTTGTAGTTGTAGTTGTAGTTGTAGTTGTAGTTGTTGTAGTTGTAGTTGTAGTTGTAGTTGTTGTAGTTGTAGTTGTAGTTGTAGTTGTTGTAGTTGTAGTTGTAGTTGTAGTTGTAGTTGTTGTAGTTGTAGTTGTAGTTGTTGTAGTTGTAGTTGTAGTTGTTGTAGTTGTAGTTGTAGTTGTTGTAGTTGTAGTTGTAGTTGTAGTAGTTGTAGTTGTAGTTGTAGTTGTTGTAGTTGTAGTTGTAGTTGTAGTTGTTGTAGTTGTAGTTGTTGTAGTTGTAGTTGTAGTTGTAGTTGTTGTAGTTGTAGTTGTAGTTGTAGTTGTTGTAGTTGTAGTTGTAGTTGTAGTTGTAGTTGTTGTAGTTGTAGTTGTAGTTGTTGTAGTTGTAGTTGTAGTTGTAGTTGTTGTAGTTGTAGTTGTAGTTGTAGTTGTTGTAGTTGTAGTTGTAGTTGTAGTTGTTGTAGTTGTAGTTGTAGTTGTAGTTGTTGTAGTTGTAGTTGTAGTTGTAGTTGTAGTTGTTGTAGTTGTAGTTGTTGTAGTTGTAGTTGTAGTTGTTGTAGTTGTAGTTGTAGTTGTAGTTGTAGTTGTTGTAGTTGTAGTTGTAGTTGTTGTAGTTGTAGTTGTAGTTGTAGTTGTAGTTGTAGTTGTAGTTGTAGTTGTTGTAGTTGTAGTTGTAGTTGTAGTTGTTGTAGTTGTAGTTGTAGTTGTAGTTGTTGTAGTTGTAGTTGTAGTTGTAGTTGTTGTAGTTGTTGTAGTTGTAGTTGTAGTTGTAGTTGTTGTAGTTGTGTTGTAGTTGTAGTTGTTGTAGTTGTAGTTGTAGTTGTAGTTGTTGTAGTTGTAGTTGTAGTTGTTGTAGTTGTAGTTGTAGTTGTTGTAGTTGTAGTTGTAGTTGTAGTTGTAGTTGTAGTTGTAGTTGTAGTTGTTGTAGTTGTAGTTGTAGTTGTAGTTGTTGTAGTTGTAGTTGTAGTTGTAGTTGTTGTAGTTGTAGTTGTTGTAGTTGTTGTAGTTGTAGTTGTAGTTGTAGTTGTTGTAGTTGTAGTTGTAGTTGTTGTAGTTGTAGTTGTAGTTGTAGTTGTTGTAGTTGTAGTTGTAGTTGTAGTTGTTGTAGTTGTAGTTGTAGTTGTAGTTGTTGTAGTTGTAGTTGTAGTTGTAGTTGTTGTAGTTGTAGTTGTAGTTGTAGTTGTTGTAGTTGTAGTTGTAGTTGTAGTTGTTGTAGTTGTAGTTGTAGTTGTTGTAGTTGTTGTAGTTGTAGTTGTAGTTGTAGTTGTTGTAGTTGTAGTTGTTGTAGTTGTAGTTGTAGTTGTAGTTGTTGTAGTTGTAGTTGTTGTAGTTGTAGTTGTAGTTGTTGTAGTTGTAGTTGTAGTTGTAGTTGTTGTAGTTGTAGTTGTAGTTGTAGTTGTTGTAGTTGTAGTTGTAGTTGTAGTTGTTGTAGTTGTTGTAGTTGTAGTTGTAGTTGTTGTAGTTGTAGTTGTAGTTGTAGTTGTTGTAGTTGTAGTTGTAGTTGTAGTTGTTGTAGTTGTAGTTGTAGTTGTAGTTGTAGTTGTAGTTGTAGTTGTAGTTGTAGTTGTAGTTGTTGTAGTTGTAGTTGTAGTTGTAGTTGTTGTAGTTGTAGTTGTAGTTGTAGTTGTTGTAGTTGTAGTTGTAGTTGTTGTAGTTGTAGTTGTTTTATATGTAGTTGTAGTTGTAGTTGTAGTTGTTGTAGTTGTAGTTTTAGTTGTAGTTGTTGTAGTTGTAGTTGTAGTTGTTGTAGTTGTAGTTGTTGTAGTTGTAGTTGTAGTTGTAGTTGTTGTAGTTGTAGTTGTAGTTGTTGTAGTTGTAGTTGTAGTTGTAGTTGTTGTAGTTGTAGTTGTAGTTGTTGTAGTTGTAGTTGTAGTTGTAGTTGTAGTTGTAGTTGTAGTTGTAGTTGTTGTAGTTGTAGTTGTAGTTGTTGTAGTTGTAGTTGTAGTTGTAGTTGTAGTTGTAGTTGTAGTTGTAGTTGTTGTAGTTGTAGTTGTAGTTGTAGTTGTTGTAGTTGTAGTTGTAGTTGTAGTTGTAGTTGTAGGTGTAGTTGTAGTTGTAGTTGTAAGTGTAGTTGTAGTTGTAGTTGTAGTTGTTGTAGTTGTAAATGTAGTTGTAGTTGTTGTAGTTGTAGTTGTAGTTGTTGTAGTTGTAGTTGTAGTTGTAGTTGTTGTAGTTGTAGTTGTAGTTGTAGTTGTTGTAGTTGTAGTTGTAGTTGTAGTTGTTGTAGTTGTAGTTGTTGTAGTTGTAGTTGTAGTTGTAGTAGTTGTAGTTGTAGTTGTAGTTGTTGTAGTTGTAGTTGTAGTTGTAGTTGTTGTAGTTGTAGTTGTAGTTGTAGTTGTTGTAGTTGTAGTTGTAGTTGTTGTAGTTGTAGTTGTAGTTGTTGTAGTTGTAGTTGTAGTTGTTGTAGTTGTAGTTGTAGTTGTAGTTGTTGTAGTTGTAGTTGTAGTTGTAGTTGTTGTAGTTGTAGTTGTAGTTGTAGTTGTAGTTGTAGTTGTAGTTGTAGTTGTAGTTGTAGTTGTTGTAGTTGTAGTTGTAGTTGTTGTAGTTGTAGTTGTAGTTGTAGTTGTAGTTGTAGTTGTTGTAGTTGTAGTTGTAGTTGTAGTTGTAGTTGTAGTTGTTGTAGTTGTAGTTGTTGTAGTTGTAGTTGTAGTTGTAGTTGTTGTAGTTGTAGTTGTAGTTGTTGTAGTTGTAGTTGTAGTTGTAGTTGTTGTAGTTGTAGTTGTAGTTGTAGTTGTAGTTGTAGTTGTAGTTGTAGTTGTAGTTGTAGTTGTAGTTGTAGTTGTAGTTGTTGTAGTTGTAGTTGTAGTTGTAGTTGTTGTAGTTGTAGTTGTAGTTGTAGTTGTTGTAGTTGTAGTTGTAGTTGTAGTTGTTGTAGTTGTAGTTGTAGTTGTAGTTGTTGTAGTTGTAGTTGTAGTTGTAGTTGTTGTAGTTGTAGTTGTAGTTGTAGTTGTTGTAGTTGTAGTTGTAGTTGTAGTTGTAGTTGTAGTTGTAGTTGTTGTAGTTGTAGTTGTAGTTGTAGTTGTTGTAGTTGTAGTTGTAGTTGTAGTTGTTGTAGTTGTAGTTGTAGTTGTTGTAGTTGTAGTTGTAGTTGTAGTTGTTGTAGTTGTAGTTGTAGTTGTTGTAGTTGTTGTAGTTGTAGTTGTAGTTGTAGTTGTAGTTGTTGTAGTTGTAGTTGTTGTAGTTGTAGTTGTAGTTGTAGTTGTTGTAGTTGTAGTTGTAGTTGTAGTTGTTGTAGTTGTAGTTGTAGTTGTTGTAGTTGTAGTTGTAGTTGTAGTTGTTGTAGTTGTAGTTGTAGTTGTAGTAGTTGTAGTTGTAGTTGTAGTTGTAGTTGTAGTTGTAGTTGTTGTAGTTGTAGTTGTTGTAGTTGTAGTTGTAGTTGTAGTTGTTGTAGTTGTAGTTGTAGTTGTAGTTGTAGTTGTAGTTGTAGTTGTAGTTGTAGTTGTAGTTGTTGTAGTTGTAGTTGTAGTTGTAGTTGTTGTAGTTGTAGTTGTAGTTGTAGTTGTTGTAGTTGTAGTTGTAGTTGTAGTTGTTGTAGTTGTAGTTGTAGTTGTAGTTGTTGTAGTTGTAGTTGTAGTTGTAGTTGTAGTTGTTGTAGTTGTAGTTGTAGTTGTAGTTGTTGTAGTTGTAGTTGTAGTTGTAGTTGTAGTTGTAGTTGTTGTAGTTGTAGTTGTAGTTGTTGTAGTTGTAGTTGTAGTTGTAGTTGTTGTAGTTGTAGTTGTAGTTGTAGTTGCTGTAGTTGTAGTTGTAGTTGTAGTTGTAGTTGTTGTAGTTGTAAGTGTAGTTGTAGTTGTAGTTGTAGTGTAGTTGTAGTTGTAGTTGTAGTTGTTGTAGTTGTAGTTGTAGTTGTAGTTGTAGTTGTTGTAGTTGTAGTTGTAGTTGTTGTAGTTGTAGTTGTAGTTGTAGTTGTTGTAGTTGTAGTTGTAGTTGTAGTTGTTGTAGTTGTAGTTGTAGTTGTAGTTGTTGTAGTTGTAGTTGTAGTTGTAGTTGTAGTTGTAGTTGTAGTTGTAGTTGTAGTTGTAGTTGTAGTTGTAGTTGTTGTAGTTGTAGTTGTAGTTGTTGTAGTTGTAGTTGTAGTTGTAGTTGTTGTAGTTGTAGTTGTAGTTGTTGTAGTTGTAGTTGTAGTTGTAGTTGTTGTAGTTGTAGTTGTAGTTGTAGTTGTAGTTGTAGTTGTAGTTGTAGTTGTTGTTGTAGTTGTAGTTGTAGTTGTAGTTGTAGTTGTAGTTGTAGTTGTAGTTGTAGTTGTAGTTGTAGTTGTAGTTGTAGTTGTAGTTGTTGTAGTTGTAGTTGTAGTTGTAGTTGTTGTAGTTGTAGTTGTAGTTGTAGTTGTAGTTGTTGTAGTTGTAGTTGTAGTTGTTGTAGTTGTAGTTGTAGTTGTTGTAGTTGTTGTAGTTGTAGTTGTAGTTGTTGTAGTTGTAGTTGTAGTTGTAGTTGTAGTTGTAGTTGTAGTTGTTGTAGTTGTAGTTGTAGTTGTTGTAGTTGTAGTTGTAGTTGTTGTAGTTGTAGTTGTAGTTGTAGTTGTAGTTGTTGTAGTTGTAGTTGTAGTTGTAGTTGTTGTAGTTGTAGTTGTAGTTGTTGTAGTTGTAGTTGTAGTTGTAGTTGTTGTAGTTGTAGTTGTAGTTGTAGTTGTTGTAGTTGTAGTTGTAGTTGTAGTTGTTGTAGTTGTAGTTGTAGTTGTTGTAGTTGTAGTTGTAGTTGTAGTTGTAGTTGTAGTTGTAGTTGTAGTTGTTGTAGTTGTAGTTGTAGTTGTAGTTGTTGTAGTTGTAGTTGTAGTTGTTGTAGTTGTAGTTGTAGTTGTAGTTGTTGTTGTAGTTGTAGTTGTAGTTGTAGTTGTAGTTGTAGTTGTAGTTGTAGTTGTTGTAGTTGTAGTTGTAGTTGTAGTTGTAGTTGTAGTTGTAGTTGTAGTTGTTGTAGTTGTAGTTGTAGTTGTTGTAGTTGTAGTTGTAGTTGTTGTAGTTGTAGTTGTAGTTGTTGTAGTTGTAGTTGTAGTTGTAGTTGTAGTTGTTGTAGTTGTAGTTGTAGTTGTAGTTGTTGTAGTTGTAGTTGTAGTTGTAGTTGTAGTTGTAGTTGTAGTTGTAGTTGTAGTTGTAGTTGTAGTTGTAGTTGTAGTTGTAGTTGTAGTTGTAGTTGTAGTTGTAGTTGTTGTAGTTGTAGTTGTAGTTGTAGTTGTTGTAGTTGTAGTTGTAGTTGTTGTAGTTGTAGTTGTAGTTGTAGTTGTAGTTGTTGTAGTTGTAGTTGTAGTTGTAGTTGTTGTAGTTGTAGTTGTAGTTGTAGTTGTTGTAGTTGTAGTTGTAGTTGTAGTTGTTGTAGTTGTAGTTGTAGTTGTAGTTGTTGTAGTTGTAGTTGTAGTTGTAGTTGTTGTAGTTGTAGTTGTAGTTGTAGTTGTTGTAGTTGTAGTTGTAGTTGTAGTTGTTGTAGTTGTAGTTGTAGTTGTAGTTGTTGTAGTTGTAGTTGTAGTTGTAGTTGTTGTAGTTGTAGTTGTAGTTGTAGTTGTAGTTGTTGTAGTTGTAGTTGTAGTTGTAGTTGTTGTAGTTGTAGTTGTAGTTGTAGTTGTAGTTGTAGTTGTAGTTGTAGTTGTTGTAGTTGTAGTTGTAGTTGTAGTTGTTGTAGTTGTAGTTGTAGTTGTAGTTGTTGTAGTTGTAGTTGTAGTTGTTGTAGTTGTAGTTGTAGTTGTTGTAGTTGTAGTTGTAGTTGTAGTTGTTGTAGTTGTAGTTGTAGTTGTTGTAGTTGTAGTTGTAGTTGTTGTAGTTGTAGTTGTAGTTGTACTTGTTGTAGTTGTAGTTGTAGTTGTTGTAGTTGTAGTTGTAGTTGTTAGTTGTAGTTGTAGTTGTAGTTGTAGTTGTAGTTGTTGTAGTTGTAGTTTTAGTTGTAGTTTGTAGTTGTAGTTGTTGTAGTTGTAGTTGTAGTTCTACTTGTTGTAGTTGTACTTGTTGTAGTTGTAGTTTTAGTTTTTGTAGTTGTAGTTGTAGTTGTACTTGTTGTAGTTGTCGTTGTACTTATTGTAGTTGTAGATGTAGTTGTAGTTGTA
The DNA here is from genome assembly GCA_033675545.1 of Elysia crispata. NCBI lineage: Eukaryota > Metazoa > Mollusca > Gastropoda > Plakobranchidae > Elysia > Elysia crispata. The sequence goes on along the minus strand of JAWDGP010000130.1, from coordinate 27,917 downwards.
GTTGTACTTGTTTAATTTGTAGTTGTACTTGTTCTAGTTGTAGTTGTACTTCTTATAGTTGTACTTGTTGTAGTTGTAGTTGTACTTGTTGAAGTTGTAGTTGTAGTTGTATTTGAAGTTGTAGTTGTAGTTGTACTTGTAGTTGTAGTTGTAGTTGTACCTGTTGAAGTTGTAGTTGTAGTTGTCCTTGTAGTTTTAGTTTTAGTGGTATATGTTGTAGTTGTAGTTATAGCTGTACTTGTTGTAGTTTTAATTTTAGTTGAACTTGTTGTAGTTGTAGTTGCACTAGTGCTTGTTGTAGTTGTAGTTGCACTAGTACTTGTTGTAGTTGTAGTTGTAGTTGTACTTGTTGTAGTTGTAGTTGTATTTGAATGTTTTGTAGTTGTATTTGTACTTTTTGTATTTGTAGTTGTTGTAGTTGTAGTTGTACTTGTTGTATTTGTAGTTAGAGTTGTACTTGTTGTAGTTGTATTTGTACTTGTACTTGTTGTAGTTGTAGTTGTACTTGTTGTAATTATAGCTATACTTCTAATTGTTGTAGTTGTAGTTTTAGTTGTATTTGTTGTAGTTCTTGTTGTAGTTGTAGTTGTAGTTGTACTTGTTGTACTTGTAGTTGAAGTTGTACTTCTTGTAGTTGTAGTTGTACATGTTGTAGTTGTAGTTGTAGCTGTACTGTTGTAGTTGTTTTTGTTGTAGTTGTACTTGTTGTAGTTGTACTTGTTGTAGTTGTAGTTGTAGTTGTACTTGTTGTAGTTCTTGTTGTACTTGTTGTAGTTGCAGTTGTAAATGTAGTTCTTGTAGTTGTAGTTGTAGTTGTACTTGTTGTAGTTGTGATTGTAGTTGTACTTGTTGTAGTTGTAGTTGTAGTTTTACTTGTTGTAGTTGTAAATGTACTTGTACTTGTTGTAGTTGTAGTTGTACATATTGTAGTTGTAGTTGTACTTGTTGTAGTTGTAGTTGTAGTTGTACTTGTTGTAGTTGTAGTTTTAGTTGTACTTGTTGTAGTTGTAGTTGTAGTTGTACTTGTTGTAGTTATAGTTGTACTTGTTGTAGTTGTAGTTGTACTTGTTGTAGTTGTAGTTGTAGTTGTACTTGTTGTAGTTGTAATTGTACTTGTACTTGTTGTAGTTGTAGTTTTATTTAAACGTGTTGTAGTTGTAGTTGTAGTTATACTTCTTGTAATTGTAGTTGTTCTTGTTGTAGTTATTTTTGTTGTAGTTGTAGTTGTACTTGTTGTAGTTTTAGTTGTACTTGTTGTAGTTGTAGTTGTAGTTGTACTTGTTGTAGTTGTAGTTGTACTTGTAGTTGTAGTTGTAGTTTTAGTTGTACTTGTTGTAGTTGTAGTTGTACTTGTACTTGTTGTAGTTGTAGTTGTAGTTGTAGTTGTAGTTGTTGTAGTTGTAGTTGTACTTGTTGTAGTTGTAGTTGTACTTGTTGTAGTTGTAGTTGTAGTTGTACGTGTTGTAGTTGTAGTTGTAGTTGTACTTGTTGTAGCTGTAGTTTTACTTGTACTTGTAGTTGTACTTGTAGTTGTACGTATTGTAGTTGTACTTGCACTTGTTGTAATTGTAGTTGTACCTGTACTTTTTGTAATTGTAGCTCTACTTGTTGTAGTTGTAGTTGTACTTGTTGTTGTTGTAGTTGTAGTTGTACTTGTACTTGTTGTAGTTGTATTTATACTTATTGTTGTTGTAGTTGTAGTTGTAGTTGTTGTAGTTGTAGTAATACTTGTACTTGTTGTAGTTGTAGTTGTACATGTACTTGTACTTGTTGTAGTTGTAGTTGTAGTTTTTGTAGTTGTACTTGTACTTGTTGTAGTTGTAGTTGTAGTTGTAGTTTTTTTTTTGTAGTTGTAGTTACATTTTTGATTTGTTGTAGTTGTAGCTGTACTTGTTGTAGGTGTAGTAGTAGTTGTAGTTGTACTTGTTGTAGTTGTAGTTGTACTTGTACTTCTTGTAGTTGTAGTTGTAGTTTTACTTGTACTTGTTGTAGTTGTACTGTAGTTGTAGTTCTAGTTGTACTTGTAGTTCTACTTGTTTTTGTACTTGTTGTAGTTATAGTAGTACTTGTACTTGTTGTAGTTGTAGTTGTACTTGTTGTATTTGTAGTTTTTCTTCTACTTGTTTTTGTAGTTGCAGTTGTACTTTTTGTAGGCGTAATTGTTCTTGTACTGTTTGTAGTTGTAGTTGTTTTTGTTGTAATTGCAGTTGTACTTTTACTTCTTGTAGTTGTAGTTGTACTTGTACTTGTTGTACTTGTAGTTGTATTTGTTATAGTTGTAGTTGTAATTGTACTTGTAGTTGTAGTTGTAATTGTACTTGTACTTGATGTAGTTGTAGGTATACTTGTTCTAGTTGTATTTGTACTTGTACATGTTGTTGTAGTTGTAGTTTTACTTTTTGTAGTTGTAGTTGTAGTTGTAGTTGTATTTTTTGTAGTTATAGTTGTAGTTGTATTTGTTGTAGTTGTAGTTGTAGTTGTGGTTGTAGCTGTACTTGTTTTGGTTGTAGTTGTACTTGTTCCAGTTGTTGTTGTACTTGTTGTAGTTGTAGTTGTTCTGGTACTTGTTTTAATTGTAGTTGTGTACTGTTGTAGTTGTAGTTGTAGTTGTACCTGTTGCAGTTGTAGTTGTAGTTGTACTTGTAGTTGTTGTAGTTGTAGTTGTAGTTGTACTTGTTGTCGTTGTAGTTTTACTTCTTGTAGTTGTAATTGTACTTGTTGTAGTTGTAGTTGTACTTGTTGTAGTTGTAGTTGTACTTGTTGTAGTTGTATTTGTACTTGTACTTCTTGTAGTTGTAGTTGTAGTTGTACTTGTTGTAGATCCACTTAAAGTTGTACTTGCTGTAGTGGTATTTGTACTTGTTGTAGTTGTAGTTGTACTTGTTGTAGTTATAGTTGTAGTTGTAGTTGTACTTGTTGTAGTTGTAATTGTAGTTGTATTTGTAGTTGTACTTGTTGTAGTTGTACTTGTTGTAGTTGTAGTTGTAGTTGTATTTGTTGTAGTTGTACTTGTATTTGTACTTGTTGTAGTTGTAGTTGTACTTGTTGTAGTTGTAGTTGTACTTGTTGTAGTTGTAGTTGTAGTTGTACATGTTGTACTTGTTGTAGTTGTACTTTTAGTTGTACTTGTTGTAGTTGTAGTTGTAGTTGTACTTGTTGTAGTTGTAGTTGTACTTGTACTTGTTGTAGTTGTAGTTGTAGTTGTACTTGTTGCAGTTGTAGTTGTACTTGTTGTAGTTGTAGTTGTACTTGTTGTAGTTGTAGTTGTACTTGTACTTGTTGTAGTTGTAGTTGTACTTGTAGTTGTACTTGTTTTAGTTGTAGTTGTACTTGTTGTAGTTGTAGTTGTAGTTGTAGTTGTACTTGTTGTAGTTGTAGTTGTAGTTGTACTTGTTGTTGTTGTAGTTGTAGTTGTAGTTGTACTTGTTGTAGTTGTAGTTGTAGTTGTACTTGTACTTGTTGTTGTTGTAGTTGTAGTTGTAGTTGTACTTGTTGTAGTTGTAGTTTTAGTTGTACTTGTTGTAGTTGTAGTTGTACCTTTTGTAGTTGTAGTTGTAGTCATACTTGTTGTAGTTGTAATTGTACTTGTACTTGTTGTAGTTGCAACTGTACTTGTACTTGTTGTATTTGTAGATGTACTTTTACTTGTTGTAGTTGTAGTTGTACTTGTACTTGTTGTTATGTAATTGTAGTTGTAGTTGTAGTTGTACTTGTTTTAATTGTAGTTGTACTTGTTATATTTGTAGTTGTAGTTGTATTTCTTGTAGTTGTAGTTCTAGTTGTACTTGTTGTAGTTGTAGTTGTACTTGTTGTAGTAGTAGCTGTATTTGTACTTTCTGTATTTGTAGGTGTACTTGTTGTAGTTGTAGTTGTACTTGTACTTGTTATAGTTGTACTTGTTGTACTTGTACTTGTTGTAGTTGTACTTGTTTTAGTTGTATTTGTCCTTGTTGTAGTTGTTGTTGATCATTTACTTTTTGTAGTTGTAATTGTAGTTGTACTTGTTGTAGTTGTAGTTGTAGTTGTATTTGTACTTGTTGTAGTTGTATTTATACTTGTACTTGTTGTAGTTGTAGTTGTGCTTGTACTTATACTTGTAGTTGTAGTTGTAGTTGTACTTGTTGTAGTTTTAGTTGTACTTGCTGTAGTTGTAGTTGTACTTGATGTAGTTTAAATTGTACTTGTTGTAGTTGTAGTTGTACTTGTACTTGTTGTAGTTGTACTTGTTGTAGTTGTAGTTGTACTTGTTGTAGTTGTAGTTGTACTTGTTGTACTTTAAGTTGTACTTGTTGTAGTTGTAGTTGTACTTGTACTTGTTGTAGTTGTAGCTGTACTTGTTGTACTTGTAGTTGTAATTATACTTGTTGTAGGTATAGGTGCACTTGTTGTAGTTGTAGATGTACTTCTAATTGTTGTAGTTGTAGTTGTACTTGTACTTGTTGTAGTTGTATTTGTACTTGTTGTAGTTCTAGTTGTACTTGTTGTAGTTGTGGTTTTAGTTGTAGTTGTAGTTGTACTTGTTGTAGTTGTAGTTGTACTTGTGCTTATTGTAGTTGTAGTTGTAATTGAACTCTTGTAGTCGTAGTTCCACTTGTTGTAGTTGTAGTTGTACTTGTTGTAGTGTAAGTGTGTACTTGTTGTAGTTGTAGTTGTACTTGTACTTGTTGCAGTTGTACTTGTACTTGTACTTGTTGTTGTTGTAGTTGTACTTATTGTAGTTGTACTTTTTGTAGTTGTAGTTGTACTTGTTGTAGTTGTAGTTGTAGTTGTATTGTTGTAGTTGTAGTTGTACTTGTACTTGTACTTGTTGTAGTTGTACTTGTACTTGTACTTGTTGTAGTTGTAGTTGTAGTTGTAGTTGTACTTGTTGTTGTTGTAGTTGTACTTGTACTTGTATATGTTGTTGTTGTAGTTGCACTTGTACTTGTTGTAGTTGTATTTCTACTTGTTGTAGTCTTAGTTGTATTTGTTATAGTTGTACTTGTTGTAGTTGTACTTTTACTTGTTGTAGCTTTAGTTGTACTTGTATGTGTTGTATTTGTAGTTGTACTTGTTGTAGTTGTAGTTGTACTTGTACTTGTTGTACTTGTTGTAGTTGTACTTGTACTTGTAGTAGTCGTAGTTCCACTAGTTGTACTTGCACTTGTACTTGTTGTAGTTGTAGTTGGACTTGTTGTAGTTTAAGTTGTAGTTGTTGTAGTTGTAGTTGTACTTGTACTTGATGTAGTTGTACATGTACTTGAACTTGTTGTAGTTGTAATTGTAATTGTACTTGTTGTAGTTTTGATTGTAATTGTACTTGTTGTAGTTGTAGTTGTAGTTGTAGTTGTACTTATTGTTGTTGTAATTGTAGTTGCACTTGTACTTGTTGTAGTTGTATTTGTACTTGTTGTAGTTGTAGTTGTACTTGTTGTAGTTGTAATTGTACTTGTTGTAGTTGTAGTTGTACTTGTTGCAGTTGTAGTTGTAGTTGTAGTTGTTATAATTGTAGTTTTAGTTGTTGTTGTTGTAGTTTTACTTGTTGTAGTTGTAGTTGTAGTTGTATTTTTCGTAATTGTAGTTTTAGTTGTTGTAGTTGTAGTTGTAGTTGTACTTGTTGTAGTTGTAGTTTTACTTGTTGTAGTTGTAGTTGTACTTGTTGTAGTTGTAGTTTTAGTTGTACTTGTACTTGTTGTAGTTGTAGTTTTAATTCTTGTAGTTGTAGTTGTACTTGTTGTAGTTGTAGTTGGAGTTGTACTTGTTGTAGTTGTAGTATTAGTTGTTGTTGTTGTAGTTGTACTTGTTGTTGTTGTATTTGTTGTAATTGTAGTTTTAATTGTTGTAGTTGTAGTTCTAGTTGTACTTGTTGTAGTTGTAGTTTTACTTGTTGTAGTTGTAGTTGTACTTGTACTTGTTGTAATTGCAGTGTAGGTGTACTTGTACATGAAGTAGTTGTAGTTGCACTTGTACTTGTTGTAGTTGTATTTGTAGTTGTACTTGTTGTAGTTGTAGTTGCACTTGTACTTGTTGTAGTTGTATTTGTAGTTGTACTTGTTGTAGCTTTAGTTGTACTTTCATATAATGTATTTGTTGTTGTACTTGTTGTAGTTGAAGTTGTACTTGTCGTAGTTCTAGTTGTAGTTTTAGTTGTACTTGTTTTAATTGTAGTTGTAGTTTTACTTATTGTAGTTGTAGTTGTATTGCTGTAGTTGTAGTTGTACTTGTACTTATTCTTTTTGTTGTTGTAGTTGTAGTTGTAGTTGTACTTGTTGTAGTTTTAGGTGCACTTGTTGTAGTTGTAGTTGTACATCTAATTGTTGTAGTTGTAGTTGTACTTGTACTTAATGTAGTTGTAGTTGAACTTGTTGTAGTTGTAGTTGAATTTGTACTTGTACTTGTTGTAGTTGTAGTTGTAGTTGTTGTACTTGTACTTGTTGTAGTTGTATTTGTACTTGTAGTTGTAAGTGTAGTTGTAAATGCACTTGTTGTAGTTGTAGTTGTACTTTAACTTATTATAGTTGTAGTTGTATTTGAACTTGTTGTAGTCGTAGTTCAACTTGTTGTAGTTGTAATTGTACTTGTTGTAGTTGTAGTTGTACTTGTTGCAGTTGTAGTTGTACTTGTTTTAGTTGTAGTTGTAGTTGTACTTGTTGTAGTTGTAGTTGTATTTGTACATGTTGTTGTTGTAGTTGCACTCGTACTTGTTGTAGTTGTATTTGTACTTGTTGTAGTTGTAGTTATATTTGTTGTAGTTGTAGTTGTACTTGTTGTAGTTGTAGTTGTACTTGTACTTGTTGTAGTTGTAGTTGTACTTGTACTTGTTGTATTTGAAGTTGTACTTGTTGTAGTTGTAGTTGTATTTGTTGTAGTTGTAGTTGTAGTTGTACTTGTTGTAGTTGTAGTTGTAGTTGTACTTGTTGTAAATATAGTTGTACTTTGTGTAGTTGTAGTTGTACTTGTACTTGTACATATTGTAGTTGTAGTTGTACTTGTTGTAGTTTAAGTTGTACTTGTGGTAGTTGTAGTTGTACTTGTACTTCTTGTAGTTGTACTTGTACTTATTGTACTTGTAGTGGTACTTGTTGTAGTTTAAGTGTGTACTTGTAGTTGTAGTTGTACTTCTACTTGTTGCAGTTGTACTTGTACTTGTACTTGTTGTAGTTGTAGTTGTACTTTTTGTAGTTGTAGTTGTACTTGTTGTAGTTGTAGTTGTACTTGTTGTAGTTGTAGTTAAAATTGTACTTGTTGTAGTTGTAGTTGTACTTGTACTTTTACTTGTTGTAGTTGTAGTTGTAGTTGTAGTTGTACTTGTTGTTGTTGTAGTTGTAGTTGTACTTGTACATGTTGTAGTTGTAGTTGCACTTGTACTTGTTGTAGTTGTATTTGTACTTGTTGTAGTTGTAGTTGTAGTTGTAGTTGTATTTGATGTAGTTGTAGTTGTACTTGTTGTAATTGTAGTTGTACTTGCTGTAGTTGTAGTTGTACTGGTACTTGTTGTAGTTGTAGTTGTACTTATGCTTTTGTAGTTTTAGTTCTAGTTGTAGTTGTAGTTGTACTTGTTGTAGTTGTAGTTGTATTTGTACTTGTACTTGTTGTAGTTGTAGTTGTAGTTGTAGTTGTACTTGTTGTAGTTGTAGTTGTACTTGTTGTAGTTGTAGTTGTACTTGGTGTAGTTAATTTGTACTTGTTGTATTTGTACTTGTACTTGTTGTAATTGTACTTGTAGTTGTACTTGTTGTAGTTGTAGTTGTAGTTGTACTTGTACTTGTTGTAGTTGTAGTTGTACTTGTACTTGTTGTAGTCGTAGTTCCACTTGTTGTAGTTGTAGTTGTACTTGTACTTGTTCTTATTGTAGTTGTAGTTGTATTTGTGGTAGTTTAAGTGACTTTTTGTAGTTGTAGTTGTACTTGTACTTGTTGTAGTTGTACTTGTACTTACTGTAGTTGTAGTTGTAGTTGTTGTAGTTTAAGTGTGTACTTGTAGTTGTAGTTGTACTTGTACTTGTTGCAGTTGTACTTGTTGTAGTTGTAGTTGTACTTGTTGTAGTTGTAGTTGTACTTGTTGTATTTGTAATTGTAGTTGTAGTTGTACTTGTTGTAGTTGTAGTTGTACTTGTTGTAGTTGTAGTTGTACTTGTACTTGTTGTAGTTGTACTTGTACTTGTACTTGTTGTAGTTGTAGTTGTAGTTGTACTTGTTGCAGTTGTAGTTTTAGTTGTAGTTGTACTTGTTGTTGTAGTTGTAGTTGATCTTGTACTTGTTGTATTTGTAGTAGCACTTGTACTTGTTGTAGTTGTATTTGTACTTGTTGTATTTGTAGTTGTAATTGTTGTAGTTGTAAATGTACTTGTTGGAGTTTTAGTTGTACTTGAAACTTGTTGTAGTTGTAGTTTTAGCTATTGTAATTGTATTTGTAGTTGTATTTGTTGTAGTTGTAGTTTTTGTAGTTGTAGTTGTAGTTGTAGTTGTACTTGTACTTGTTGTAGTTGTAGTTGTACTTTTTGTAGTTTTAGTTGTAGTTGTACTGTTGTAGTTGTAGTTGTACCTGTACTTGTTGTAGTTATAGTTGTTGTTGCAGTTGTAGTTGTACTTGTTGTAATTGTAGTTGTATGTGTACTTGTTGTAGTTGTAGTTGTAGTTGTACTTGTACTTGTTGTAGTTGTAGTTTTAGTTGTTGTAGTTGTAGTTGTAGTTGTACTTGTTGTAGTTGTAGTTGTATTTGTAGTTGTACTTGTTGTAGTTGTAGTTGTACTTGTACTTGTTGTAGTTGTAGTTGTACTTGTTGTAGTTGAAGGTGTACTTGTTGTAGTTGTAGTTGCAGTTGTAATTTTATTTGTTGTAGTTGTAATTGTAATTGTTGTAGTTGGAGTTGTAAATGTAATTGTTGTAGTTGTAGTTATACTTGTTTTATTTGTAGTTGTACTTGTACCTTTTTTCGTTGTAATTTTAGTTGGAGTTGTATTGTTGTAGTTGTAGTTGTAGTTGTAATTGTTGTAGTTGTAGTTGTAGTTGTACTTGTTGTAGTTGTAGTTGTACTTGTTGTAGTTGTAGTTGTAGTTGTACTTGTTGTAGTTGTAGTTGTACTTGTTGTAGTTGTAGTTGTACTTGTTGTAGTTGTAGTTGTACTTGTACTTGTTGTAGTTGTAGTTGTAGTTGTACTTGTAGTTGTAGTTGTAGTTGTATTTGTACTTGTTGTAGTTGTAGTTGTATTTGTTGTAGTTGTAGTTGTACTTGTTGTAGTTGTAGTTGTACTTGTTGTAGTTTTCGTTGTAGTTGTACTTGTTGTAGTTGTAGTTGAAGTTGTACTTGTTGTAGTTGTAGTTGTACTTGTACTTGTTGTAGTTGTAGTTGTACTTGTTGTAGTTGTAGTTGTAGTTGTACTTGTTGTAATTGTAGTTGTACTTGCTGTAGTTGTAGTTGTACTGTTACTTGTTGTAGTTGTAGTTGTACTTCTACTTTTGTAGTTGTAGTTGTAGTTGTAGTTGTACTTGTTGTAGTTGTAGTTGTATTTGTACTTGTACTTGTTGTAGTTGTAGTTGTAGTTGTAGTTGTACTTGACTAATTGTAGTTGTAATTGTACTTGTTGTAGTTGTTGGTGCACTTGTTGTAGTTGTAGTTGTACTTGTACTTGTTGTAGTTGTAGTTGTACTTGTACTTGGTTTAGTCGTATTTGTACTTGTTGAAGTTGTAGTTTTAGCGTACTTGTACTTGTTGTAGTTCCAGTTGTAGTTATATTTGTACTTGTTGTAGTAGTAGTTGAACTTGTATTTGTTGTAGCTGTAGCTGTATTTGTTGTAGTTGTAGTAGAAATTGTACTTGTTGTAGTTGTAGTTGTACTTGTTGTAGTTGTAGTTGTAGTTGTCCTAGTTGTAGTTGTAGTTGTACTTGTTGTAGTTGTAGTTGTAGTTGTAGTTGTAGTTGTACTTGTTGTAGTTGTAGTTGTACTTGTACTTGTACTTGTTGTAGTTGTAGTTGTAGTTGTAGTTGTACTTGTTGTAGTTGTAGTTGTAGTTGTACTTTTTGTAGTTGTAGTTGTACTTGTAGTTGTAGTTGCACTTGTACTTGTACTTGTTGTAGTTGTAGTTGTATTTGTAGTTGTAGTTGTACTTGTTGTAGTTGTAGTTGTACTTGTACTTGTTGTAGTTGTAGTTGTACTTGTTGTAGTTGTAGTTGTACTTGTACTTGTTGTAGTTGTAGTTGTATTTGTACTTGTTGTAGTTGTACTTGTACTGGTTGTAGTTGTAGTTTAACTTGTTGTAGTTGTAGTTGTAGTTGTACTTGTTGTAGTTGTAGTTGTAGTTGTACTTGTAGTTGTACTTATACTTTTTGTAGTTGTAGTTGTACTTGTACTTCTTATAGTTGTAGTTGTAGTTGTACTTGTTGTAGTTGTAGTTGTACTTGTACTTGTTGTAGTTATAGTTGTACTTTTTGTAGTTATAGTTGAACTTGTAGTTGTACTGCTTGTAGTTTTAATTATACTTGTTGTAGTTATAGTTGTAGTTTTTCTTGATGTACTTGTAAATGTAGTTGTAGTTGTACTTGTTGTAGTTGTAGTTTTACTTGTTGTAGTTGTAGTTGTACTTGTACTTGTACCTGTTGTAGTTGTTGTTGTACTTGTACTTGTTGTACTTCTAGTGTATTAGTTGTAGTTGTAGTTGTATTTGTATTTGTTGTAGCTGTAGTTGCACTTGTACTTAATGTAGTTGTAGTTGTAGTTTAACTTGATGTGGTTGTAGATGTACTTCTTGTAGTTTTAGTTGTAGTTTTACTTGTTGTAGTTATATTTGTACTTATTCTAGTTGTTGTTGTTGTAGTTGTAGTTGTAGTTGTACTTGTTGTAGTTGTAGTTGTAATTGTACTTGTTGTAGTTGTAGTTGCACTTGTTGTAGTTGTAGTTGTACTTGTACTTGTTTTAGTTGTAGTTTTACTTTTACTTGTTGTAGTTGTAGCGTACTTGTACTTGTTGTAGTTGTAGTTGCACTTGTATTTGTTGTAGTTGTAGTTGTAGTTGTAGTTGTACTTGTTGTAGTTGTAGTTGTATTTGTACTTGTAGTTATAGTTGTACTTGTAGTTGTACTTGTTGTAGTTGTACTTGTGCTTATTGTAGTTCTAGTTGTATTTGAACTTGTTGTAGTTTTAGTTGTATTTGTACTTGTTGTAGTCTTAGTTCCACTTGTTGTAGTTGTAGTTGTGCTTGTACTTGTACTCATTGTAGTTGTATTTCCACTTGTTGTAGTTTAAGTGTGTACTTGTTGTAGTTGTAGTTGTACTTGGTATTTGCAGTTGTACTTGTATTGTACTTGTTTTAGTTGTAGTTGTACTTGTTGTAGTTGTAGTTGTACTTGTTGTAATTGTAGGTGTACATGTACTTGTTGTAGTTGTAGTTGTACTTGTACTTGTTGTAGTTGTACTTGTAGTTTTACTTGTTGTAGTTGTAGTTGTATTTGTAGTTGTACTTGTTGTTGTAGTTGTAGTTGTACTTGTACATGTTGTAGTTCTAGTTACACTTGACTTGTTCTAGTTGTATTTGTACTTGTTGTAGTTGTAGTTGTATTTGATGTAGTTGTAGTTGTACTTGTTCTAGTTGTAGTTGTACTTGTTGTAGTTGTAGTTGTACTTGTACTTGTTGTATTTGTAGTTGTAGTTGTACTTGTTGTAGCTTTAGTTGTACTTGTATTTGTTGTAGTTGTAGTTGTACTTGTTGTAGTTGTAGTTGTAGTTGTACTTGTTGTAATTGTAGTTTTACTTGCTGTAGTTGTAGTTGTACTTGTACTTGTTGTAGTTGTAGTTGTACTTGTACTTGTTGTAGTTGTAGTTGTAGTTGTAGTTGTACTTGTTGTAGTTGTAGTTGTATTTGTATTTGTACTTGTTGTAGTTGTAGTTGTAGTTGTAGTTGTACTTGTTGTAGTTGTAGTTGTAATTGTACTTGTTGTAGTTGTAGTTGTACTTGTTATAGTTGTAGTAGTAAATGTACTTGTTGTAATTCTAGATCTCCTTGTACTTGTTGTATTTGTAGTTGTATTTGTAGTTGTAATTGTTTTAGTTGTAAGTGTACTTGTACTTTTTGTAGTAGTATTTGCAGTTGTACTTGTTGTAGTTGTAGTTGTACTTGTACTTGTTAAAGTTATAGTTTTACTTGTACTTGTTGTAGTTGTTGTTTTAGTTGTTGTATTTGTAGTTGTACTTGTAGTTGTAGTTGTAGTTGTACTTGTTTTAGTTGTAGTTGTACTTGTTGTAGTTGTATTTGTACTTGTTGTAGTTATAGTTATACTTAAATTTGTTCTAGTTGTAGTTGTACTTGTTGTAGTTGTAGTTGTACTTGTAATTTTAGTTGTAGTTGAACTTGTACTTGTTGTAGTTGTACTGTACTTGTTGTAGTTGTAGTTGTACTTGTACTTGTTGTAGTTGTACTTGTACTTGTACTTGTTGTAGTTGTAGTTGTACTTGTTGTAGTTGTAGTTGTACTTGTACTTGTTGTAGTTGTAGTTGTACTTGTTGTAGTTGTAGTTGTACTTGTTGTAGTTTTAGTTGTAGTTGTACTTGTTGTTGTTGTAGTTGTAGTTGTATTTTTACATTTTGTTGTTGTAGTTGTACTTGTACTTGTTGTAGTTGTACTTCTACTTGTTGTAGTTGTAATTGTATTTGTTGTAAGTGTAGTTGTACTTGTTGTAGTTGCAGTTGTAATTGTAGTTGTACTTTTTGTAGTTGTAGTTGTAGTTGTACTTGTACTTGTTGTAGTTGTAGTTGTAGTTGTACTTGTTGTAGTTGTAGTTCTACTTGTACTTGTTTTAGTTGTAGTTGTACTTGTTGTAGTTGTAGTTGTACTTTTTGTAGTTGTAGTTGTAGTTGTACTTGTTGTAGTTGTAGTTGTACTTGTTGTACTTGTTGTAGTTGTAGTTGTACTTGTTATATTTGTAGTTGAAGTTATACTTGTTGTAATTGTAGCTGTACTTGTACTCGTTGGAGTTGTAGTTGTAGTTGAACTTTTTTAAGTTGTAGTTGTAGTTGTTCTGGTTGTAGTTGTAGTTGTACTTGTACTTGTTGTAGTTGTAGTTGTACTTGTACTTGTTGTGTTTGTAGTTGTTCTAGTTGTAGTTGTACTTGTACTTGTTGTAGTTGTAGTTGTAGTTGTACTTGTTATAGTTGTAGTAATACTTGTTGTATTTCTAATTGTACTTGTTGTAGTTGTAGTAGCACTTATTTGTAGTTGTAGTTGTACTTTTATTTGTTGTAGTTGTAGTTGTATTTGTTGTAGTTGTAGTTGTACTTGTTGTAGTTGTAGTTGTACTTGTACTTGTTGTAGTTGTACTTGTACTTGTTGTAGTTGTAGTTGTAGTTGTAGTTGTACTTGTTGTAGTTGTAGTTGTAATTCTACTTGTTGTAGTTGTAGTTGTACTTGTTGTAGTTGTAGTTGTACTTCTACTTGTTGTAGTTGTAGTTGTAGTTGTTGTAGTTGTAGTTGTACTTGTTGTAGTTGTAGTTGTACTTGTTGTAGTTGTAGTTGTACTTGTACTTGTTGTAGTTGTAATTCTACTTGTACTTTTTGTAGTTGTAGTTGTACTTGTGGTAGTTGTAGTTGTACTTGTACTTGTTGTATTAGTAGTTGTACTTGTTGTAGTTGTTGTTGTACTTGTTGTAGTTGTAGTTGTAGTTGTACTTGATGTAGTTGTACTTGTTTGTAATTGTAGTTGTACTTGCTGTAGTTGTAGTTGTACTTGTACTTGTTGTACTTCTAGTTGTACTTATTGTAGTTGTAGTTGTACTTGTTCTTGTGCTTGTTATAGTTGTAGTTGCACTTGTACTTGTTGTAGTTGTAGTTGTACTTGTTGTACTTGTAGTTGTAGTTTTAGTTATATTTGTTGTAGTTTTTGAAGTTGTACTTTTTGTAGTTTAAGTTGTACTTGTACTTGTTGTTGTTGTAGTTGTACTTAGTTGTACTTATTGTAGTTGTACTTAGTTGTACTTATTGTAGTTGTAGTTGTACTTGTTGAAGTTGTACTTATACTTATCCTTGTTGGAGTTGAAGTTGTACTTGTTGTAGTTGTAGTTGTACGTGTATAATTGTTGTAATTGTAGTTGTACTTGTTGTAGTTGTAGTTGTACTTGTTGTACTTGTACTTGTAGTTGTACTTGTACTTGTACTTGTACTTGTAGTTGTACTTGTACTTGTACTTGTTGTAGTTGTAACTGTACTTGTTGTACTTTAAGTTGTACTTGTTGTAGTTTAAGTTGTACTTGTTGTAGTTGTAGTTTTACTTCTACTTGTTGTAGTTATACTTGTAATTATTGTAGTTGTAGTTGTACTTGCTGTAGGTAAAGTGTGTACTTGTGGTTGTAGTTGTACTTGTACTTGTTGCAGTTGTACTTGTACTTGTACATGTTGTAGTTGTAGTTGTACTTTTTGTAGTTGTAGTTGTACTTGTACTTGTTGTAGTTTTACTTGTACTTGTACTTGTTGTAGTTGTAGTTGTAGTTGTAGTTGTACTTGTTGTTGTTGTTGTAGTTGTACTTGTACTTGCACATGTTGTAGTTGTAGTTGCACTTGTACTTGTTGTAGTTGTATTTGTACTTGTAGTTGTAGTTGTACTTGTTGTAGTTGTAGTTGCACTTGTACTTGTTGTATTTGTAGTTATACTTGTTGTAGTTGTTGTTGTGCTTGTTGTAGTTGTAGTTGTAGGTGTACTTGTTGTAGTTGTACTTGTTTGTAATTGTAGTTGTACTTCCTGTAGTTGTAGTTTTACTTGTACTTGTTGTAGTTGTAGTTGTATTTTTACTTGTACTTGTTGTAGTTGTAGTTGTAGTTGTAGTTGTACTTGTTGTAGTTGTAGTTGTAATTATACTTATTGTATTTGTAGGTGCACTTGTTTTAGTTGTAGTTGTACTTGTACTTGTTGTATTTTAAGTCGTACTTCTACTTGTTGGAATTGTAACGTACTTGTACTTCTTGTAGTTCTAGTTATAGTTGTAGTTGTAACTGTTTTAGTTGTAGTTGTACTTGTACTTGTTGTAGTTGCAGTTGTACTTGTACTTTTTCTTATTGTAGTTGTAGTTGTACTAGTTCTTATTGTAGTTTAAGTTGTACTTGTTGCAGTTGTAGTTGTACTTGTACTTGTTGTAGTTGTACTTGTACTTATTGTAGTTGTAGTTGTAGTTTTTGTAGTTTAAGTGTGTACTTGTAGTTGTAGTTGTACTTCTACTTGTTGCAGTTGTACTTGTACTTGTACTTGTTGCAGTTGTAGTTGTACTTGTTGGAGTTGTAGTTGTACTTGTTGAAGTTGTAGTTGTACTTGTTGTAGTTGTAGTTGTACTTGTACTTGTTGAAGTGGTACTTGTAGTTTTACTTTTTGTAGTTGTAGTTGTATTTGTAGTTGTACTTGTTGTTGTTGTAGTTGCAGTTGTACTTGTACATGTTGTAGTTCTTGTTACACTTGTACTTGTTGTAGTTGTATTTGTACTTGTTGTAGTTGTAGTTTTATTTGATGTTGTTGTAGTTGTACTTGTTGTAGTTAAAGTTGTACTTGTTGTAGTTGTAGTTGTAGTTGTACTTGTTGTAGCTTTATTTGTAATTGTTGCAGTTGTAATTGTAGTTGTACTTTTTGTAATTGTAGTTGTACTTGCTGTAGTTGTAGTTGTACTTGTACTTGTTGGAGTTGTTGTTGTAGTTGTACTTGTTGCAGTTGTAGTTGTATTTGTACTTGTACTTGTTGTAGTTGTAGTTGCAGCTGTAGTTGTACTTGTTGTAGTTGTAGTTGTAATTCTACTTGTTGTAGTTGTAGGTCCACTTGTTGTAGTTGTAGTTGTACTTGTACTTGTTGTAGTTGTAGTTGTACTTCTACTTGTTGTAGTTGTAGCGTACTTGTACTTGTTGTAGTTCCAGTTGTAGTTATAGTTGTACTTGTTGTAGTTGTACTTAAACTTGTATTTGTTGTAGTTGTAGTTGCACTTGTTGTAGTTGTAGTTGTACTTGTTGAAGTTGTACTTATACTTATACTTGTTGTAGTTGTAGTTGTACTTGTTGTAGTTGTAGTTGTACTTGTACTTGTTGTACTTGTAGTTGTACTTATTGTAGTTGTAGTTGTACTTGTTCTTGTACTTGTTATAGTTGTAGTTGTACTTGTACTTGTTTTAGTTGTAGTTGTACTTGTTGTAGTTGTAGTTGTAGTTGTAGTTATATTTAATGTATTTTTTGTAGTTGTACTTTTTGTAGTTTAAGTTGTATATGTTGTAGTTGTAGTTGCACTTGTACTTGTTGCAGTTGTACTTGTACTTGTACTTGTTGCAGTTGTAGTTGTACTAGTTGTAGTTGTAGTTGTAGTTGTCTTAGTTGTAGTTGTTTTTATACTTCTTTTAGTTGTAGTTGTACTTGTCCTTGATGTAGCTGTACTTGTAGTTGTACTTGTAGCAGTTGTAGTTGTACTTGTACTTGTTGTAGTTGTACTCGTACTTTTACTTGTTGTAGATTTAGTTGTAGTTGTAGTTGTAGTTGTTGTTGTTGTAGTTTTAGTTGTACATGTACATGTTGTAGTTGTAGTTCCACATGTATTGTTGAAGTTATATTTGCACTTGTTGTAGTTGTTTGTTTTTGTTGTAGCTGTAGTTGTACTTGTACTTGTTGTATTTGTAGTTGTACTTGTTGTAGTTGTAGTTTTTTTTGTACTTGTACTTCTTGTAGTTATACAAGTAAAACTAAAGCTACAAGAAGTACAAGTACAACTATAACTACAACAAGTACAACTACAGCTACAACAAGAACAACTACAACTACAACAAGTACAAATACAACTACAACAATACATATGCAAGTACAACTACAACATGTACAAGTACAACTAAAACTACAAGAACAACAAGTACAAATGCAACTACAACTACAACTACAACAAGTACAAGTACAAGTACAACTACAACTGCAACAAGTACAACTACAAGTACAACAAGTACAACTACAACTATAACCAGTACACCTAAAATTACAACTACAACAAGTACAACTACAAGTACAACAAGTACAACCACAACTACAACAAGTACAAATACAAATAGAACTACAACAACAAGTAGAACTACAATTACAACTACAACTACAACAAGTACAACTACAACTACAACTAGAACAAGTACAAGTACAACTACAACTACAACAAGTACAAGTACAACTAGAACTACAACAAGTACAACTATAAATACAACAAGTACAACTACAACTACAACAAGTACAAGTACAAGTACAACTAAAACAAGTAGAAGTACAACTACATCTAAAAGAAGTACAACTTAAACTACAAAAAGTACAACTATTACAACTAAAACAAGTACAAGTACAACTACAACTACAACAAGTACAACTACAACTACAACAAGTACAAGTACAACTACAACTACAAGAAGTATTACTACAAGTACAAAAAGTACAAGTACAACTACAACTACAACTACAACAAGTATAAATATAACTACATTTTCAACAAGTACAACTACAACTACAACAATAACAACTACAACTACAACAAATACAAATACAACTACAACTACAAGAAGTACAACTACAACTACAACAACTAAAACTACAACTACAACAAGTACAAGAACAACTAAAACTCCAACAAGTACAACTACAACAACAACAAGTACAACTACAAATACAACAAGTACAAATACAACTACAACAAGTATATGTGCAACTACAACTACAACAAGTACGACTACAACTAATACTACAACTGCAACAAGTACGACTACAACTACAACTACAACAAGTACAAGCAAAACTACAACTACAACAAGTACACATACAACTACAACTACAACAAGTACACATACAACTACAACTACAACAAGTACATTTATAACTACAGTAATTACAACGACATTAAGTACAAGTACAACTACAACTACTACATGTACAACTTAAATTACAACAAGTAGAACTACAACTACAACTACAACTGAAACAAGTACAAGTACAACTACAACTACGACAAGTACAAGTACAACTACAACTAGAATAAGTACAATTACAAGTACAACAAGTACAAGTAGAACTACAACTACAACAAGTAAAACTACAATTACAACAAGTAAAACTACAACTACAACAAGTACAAATACAACTACAACAAGTTCAAGTGCAACTACAACTACAACAACAACAAATACAACTACAACTAAAATTACAACTACAACAAGTAAAACTACAACTACAACTTTAACAAGTACAACTACATTTAATGCAACTACAACTACAACGAAAACAAGAACAAGTACAACTACAACTACAACTACAACAAGTACAACTAAAACTACAACAAATACAAGTACAACTACAACTGCAACAAGTACAAGTACAACTACAACAAGTACAAATACAACTACAACAAGTTCAAGTGCAACTACAACTACAACAACAACAAATACAACTACAACTAAAATTACAATTCCAACAAGTATAACTACAACTACAACTATTACAAGTACAACTACCATTACCACAAGTACAACTACAACAAGTACAAGTACAAGTACAACTACAACAAGTACAAGTACAACTACAACTACAACTACAACAATTACAACTTAAACTACAACAAGTAAAACTACAACTACAACAAGTACAAGTACAACTACAACTACAACTACAACAAGTACAACTACAACTACAACTAAAATAACTACAGTACAACTACAACTACAACAAGTACAACTACAGCTACGACAAGCACAACTACAACTACAACAAAAACAACTACAACTACAACAAGTACAATTACAACTACAACATCTAAAGTATAACTACAACTACAACAACAACAAGTACAACTACAACTACAACTACAACTACAACAAGTACAAGTACAAGTACAACTACAACAAGTACAAGTACAACTACAACTGCAAGAAGTACAACTACAACTACAACTACAACAAGTAAAACTACAACTACAACAAGTACAACTACAACTACAACTACAACTACAACTACAACAAGTACAAGTACAACTACAACAAGTACAAAAAAACTACAATAAGTACAAGTAGAACTATAACTACAACAAGTACAAGTAAAACTACAACTACAAGTACAACTACAACTACAACAAGTACAAGGAGAAGTACAAGTAAAACAAGTACAAGTACAACTATAACTACAACAAGTACAGCTTAAACTATAACAAGTACAACTACAACTACAACAAGTACAACTACAACTACAACTACAACAAGTACAAGTACAACTACAACTACAACAAATACAACTACAACAAGTACAACTACAACTACAACTACAACAAGTACAACTACAACTACAACTACAACTACAACAAGTACAAGTACAAGTACAACTACAACAAGTACAACTACAACTACAACAAGTACAACTACAACTACAACAAGTACAACTACAACTACAACTACAACAAGTACAACTACAACTACAACTACAACAAGTACAACTACAACTACAAAAAGTACAGGTACAACTACAAATGCAACAAGTACAACTACAACTACAACAAGTACAAGTACAAGTATAACTACAACAAGTACAAATACAACTACAACTACCACAAGTACTACTACAACTACAACAACAAGAGTACAAATACAACAAGTACAAGTACAACTACAACTACAAGTACAACTACAACTACAAATACAAGAACTACAACTACAACTACAACAAGTACAACTACAACTACAACAAGTACAACTACAACTACAACTACAACAAGTACAACTACAACTACAACTACAACAAGTAGAACTACAACTACAACTACAACAAGTACAACTACAACTACAACTACAACAAGTACAACTACAACTACAACAAGTACAATTACAACTACAACTACAACAAGTACAACTACAAGAAGTACAAGTACAACTACAACTTCAACAGTACAACTACAACTACAACAAGTACACGTACAACTACAACTACAACAAGTACAAGTAGAACTACAACTACAACAATTACAAGTACAACTACAACTACAAGAAATACAATTTTATCTACAACTGCAACAAGTACAAGTAGAACTACAACAAAAACAACTACAAATACAAGAAGTACAACTACAACTACAGCACAACAAGTACAACTACAATTACAACCAGTACAACTACAACTACAACTACAACAAGTACAACAACAACTACAACAAAAAAACTACAACAAGTACAACTACAATTACAACTATAACAACAAGTACAACTAGAACTACAACTACAACTAGTACAACTACAACTACAACAAGTACAACTACAACTATAAAAAGTACAATTACAACTACATCAAGTACAGTACAACTACAACTACACCAAGTACATGTACAACTACAACTACAACAAGTACAACTACAACTACAACTACAACAAGTACAACTACAACTACAACAAGTACAAGTACAACTACAACTACAACAAGTACAACTACAACTAAAACTACAACAAGTACAAGTACAACTACAACTACAACAAGTACAACTACAAATACAACTAAAACAAGTACAACTAAAACTACAACTACAACAAGTAACAAGTACAAGCTATAATTAAAACAAGTACAACTACAACTACAACAAGTATAAGTAGAACTACACCTTCATCAAGTACAACTACATTTACAACAGGTACAACTACAACTACAACTAAAAAAGTATAATAATAACTACAACTACAACAATGCACCTACAACTACAACTAAAACAAGTACAAGTACAAGTAGAACTACAACAAGTACAAGTACAACTACAACTACAACAAGTACAAGTACAACTACAACTACAACTATAACTACAACAAGTACAAGTACAACTACAACTACAACAAGTACAACTACAACTACAACTACAACAAGTACAACTACAACTACAACAAGTATAACTATAACAACAACTACAACAAGTACTAGTAAAAATACAAATACAACAAGTACAACTACAACTACAACAAGTACAACTACAACTACAACAAGTACAAATACAAGTACAACAAGTACAAGTACAACTACAACTACAACAAGTACAACTACAACTACAACAAGTACAACTAAAACTACAACAAGTACAAGTACAACTACAACTACAACTACAACAAGTACAACTACAACTACAACTACAACAAGTACAACTACAACTACAACAAGTACAAGTACAACTACAACTACAACAAGTACAAGTACAACTACAACTACAACAAGTACAAGTACAACTACAACTACAACAAGTACAACTACAACTACAACAAGTACAACTACAACTACAAGAAGTACAAGTACAAGTACAACTACAACTACAACAAGTACAACTACAACTACAACAAGTACAACTACAACAACAACTACAACAAGTACAAGTACAACTACAACTACAACAAGTACAAGTACAACTACAACTACAACAAGTACAACTACAACTACAACTACAACTACAACAAGTACAAGTACAACTACAACTACAACAAGTACAACTACAAGTACAAGTACAACTACAACTACAACAAGTACAACTACAACTACAACAAAAACAAGTACAACTACAACTACAACAAGTACAACTACAACTATAACCACAACAAGTACAAGTACACGTACAACTACAACAGTACAAAAAGTACAACAACAACTACAACAAAAAAGAACAACTACAACAAAAACTACAACACTTACAAGTACAAGTACAACTACAACAAGTACAACTACAACTACAACTAAATTAAGTACAAGTACAACTACAACTACAAGAAGTACAACTACAACATGTACAAGTACGAGTACAACTACAAGAAATACAAATACAAGTACAACAATACAACTACAACTACAACAAGTACGAGTACATCTACAACCAGAACAAGTACAACTAAAACTACAACAAGTACAAATACAAGTACAACTACAACTACAACTACAACAAGTACAACTACAACTACAACAAGTACAAGTACAACTACAACTACAACTACAACAAGTACAACTACAACTACAACTACAAAAAGTACAACTACAACAAGTACAAGTACAGTTCAACTACAACTACAACAAGTACAACTACAACTACAACTTCAACAAGTACAAGTACAACTACAACTACAACAAATACAACTACAACTACAACAAGTACAACTACAACTACAACAAGTACAAGTACAACTACAACTACAACAAGTACAACTACAACTACAACAAGTACAAGTACAACTACAACTACAACAAGTACAACTAAATCTACAACAATTACAAGTACAGGTAACAAGTACAAGTACAACTACAACTACAACAAGTGGAAATACAACTACAACAAGTACAAGTACAACTACATTTACAAAAAGTAAAACTACAACTGCAAAAAGTACAACTACAACTACAACTACAACTACAACAAGTACAAGTAGAACTTAAGCTACAACAAGTACAACTACAACAGATACAAGTACAACTACAACTACAACAAGTCTATTTGCAACTACAACAAGTACAACTACAACTACAACAAGAACAAGTACAACTACAACTACAACAAGTACAAGTACAACTACAACTACAACAAGTACAACTACTACAACAAGTACAAGTACAACTACAACTACAACAAGTACAAGTACAACTACAACTACAACAAGTACAACTACAACTAGAAAAAGTACAACTACAACTACAACAAGAATAAGTACAACTACAACTACAACAAGTAAAACTACAACTACAACTACAACAAGTAAAACTACAACTACAACAAGTACAAGTACAACTACAAGAAGTACAACTACAAGTACAACTACAACAAGTACAAGTACAACTACAACTACAACAAGTATAACTCTAACTGCAACTACAACAACTACAAGTACAACTTCAACTGTAACAAATAAAAGTACAACTACAACTACAACAAGTACAAGTACAACTACAACTACAACTACAAGTACAACTACAACTACAACAAGTACAAGTACAACTACAACTACAACAAGTACAAGTACAACTACAACTACAACAAGTACAACTACAACTACAACTATAACAAGTACAACTACAACTACAACTACAACAAGTACAACTACAAGTGCAACAAGTACAACAACTACAACTACAACAAGTACAAGTACAACTTCAACTAAAGTACAACAAACACAATTACAACTACAATAAGTACAAGTACAACTACATAAGTACAAGTACATGTACAACTACAACAACTACAAGTACAACTAAAACGTAACAAGTAAAAGTATAAGTACAACTACAACTACAACAAGTACAATTACAACAAGTACACGAAGTACAACTACAGCTACAACAAGTACAACAACTACAACTACAACAAGTACAAGTACAACTACAACTACAACAAGTATAACTACAACTACAACAAGTACAACTACAACTACACCAAGTACAATTACAAGTACAACTACAACAAGTAGAAGTAGAACTACAACTACAAAAAAACTACAAGTACAACAAGTACAACTACAACTACAAGTAAAACTACAAATACAACAAGTACAAGTACAACAACAACTACAACAAGTACAACTACAACTACAAGAATAAAAAGTACAACTACAACTACAACTACAACAAGTACAACTACAACTACAACTAAAACAAGTTTTACTATAACTACAACTACAACAAGTACAAGTACAACTACAACTACAACAAGTACAAGTACAACTACAACTACAACAAGTACAAGTAAAACTACAACTACAACAAGTACAACTACAACTACAACAAGTAAAACTACAACTACAACTACAACAAGTACAAGTACAACTACAACTACAACAAGTACAACTACAACTACAACAAGTACAATTATAACTACAACTACAACAAGTACAAGTACAACTACAACTACAACAAGTACAACTACAACTACAACTACAACTTCAACAAGTACAACTGAAATTATACAACTACAACAACCACAACTGAAACTACAACAAATACAACTACAACTACAACAAGTACAAGAACAACTACAACTACAACAAGTACAAGTACAGCTACAACTACAACAAGTACAAGTACAACTACAAAAAAAACAAGTACAAGTACAACTACAACTACAACAAGTACAACTATAACTACAAAAAGTACAACTACAAGTACAACTACAAGAAGTACAATTTATACTACAACAAGTACAACTGCAACTACAACTACAACTACAACAAGTACAAGTAAAACTACAACTACAATAAGTACAACTACAAGTACAACAAGTACAAGTACAACTACAACTACAACAAGTACAACTACAACTACAACAAGTACAAATACAAATACAACAAGAACAAGTGCAACTACCACTACAACAAGTACAAATACAAGTACAACAAGAACAAGTGCAACTACAACTACAACAAGTACAAGTACAACAAAAACTACAACAACAACAATAAATACAACTACAACCAAAAATTACAACTACAACAAGTCAACTACAACTATAATTACAACAAGTACAAGTACAACTACAACTACAACAAGTACAACTACAACCACAAGTATAAGAAGTACAACTACCATTACCACAAGTACAACTACAACTACAACAAGTACAAGTACAAGTACAACTACAACAAGTACAAGTACAAGTACAACTACAACTACAACATTTACAAATACAACAAGTATAAGTACAACTAAAGCTAAAACAAATAAAACTACAACTACAACTACAACAAGTACAAGTACAACTACAACTACAACTACAACAAGTACAAATACACCTACAACAATTACAAGTGCAACTACAACTACAACATGTACAAGTACAACTACAACTACCACAACAAGTACAACTACAACTACAACTACAACAACAAAAAGTACAACTACAACTAGTTCAACTATAAATACAACAAGTGAAAGTACATGTACAACTGCAACAAGTACAAGTACAACTACAACTACAACAAGTACAACTACAACTACAATAAGTACAACTACAACTACAATAAGTACAACTACAGTAAGTACAAATACAACTACAACTACAACTACAACAATTACAACTTAAACAACAACAAGTAAAACTACAACTAAAACAAGTACATTTACAAATACAACAAGTATGGGTACAACTAAAGCTACAACAATTACAACTACAACTACGACTACAACAAGTACAAGTACAACTATAACTACAACAAGTACAACTACAGATACAACAAGCACAACTACAACTACAACAAGTACAAGTGCAACTACAACTACAACATGTACAAGTACAACTACAACTACAATAACAACAAGTACAACTAGAACTGAAACTACAACTACAACAAGTACAAGTATAAGTACAACTACAACAAGTACAAATACAACTACAACTGTAATAAATACAACTACAACTACAACTACAACAAGTACAACTACAACTACAACAAGTTCAACTACAACTACAACAAGTACAAGTAAAAGTAAAATTGCAACAAGTACAAGTACAACTACAACTACAACAAGTAAAAGTATAACTACAACTACAATAAGTACAAGTACAACTATAACAAGTACAAATACAACTACATCTACAATAAGTAGAAGTACAACTACAACTGCAAAAAGGACAACTACAACTACAACTACAACAAGTACAAGTAGAAGTAAAACTTACACAAGTACAAATACAACTACAACAACTACAACTACAACTACAACAAGTACAACTACAACTACAACATTTAAAACTACAACTACAACAAGTACAAGTAAAAGTACAACAAATACAAATACGACTACAACAAGTACAAGTGCAAGTACAACTAGAACAACAACAAATACAACTACATCTAAAATTACAACTACAACAAGTACAACTACAACTACAACTACACCAACTACAACTACAACTACAACTACAAAAGGTACAACTACAACTAACCGAGTACAACTAAAACTTCAACAAGAACAAGTACAAGTACAACTACAATTTTAACAAATACAAGTACAAGTATAACTACAAGTACAACTACAACTACAACAAATACAACTACAACTACAACTACAACAAGTACAACTACAACTACAACTACAACAAGTACAAGTACAACTACAACAAATACAAGTACAACTACAACTACAACAAGTACAACTACAAATACAACAAGTACAACTACAACTACAACTACAACAAGTACAACTACAAATACAACTACAACAAGTACAACTACAACTACAACTACAACTACAACAAGAACAATTTTAACTACAACAAGTACAACTACAACTACAACAAATACAAGTACAACTAAAGCTATAACAAGTACAACTTCAATTACAACTACTACAAGTACAACTACAACTAAAAAAAGTACAACTAGAAGTACAAAAACTGAAACTACAACGACAACAAGTAAAAGTACAACTAAAACTATAACTACAACAAGTACAACTATAACAACAACAAGTACAAGTACAAGTACAACTACAACAAGTACAAGTACAACTACATCTACAACAAGTACAAGTACAACTACAACAAGTACAAGTACAACTACAACTACAAGTACGCAAGTACAAATACAACTGCAATAAGTACAAATACAACAACAATTACAACAAGTACAACTACAACTACAACTACAATAAGTACAACTACAACTACAACAAGTACAAGTACAACTACAACTACAACAAGTACAACTACAACTACAACAAGTATAAGTACAACTACAACTACAACAAGTACAACTACAACTACAACAAGTACACCTCTAACTACAACAAGTACAAGTACAACTACAACTAAAACAATTACAACTTCAACTACAACTAGAACTACAACAAGTACAAGAACGCTACAACTACAACAAGTACAAGAACGCTACAACTACAACAAGTAGAAGTACAACTTTACCTACAATCAGTACAAGTACAACTACAACTAAAACAAGTGCACCTACAACTACAATAAGTAGAAGTACAACTTCAACTTGAACAAGTACAACTACAACTCCAACTACAACAACAACAAGTACAAGTACAAATACAACTACAACTACAGCAAGTACAACTACAACTACAACAAGTACAACAACAACTACAACAAGTATAACTACAACTACAACTACAACAAGTACAACTACAACTACAACTACAACAAGTACAACAACAACTACAACAAGTATAACTACAAATACAACAAGTAGAAGTACAACTAAAGCTACAACAAGTACAACTACAACTACAACTACAACAAGTACAAGTACAATCACAACTACAACAACAACAAGTACAACTACAAACAGGAGAAGTACAACTACAACAAGTACAAGTTCAACTACAACTACAACATGTACAAGTACAACTACAACTACAACAACAACAAGTACAACTACAACTACATTTACAACTACAACTACAACAAGTACAAGTACAAGTAAAACTACAACAAGTACAAGTACAACTACAACTACAACAAGTACAAGTACAAGTACAACTGCAACAAGTACAAGTACAACTACAACCACAACAAGTACACACTTTAACTACAACAAGTACAACTACAACTACAACAAGTACAAGTACAACTACAACTACAACAAGTACAACTTAAACTACAACAAGTACAACTACAACTACAATAAGTACAAGTACAAGTACAACTACAACTACAACAAGTGGAACTACGACTACAACAAGTACAACTACAACTACAACAAGTACCAAAACAACTACAACTACAACAACTACAACGCAACTAAAACATGTACAAGAACAACTACAACTACAACTACAAGAAATAAAAGTAAAACTACAACAAGTATAAGTATAACTACAACTTCAACAAGTACAAAAATAACTACATTAAGTACAACAACAACTACAAGAAATACAAGTACAACTACAACTACAACATGTTCAACTATAACTACAACAGAATAAGTATAAAAACAACTACAACAATTTCACTTACAACTACA
>JAWDGP010000129.1:197500-246517 GCA_033675545.1 Elysia crispata | reverse complement strand
GAAAGAGATAGTTATTTGGATAGATTGATAGATATGTAGATAGATATAGAGAGAGAAAGAGAGAGAGACAGGGACAGAGAGAGATAGAGAGGCATCGACAGAAAGACATAGAAATAGAGAGACAGAAAGAGAGAGATAGATAGATAGATAGAAGGAGATAGTTATTTGGATAGATTGATAGATATGTAGATAGATATAGAGAGAAAAAGAGAGAGAGAGAGAGACAGGGACAGACAGAGAGAGATAGAGAGGCATCGACAGAAAGACATAGAAATAGAGAGACAGAAAGAGAGAGAGACAGATAGATAGATAGAAAGAGATAATTATTTGGATAGATTGATAGATATGTAGATAGATATAGAGAGAGAAAGAGAGAGAGACAGGGACAGAGAGAGATAGAGACAGAGAAACATAGACAGAAAAAGAGAGAGAGAGAGAGGGACAGAGAGAGATAGAGATAGAGAGACATTGACAGAAAGACTTAGAGAGACAGAAAGAGAGAGAGAGAGACAGATAAATAGGTAGAAAGAGAAGAAAAGACAGGAAGCAAGGTGTTTTGCACAAAGAGGGAGATGCAATTTAACCACCCCCCCCCTTCCTCCCCCCAAAAAAATATGTACGCCTGGCCACTTACATATAAACTGAAATTGTGATTTTTTTTAAACTGCTAAACGATCTGTGAACACGAGACGACAGGATGTAGACTACTTAAATTTAAGAGTCATATTTCAGAGGGTTTTTTTTTGGCCACCTGGGATTTTCAATAAGAGATTTCCATCATTGTTTTTCTTCCTTATTTCATAAGTTAACGAGTGGGGAGACATCTCTTTGAAGAGCCAGAAAAAGTAAAAACTGAAAAAGATCAAAAGCTTCATAAGTTCCGAAGTTTATTCCCTCTTTCCTCCCTCCTTCCTTAACATACCCCCATCTCTTTCTCTCTCTTTCTCTCTCTCACTCTCTCTCTCTTTCTCTTTGTCTCTCTATTTCTCTTTGTCTCTCTCTCTTTCTCTTTCTCTCTCTCTTTCTCTTTCTCTTTCTATCTCTCTCTCTTTCTCTCTCTCTATCTTTCTCTCTCTCTCTCTCTCTCTCTCTCTCTTCTCTCAGCTTTCACGACCCTCTGTCTATCTGTCTGTCTGTCTGTCTGTCTGTCTCTCGTCCTGCCAGCCTGTTATAACAAACGTCAGCATAAACTAGGATGCAGCTTGCCCTCTCTATTAACCGAAGATTGCCGGCCATCTGACCTAGCTTTCGTGGCTCTTTTAGTCTCTATTTTTCTCCTTTTATTTTCAGCGTGGATGATGCATATTGCAGACAGAAAGACAGAAGGCAACGAAAACAGGCAATGTTGTGGACTTAGACTCGTCTGTTGGAGACCTACGGGAACAAAGCGACCTGAAAGTATGCTGGTCAACATTTTTATAACCAGTCTTTTTCAGTTCTCTCCATTGAATTACCACGCATCTTTCTTCTTGTAAAGTTTCGATTTTTCGCTTCCGTTTCAAATATTTTTTGATCAGCCCGTTGGTAGGCCTAATCCTTTTAATGAAACTACCCCCCCCCCCCCCTCTCCTCCTTCTTATACTTTTTATTTCTTCGTCTGCGTCAGGTTAATTCACTTTTCTTCCCGCTTGTTGTTGTTGTTGTTGTTGTTGTTGTTGTTGTTGTTGTTGTTGTTGTTGTTGTTGTTGTTGTTGTTGTTGTTGTTGTTGTTCTTCTTCTTCTTCTTCTTCTTCTTCTTCTTCTTCTTCTTCTTCTTCTTCTTCTTCTCTTACTCTCCTTCTTCATTTATTTAATCATCACATTCTTCATATATATTTATTCGTTTACTCTTCTAGCATTCTGATCTCACTTATCCAACTTTCTTACTCTCAAAACCTCTTTTGTACCCTTTCCTTTATCTTTGTTTTCTTTACCATCTATCCATCATCAATGCTAATTTAGCTTTTATTTTCACCCATTCTCCGACACATACATCCACCGGGAGAAATAAACCTCAGTCTATAATTACCCCTAGTTCCATAGCTGTGAAGTATCTTGGTGTTATATCACATCAAGTATTTAACTTGCTCTTCCTTTTACCGCCCTATAATCGGGTTGGTTTGGTAAACTCAGTTTGCTCTTCTTTCTACCGCCCTATGATTGGGTTGGTTAATTACAATCAACTTGCGCTTTCTTCTACCACCCTATGATAGGTTGGTTTGTCACACTCAATGTTTTTCTTTCTAACTCTCTATGATAGATTGATTTGTTACACTCAACTTGCTCTTCCTTTTACCTCCTTATGATAGGTTGGTTTGTCAAACTCAACTTGCTCTTCCTTTTACCTCCCTATGATAGGTTGGTTTGTCGCACTCTACTTGCTCTTCCTTTTATCTCTCTATGATAGGTTGGTTTGTCACACTCTACCTGCTCTTCCTTTTATCTCTCTATGATAGGTTGGTTTGTCACACTCTATTTGCTCTTCCTTTTACCTCCCTATGATAGGTTGATTTGTCAAACTCAACTTGCTCTTCCTTTTACCTCCCCATGATAGGTTGGTTTGTCACACTCTACTTGCTCTTCCTTTTACCTCCACATGATAGGTTGGTTTGTCACACTCTACTTGCTCTTCCTTTTACCTCCCCATGATAGGTTGGTTTGTCACACTCTACTTGCTCTTCCTTTTATCACCCTATAATAGGTTGATTTGTCACACTCTATTTGCTCTTCCTTTTACCTCCCTATAATAGGTTGGTTTGTTACACTCAGCTTGCTCTTCCTTTTACCTCCCTATGATAGGTTGGTTTGTCACACTCAGCTTGCTCTTCCTTTTACCTCCCTATGATAGGTTGGTTTGTCACACTCTATTTGCTCTTCCTTTTACCTCCCTATGATAGGTTGATTTGTCAAACTCAACTTGCTCTTCCTTTTACCTCCCCATGATAGGTTGGTTTGCACACTCAGCTTTCTCTTTCTTTAACCTCTGTATGAAAGGTTGGTTTGTCACACTCTACTTGCTCTTCCTTTTATCACCCTATGATAGGTTGGTTTGTCACACTCTATTTGCTCTTCCTTTTACCTCCCTATGATAGGTTGGTTTGTTACACTCAGCTTGCTCTTCCTTTTACCTCCCTATGATAGGTTGGTTTGTTACACTCAGCTTGCTCTTCCTTTTACCTCCCTATGATGGGTTGGTTTGAGAGAGACATGGAAAGAAATTAAAGAGTTATTTAAATTGTTTCAGCAGGTTTCTGGACTTTAACTACTATATCCATACCCCTTTATTATTTTTTTACATCAGATTGCATGAAAGCATACCAATATTTGAAAATTCGGTTATTAACTCGTTTGATTGCTTAGCATGTTTATTTCCCAATAGTCGAAAGGATCGCTATTATCAATGTGCTATATTTAAACGGTTCTCTTATACTCGAATCTAATGCATGCTTCAATAGTTCTGTCTCTTATTGATTCTTTCCATAGCTTTATTCTTCATAATCACTGGGAATCCATTTTTCATATACATATTGTACTGATATTCACTGAATCTACAATCATCAAAAAAAAAACGATTTAATAATCGAGGTTTGATTGTACGCACTTACCCTTCTGTAAACTTGTTTCTAAAACAATGTGTTAAAAAAGTGTTTAGAGGCAGCAAATGCATACGCAGAAATGAAATTGGCGGACAAGGCGGTGGGATAAATTATACTTGATGAACACACTTCGAAATATCGGGACAAGGCGGTGGGATAAATTATACTTGATGAACACACTTCGAAATATCGGGACAAGGCGGTGGGATAAATTATACTTGATGAACACACTTCGAAATATCGGGACAAGGCGGTGGGATAAATTATACTTGATGAACACACTTCGAAATATCGGGACAAGGCGTTGGGATAAATTATACTTGATGAACACACTTCGAAATATCGGGACAAGGCGTTGGGATAAATTATACTTGATGAACACACTTCGAAATATCGGGACAAGGCGTTGGGATAAATTATACTTGATGAACACACTTCGAAATATAGGGACAAGGCGTTGGGGTAAAGATACTTGATGAACACACTTCGAAATATCGGGACAAGGCGTTGGGATAAATTATACTTGATGAACACACTTCGAAATATCGGGACAAGGCGGTGGGATAAATTATACTTGATGAACACACTTCGAAATAACGGGACATGGCGGTGGGAAAAATTATACTTGATGAACACACTTCGAAATATCGGGACAAGGCGGTGGGAAAATTATACTTGATGAACACACTTCGAAATATCGGGACAAGGCGTTGGGGTAAAGATACTTGATGATCACATTGCAAAACATCCCAAATGAAAAGACAAACAATAATGGATACCAATAAGTATCTTAGATGTAGATTTAACAACCCAGTAGTAGTCCTAATACAAAATTTCTAGAGAAAACAATATTCTTATAGAGTGAAATCTTTTATAATGATGGTTTTCAACATACTAACGCCTCTCAAGGTCTCTCAGATTTCTTTCCGAGGAATCGTGTACTGTATTGTATATCTTTTGACCAGTTATTATTGCTTGTTATTATTGTTTTTGCCCTAAAAATATCGCATCTACTCCACTTTATGCTTCCTGC
Source organism: Elysia crispata (assembly GCA_033675545.1). Lineage (NCBI taxonomy): Eukaryota > Metazoa > Mollusca > Gastropoda > Plakobranchidae > Elysia > Elysia crispata. The sequence continues at coordinate 241,909 of JAWDGP010000129.1, read as the reverse complement.
AAAAAAGAAAAAAAACAAAACAAAAAAACAAAAACATGAATAGCCTACTCTTGCTAGATTTGGAACTAATTCAAACTATGGAAGTAGAAATACGCATTGTATGATAGTTGTTCGTTAAGCTACAAACATTTTAGATGTTTTACGACCTTGACCTGAACAAAAGAAAATTTCCTTTTCTTTATGTTGCCTGTAGCTCACATTCTCTCCCTTATACTACCCGAAAGAGGCAATGGTATATCTTCAAACTTTGGAATTTTGCCGAAACTTGTGCCCTTCAGAGTTCTAAACAACCTGGCTTAAAGATCTGGTCAGGGAAATGGGTTTACCAGGCGCGGGGTTTAGTGGGCAAGTCAAATGACCCACGTCAAGCTACGTTCGGAGTTAATCATCACTCTTCTTTTAGAAGAAAGTTGTTTTGTTGTGTTTTTTTTTTTTTTTCCCTGCCATCAAAGGTGTATCTGGAAACAGTGTAAATAATGTTTTGGAATAGTTCATGGTTTAAAATAATATTCTTCTGTTCTTGCCTCGCACGCACGTTGTTGATAGTATTGAATGCAGGTGGTTGTTTTATAGAGCAGTTATTGGCCTTGCTCTGTTGATAGTATTGAATGCAGGTGGTTGTTTTATAGAGCAGTTATTGGCCTTGCTCTACAACTAAAACTCCAGTTCTAAGTGATACTCTGAAATAAGAATAGTAAGCTAAGTTTGTAAAATCCAAATCTATGTAAATAAACCTTTATAGAGTCGTTATCATGTAAGTTTAAATATGTGGGCGACTATAAATGCCAGCAAATTAATGTAGGTCTAGTGCTCTTTCAGGCCTTTTTTTAGCGGAAATCCACAGAAAGACTTGTTATGATACTAGAAGCTTCGCCGCGAACAAGGAACAAAAATAGATTCAAGTAGCACTATCAAAGGTCTTATTTCTAAAATGTGTAACATTTTGGACCAAACAATCTAATTTTAAGAAAGATTCTTTTTCTTCATTTTTCGGCTAGGGTTATAATAAATGGATAGGGCGATCTAGCATCTGTATCATTCGATTTTAGAATCGAACCTGTTCTGTTACCAGAGACGAAATAATAGGTATTCGTGTAGAAAGGGTGATAGAGGGTCTGTTTCATTCGATTTTAGAATCGAGTCTGTTCTGTTACCAGAGACGAAATAATAGGTATTCGTGTAGAACGGGTGATAGAGGGTCTGTATAATTCGAATTTAGAATCGAACGTGTTTCGATACCAGAGACAAGTGGATATTATTTTGTGAAAGTAAGGGAGACTTTTTATCTCCATGAGTTTTTCTGACGCCACGGTCTCGAGGTAGATGCTCAGTGCTCAGATCTCAAGGTCTAGGGTTCGAACTCAGCTTGTGCTCAGTGTAGCATTCAGTCCTTGGTAATCATTCTTGATTTAAATTATTTCTGATACTCGAACGTAATAATGGTTTTTGACGGTAGTCAGCTGTTCAAAGGTCTTGCCGTTACTCTTGAAATTCGGACTTGTTCTAACAGCTGCAGTTTCAGAATTATCAAAGGTATAACGGCTGCTTACGAGCATTCTGCCAGGTTAGGATGTAAATCTTGTTCTAATATTTTTAGCCATTTTCTTAACTGGCAACTGGCCCGATATAAATCTGTATTAAAAAATATCTATAAAAATACCAAATTATTCCTCCTTTTATGCAGAATCGATTTTTGTTTTTTTTTACTCTTCCTTTTTACTCGTTTTTATCTGGCTATGGTTCTACATCAGATAGCCTGTATCCTATACAGACTTGCAGCCATCCATTACAAACTGAGACAGTTTAAAAAAAAATTGAATTAAAAAAAATGTGAAATAGAAGAGCTAATATTTTTTTTTCTTTAATTGTATTTGGGTCTGGTCTTTACCCCTGAGAGTGTCAAGGTTGCAATCAACAGCACCTGCCAGCAACAATTATTATTTTGGCCTTTGACCTCTCAACTACACGACAAAATTTATTTGTTTTCACCTGGCAGAGATTAAGGATTTGATCTCCCTTCTTCTGATGACCCTTATCATAATGGCAAAAAAAAAAGAAAAAGAGAAAAATTACTGGAAAACAAAGAGCAAAGAACCCTAAGTAAATACACATTGTAAATAAAATGGCAAATTTCGTAAACGTAAATGTCTTTGAAAGGTTAGACCTGCATTGTCACATTCATGCCACGGTGGCTTATCTTGGCCAAATACAATTTCCAAGAGTTGTTTTTAAGCTTTCATGCAAATATTACGCATGCATTCGATTCAACAGTTTTCCACGGTTTTAATCATTTTCATTTTATGATTTGAAAAAGAAACGAACGAAAAATTATGGTACAGGTCTTCGGGAGAGCTAAGGTGTGTTGAAAATTTCACTAAAAAAAAAAAAATAAAATAAACCGGTGGCAATCGTCAGTGATGCGCAGTTTTAGGAAAGGAAGGAAGTTACGTCAATAGCCGCAAAAGGAAAAAAATGTTTTCCGCAACGAAAGAGTTCTAGCTTACGCCATCTTACCGTTTCTGGTTGATTACAGAGCTCAAAGATGATTCTTTTATATGAGAACATGAACGTAAAATAATACCATTCACCAGATAAAATGACTTATTAGCCTTGCACAGCGAGAAAAAAAAAAACACCGAGCACCGATCTTAATATATTATGGTTCTTCAGAAACTAGTTAAATTTATTACTTGTTATATATATATATATATATATTTTTTTTTTAAAGAAAATTGAAATCCGCTATTTATTTCCAATATTTATAGATCTATATTAACTGAGAAGACAGCAATTGTTAATGTAACAAAAAATATTAATTTCTATTGTATGTATCATGGAACCAAGCTAACCAGGTGGTTATCAAGATTTAAATCACCCGTAGTGGAATACACACAGGAGAACTCATCACATTACAAATAGAACTGATAGTATTTGACATGCCAATATAAAAGGATACTGTCTGGATAGAACAAGTACTTTTTCTTCTAACTCATAATTTTGTAGTGATATAAGTCTAAAAAATCCTTCTTTAGCCGTGATCCATCTTTATATATCAGACGAGTGCGTTGTGAACTCTCCCTAAATTTCCCCTTCAAAGAGGGCTGCAGCATCCTAGAGGATAGAGTTACCAACAGTCTTAGGATATTTTCTCCGTACAATGCACCCTTATCTTTTAAGTCTGAGTAAATGTACCAGCACTAAAAATAGTTACTATATCTTGGTCCGCCTTACTTAACTCTACCAAACAAGAGGTGCAGCTGAAAACTGACCAATCAAGAGAGTTGGCCTAATGCTGGCCAATAATCTATTTGCTAGAGGATATTTTCCGGAAAATTGGATATTCCATCTAATTGGACAGCCGTTTTCTAATGTTGTAAAGATTCTAGAATTACATCTATTCATCCTATCTATCTGTTTATTTATCGCACAAGTTTTGAAGTCTTTCTAAAAAAAAAAAACCTTTTAACCTTTTATCATAATTTTACACAATACTGACACTTATGTCGATTCATTTCAATTTTTTACGTACAAAATTTCATGAAACAACGGCCATCTGTTGCCTTTCACAGTGTTAGAGCTACAAATTTCAGATTTTTGTGTGCTTTTCATATTTTAGTTTCCCCTTGTTGAATGCGGACGCCCATTACTGTTAAAGCGGCATCTATACCAGTGCGATTTGAACGCCCATGATAGAGACCATGTGCTATACTGGGCGAATAGGTAAGCGCCATGTTTACTGACTTCATCGACAAACATCCCTACCTCTGCGCATGCGCACGCGCACACGCACACGGCAGTAAACAAAAATAAAAACGCCTGCAGAATATGCGCTTAGGCAAGGAATACTATGCTGTAAAATGACTTTAGCGGGCAGTAATTTTTCATGGTGCCATAACACACGCATCTGGCTTTTGTCTTATACGTTTACACCCCCTTTTTCAACCGCCCCTCCCCACCTCTCTCTCTCTCTCTCTCTCTCTCTCTCTCTCTCTCTCTCTCTCTCTCTCTCTCTCTCTCTCTCTCTCTCTCTCTCTCTGTCTTGCATGCCTTTTTTCCCCTTGCATGTAACGAGGAGCGAGAAACAGGGGCCTTGCTGAGAAATGAAAAAGAAAAAAAAAACAACGTTCTGGATACCGTTGATGGGTGGGCTCTGTTGGAGCCTGATCCCTCAATTACTGCCCCTTTTTGGGCTAGTAACACAAATATTGCACTTGGCTTATATAACGAGCTCACGTTCTTACCTTTTCCCTATCGGCACAAGAGCCGTTATTGTTTCTCTGGTATTTCAGGGATGGCTTCCCTAGATACGAGCTGTAGGATTAGACTTAATACCACAGAGAATGCGATTTCTCAAAGAGTCATTCTTCCTAGTATCAAGACATAACGTCTACAAGAATGCTTATTTGTATGAAACTTGAAGTAAAAATTGGGAAGCTAAATTAATTTTGTACACGAGGAAATATTAACAACAGAATTATTTAGTTCCACTTAGATCTTCGAAACGTTTTTGATTGTTGAACACAGTTCATGACTTCCAAAAAAGGGACATAACTCTTTGTGAAATTGTATTCCCGACAGTGACTGCTGCATATAAGATAGATCTATATTTTGCGTTAATTTTTTAATAATAAGCATTCATCATTCTTTTATTTCATGAAACAACAAATGATTTTACAATGAAGTGATATATAATCGATCAAAAACCCAAAAAAAAAAAAAAAAAAAAAAAATTACTAAAGATTGATTACAATCGTTTTGTTGAAAAGACTGTGGGAAGCGCATTGGCTGAAACACAGTACAGAGGAACTGCAGAATAACATTTCATCTATTGCCGGACAAGAAAAACTGTCATTCAATAAACTTATGAGATGAGTGACGAAACAATAATTATTTTAGTGTATAAACGTCCTAGCAAATGAGATCATATGGAACTATTATGTAGGTGTGTAGAAGTCCTAGATATCAAGACCAGACGAAACTATTTGTATGTTGAAGTCCTAGATAATAAGACCAGACGAAACAATATGTTAGTATGTAGAACTTCTAGCTAATAAGACCGGACGAAACAATATGTTAATATGTAGAACTTCTAGCTAATAAGACCAGACGAAACAATATGTTAGTATATAGAACTTCTAGCTAATAAGACCAGACGAAACAATATGTTAATATGTAGAACTTCTAGCTAATAAGAACAGACGAAACAATATGTTAATATGTAGAACTTCTAGCTAATAAGACCAGACGAAACAATATGTTAGTATATAGAACTTCTAGCTAATAAGACCAGACGAAACAATATGTTAATATGTAGAACTTCTAGCTAATAAGACCAGACGAAACAATATGTTAATATGTAGAACTTCTAGCCAATAAGACCAGACGAAACTGTTTGTTAGTATATAGAAGTCCTAGATAATAAGACCAGACGAAACAATATGTTAATATGTAGAACTTCTAGCTAATAAAACCAGACGAAAATGTTTGTTAGTATATAGAAGCCCTAGATAATAAGACCAGACCAAACAAAATGTTAGTATGTAGAAGTCCTAGATAACAAGACCAGACGAAACAATATCTTAGTATGTAGAAGTCCTAGCTAAAAAGACCAGACGAGACTGTGTGTAAGTATGTAAAAGTCTTAGCTAGTAAGACCAGACGAGACTGTATGTAAGTATGTAAAAGTCCTAGCTAATAAGACCAGACGAAACTGTGTGTAAGTATGTAAAAGTCTTAGCTAGTAAGACCAGACGAGATTGTGTGTAAGTATGTAAAAGTCTTAGCAAGTAAGACCAGACGAGACTGTATGTAAGTATGTAAAAGTCTTAGCTAGTAAGACCAGACGAGACTGTGTGTAAGTATGTAAAAGTCTTAGCTAGTAAGACCAGACGAGACTGTATGTAAGTATGTAAAAGTCTTAGCTAATAAGACTAGACGAGACTGTGTGTAAGTATGTAAAAGTCCTAGCTAGTAAGACCAGACGAGACTGTGTGTAAGTATGTAAAAGTCTTAGCTAGTAAGACCAGACGAGACTGTGTGTAAGTATGTAAAAGTCTTAGCTAGTAAGACCAGACCAGACTGTGTGTAAGTATGTAAAAGTCTTAGCTAATAAGACCAGACGAGACTGTGTGTAAGTATGTAGCAGTCCTAGCTACTAAGACCAGACGAGACTGTGTGTAAGTATGTAAAAGTCTTAGCTAATAAGACCAGACGAGACTGTGTGTAAGTATGTAGCAGTCCTAGCTAGTAAGACCAGACGAGACTGTGTGTAAGTATGTAAAAGTCTTAGCTAATAAGACCAGACGAGACTGTGTGTAAGTATGTAAAAGTCCTAGCTAATAAGACCTGACGAGACTGTGTGTAAGTATGTAGCAGTCCTAGCTAATAAGACCAGACGAGACTGTGTGTAAGTATGTAAAAGTCCTAGCTAATAAGACCAGACGAGACTGTGTGTAAGTATGTAAAAGTCCTAGCTAATAAGACCTGACGAGACTGTGTGTAAGTATGTAGCAGTCCTAGCTAGTAAGACCAGACGAGACTGTGTGTAAGTATGTAAAAGTCCTAGCTAGTAAGACCAGACGAGACTGTGTGTAAGTATGTAAAAGTCCTAGCTAATAAGACCAGACGAGACTGTGTGTAAGTATGTAAATGTCCTAGCTAATAAGACCAGACGAGACTGTGTGTAAGTATGTAGCAGTCCTAGCTAGTAAGACCAGACGAGACTGTGTGTAAGTATGTAGCAGTCCTAGCTAGTAAGACCAGACGAGACTGTGTGTAAGTATGTAGCAGTCCTAGCTAGTAAGACCAGACGAGACTGTGTGTAAGTATGTAAAAGTCCTAGCTAATAAGACCAGAGAGACTGTGTGTAAGTATGTAAAAGTCCTAGCTAATAAGACCAGACGAGACTGTGTGAAAGTATGTAAAAGTCCTAGCTAGTAAGACCAGACGAGACTGTGTGTAAGTATGTAGCAGTCCTAGCTAGTAAGACCTGACGAGACTGTATGTAAGTATGTAAAAGTCTTAGCTAATAACACCAGACGAAACTGTTTGTTAGTATGTAGAAGTCCTAGATAATAAGACCAGACGAAACAATATGTTAGTATGTAGAAGTCCTAGATAATAAGACCAGACGAAACAATATGTTAGTATGTAGAAGTCCTAGATAACAAGACCAGACGAAACTGTTTGTTAGTATGTAGAAGTCTTACATTTTATCCACCGTCGCATCCTGCAAACAATTAACTAAATAAATCAAAATAATTCACAACTACAGATCACACGTCTGAGGCTAGGCTTAACATGGCATGACACAAACTTTGAACTTTCATCCTAAAGAGCATATCGATGACTAGGTACCGTGAAAACAAGAGGTGAAAGGTTATTGGCTTTTCTACCGTGCACTTATAATGAGAGGCAGGCACAGACAGGGCATGGAGGTTTCTGCAAAGACCTACAGATCAGGTAGACAACTATGGAAAGTGTTTCAAAAAAAAAAAAAGAGGAAAAGAGAGGTTGACATTTTATGAGAACAAGCGCTACTTGTCAAAATATCACCCGCTCGGCGTTCGTGTGAAAGTGATAGTAAGGAATGACAAACAAACAAACAAACACAGAAACAAACAAACAAACAAACACAGAAACAAACAGCACCTTCAGGGGATAATTGCCATCAATACGGTCGTCCTGAGGGCAGAAAACTGGTTCAAGGCAGGTAACTCTGCTATGAGAGCTGCGAGGACATCAGCTATTTTGCTTTCAAAACTCGTAATGTCCTTGACATACAACTTGATCAACGTTCAGAATACTGAGTTGTGGGAAATCGTCTTTTGATCTACCTGTAAAAAAATATATCAAAAACTCCTATCTCAAGGCTTGGATAATTGAAGAACGATCTAGAACAGTGGTTCTTAAACTTATTGGAGGTACCGAACCCCACCAGTTTTATATGCGGATTCACCGAACTTCGCTTTAGTGAAAAATAAAATACGTTTTTTTTTCAAATTCAAGACATAGATCTGATTTTTACTGGCTCTGCCGAACCCCTGAGATCGATCCACCGAAACTCAAGGGTTCGATCGAACCCAGGTTGAGAACCACTGCAGCATTACACACAATATAATAACACGGAGATAAACTGTAAAGTTGGAAGTTGAATTCACACACAAAGCACAAGAAGTTTGATTGACTTGAAGTTAAAATGCCTTTTGTGTTAGTTTTTTGATTATTGGAAAATCCCCTTTTTGGTCTCATGTCTCTGCTATCTTATTTAAACTAAATTTTGACGTTTGCCTTCGAATCACACATTAAACCACGAATGAATTGATCTTTCGAATGTTTTTGCCTGTTCTAATTAAATCTGAAATAAATATTTTCAGGCACTACCCACAATCTCTAGTGCTTGCAGAACGCAATCAATGTGTTTTTAATAAGACTGGGAAGATATCAAACTGTAGCCATTATTTACGAGAATTTAAGTTAAGAAAAGAAAAATCTTTGTCTATTTTTGTTAATCCTGACATAATCATAAAGATAACTTACATTGAATTAAATTTTTATTTTAAATCCGTTAATTCTTCAAACAAACGTTAAGTACATTAATAAAGTTACTTCACAAAACCGACTCAGTAAGGTTCAGATTTCTAGAAATATTCTAAAGGTAGATCGAAGTAGAGAATAAACGAACCGACAGAAATAAAAGAAAATAATGTAGATCATAATTCCTGTGAAATTTGAGACATCTCATACCAGTAGGGAAAAAATATTAACTAAATATTACAAATTAAAATTCATCTTGAATTTTGATTATAAATATGTTTTCAAGATTTATTTATGATATTTGTCACAATGCTTATGTAATTTGAATTCCTATTGAGATAATCAGGAAAGCAGAGAAGAAAGACTTTGAGTATAATTATGTTATGCAGACCCTGGGTCAGTTTCTGAACTTTGACCTGAACACAGCCACGCTTCCAGACCGTGATGTCAAACCAAGATGTCCAAGAGATTACTTTATGGACATCAGAGAGAGAGAGAGAGAGAGAGAGAGAGAGAGAGAGAGAGAGAGAGAGAGAGAGAGAGAGAGAGAGAGAGAGAGAGAGAGAGAGAGAGAGAGAGAGAGAGAGAGAGAGAGAGAGAGAGAGAGAGAGAGAGAGAGAGAGAGAGAGAGAGAGGGAGAGAGAGAGAGAGAGAGAGAGAGAGAGAGAGAGAGAGAGAGGGAGAGGGAGAGAGAGAGAGAGAGAGAGAGAGAGAGAGAGGATTTTCTCTCTCTCTATCTCTCTCTCAAGAAGCAAAGCTTGTCAGTTTTCCTCCTGGAGTGTCGGAATACTAAGCCCTTGACCGGCTCACCTTGTGATGTTGTAGAGCTGAAAGAAATGTCCGCTCATGCTGATATATACACAGTGTCGGGTTTCAGTGTTCTTCTCCCATCTTCTGCCTGCCATGAGACCGAAAGGGAGAGAAGATAACAAAACATATGTTTACAAACGGTGAAAGTCTCAGATATGTTTATGGCAAGGTGAGAAAAAGATACAGAACACAAAGCTTTCTTGTAAAGAGTGTGCGGAACTATTTTTTTTTTTCTACTCACCATTGATTTTCATTTCCATCTTTCTTCTAGACTTTCGAAATTCTGCTGACTACATACTTTCTGAAGTATACAAACGAGCGTATTTTAATATAGTCACACTAATTTGAAAATTAGAAAATTAGCAAAAAAAAAAACCATCTTCAAAAAGCGAATGGAAAAAGAGAGAGAGAGAGAGAGAGAGAGAGAGAGAGAGAGAGAGAGAGAGAGAGGGAGGGGGGGGGGGGAGGGTGAGAAAGGAAAAGGGATAAAAGACACATGGTAAAGAGATATATAGAGAGATTAAGATTTAAGGAGAAAAAGCCATTTAATAGTCAAGCGACGCGAAGACGGTAAAATAACACAAAATGATTAAAAGGTTCTGTGTATTACCTCTTCAGCAGTTTAGTCTCTAACTGACTAAGATATGCAGCTAAAGAAAGGAAATAACAGCACCAGATTCTCGTGGATTTAAATATGTGGGATGAAATCTTTTGAGATTCTCAGTTCTTGTTTAGTCTCCAACTAAGGCATGCGGCTAAAGAAAGAGAATAACGCACCAGATTCTCGCGGATTTCAATATGTGGGATGAAATCTTTTGAGATTCTCAGTTCTTGTTTAGTCTCTAACTGACTAAGACATGCGGCTAAATAAAGAGACTAACAACACCAGATTCTCGTAGATTTAAATATGTGGGATGAAATCTGTTGTGATTCTCAGTTCTTGTTTAGTCTCCAACTGACTAAGGCATGCGGCTAAAGAAAGAGACTAACAACAGATTCTCGTAGATTTCAATATGTGGGATGAAATCTTTTGAGATTCTCAGTTCTTGTTTAGTCTCCAACTGACTAAGGCATGCGGCTAAAGAAGAGAACAACAACACCAGATTCTCGTAGATTTAAATATGTGGGATGAAATCTTTTGAGATTCTCAGTTCTTGTTTAGTCTCCAACTGACTAAGGCATGCGGCTAAAGAAGAGAACAACAGCACCAGATTCTCGTAGATTTAAATATGTGGGATGAAATCTTTTGAGATTCTCAGTTCTTGTTTAGTCTCCAACTGACTAAGGCATGCGGCTAAAGAAGAGAACAACAGCACCAGATTCTCGTAGATTTAAATATGTGGGATGAAATCTGTTGTGATTCTCAGTTCTTGTTCACGATATGACTAATACAATTAAAAAAAAAACCGCATTGGCTACATCAGCTGCGAACACAACTGTTGCTCAAAAAAACGGGACGGAGCTGAAAACCTTTCTCCTGTGAATTCTGTCACTCCCAGAGAATCAGCTGCTCTTGGCCACAAGTTTGGATCCATCTCAATGTTGCCCTCTTTGAAGCAAACAATAAAAGTCACTGTTTCCTGGCCGCCATATACTTCACTTTCTTTATATTCTTGGTATCCCTGAGAGAGAGAGAGAGTGAGAGAGAGAGAGAGAGAGAGAGAGAGAGAGAGAGAGAGAGAGAGAGAGAGAGAGAGAGAGAGAGAGAAAGAAGGTGAGCGAGAGAAACATAGAAATAGAGAGAGACAGTGACACACACACACACTCACAGAGAGAGAGAAAGAGAGACATAGAGACAGAGACAGAGACACACACATACTCACAGAGAGAGAGAGAGAGAGAGAGAGAGAGAGAGAGAGAGAGAGAGAGAGAGAGAGAGAGAGGGTGAGCGAGAGAAACATAGAAACAGAGAGAGAGAGAGAGACAGAGACACACACACACTCACAGAGAGAGAGAAAGAGAGACAGAGAGAGAGAGAGAGACAGTGACACACACACACTCACAGAGAGAGAGAAAGAGAGACACAGAGAGAGACAGAGACACACACACACACACTCACGAGAGAGAGAGAGAGAGAGAGAGAGAGAGAGAGAGAGAGAGAGAGAGAAAGAGGATGAGCGAGAGAAACATAGAAACAGAGAGAGAGACAGTGACACACACACACACTCACAGAGAGAGAGAAAGAGAGACACAGAGAGAGAGAGAGCCAGTGACACACACACACTCACAGAGAGAGAGAAAGAGAGACACAGAGAGAGACAGAGACACACACACATACTCACAGACAGAGAGAAAGAGAGAGAGAGAGAGAGAGAGAGAGAGAGAGAGAGAGAGAGAGAGAGAGAGAGAGAGAGAGAGAGAGAGAGAGAGAGAGAGAGAGAGAGAAATGAGTTGTAGAAAAGCTTCCTTGATTGTTCAAAAAAAAAAAACCAAAAAAACAAACAAACTGGTTCTTAAGTTTTGGACGAAGAATTAGAAACTCTGTAGACTTTTTTCAACATGGTTTCAAGATAGCTGTCTGCCTGTCTATCTGTCTGACTGTACTGTCTTTGTCTCTCTGTCGCTCTGTCTCTAAATAGAAAAGCAAAAACACCACACTTGGAGAACAATTTGATAATTATAAAGGTAATTATAATATTTCTGCCTCTGTGTCTCTCTGTCTCTGGCTCTGCCTGCCTGCCTGTCTGTCTGTCTGTCTCACTCTCTCACTCTCTCTCTTTCTCCTACGTATCTCTTAACTCACCATCCTACTGTGGTCCGGCCCCTCTCACCTGAGTGTTCAGCCTCCACAGGTCACTCCGGGTTCCCCCATATCTCCTTCACGGGTCATCAACTCCCCGAGACCTCCATCCCATGTGATCCTCCGGCGTGTCCCGGTGGAACCTCACAGCTGACCGCTTCAGGCGACCAAACGTCGCTCGGACAGAGAGATAGCTCAGTCGGTAGAGTGCTAGAGAGAATAACGCCGTGAGTTTTGCGTTCGAATCCGGCCTTGAGGTCTATCTATGGATAGGTCAGAATTTTTCTAAAGCTTGAAGGGGGCTCTACAAAGCTGTGGCTGTAAAAGTTAGAACTGCATTGCATTCAGTCCTAGTTTTTGGGGTTACACAAAATTGCAGGAACTGTATTTTCCTGCCATAAACTTTGCGACTATTAAAAAAAAAATTGTTCAACCGATGCATGACAAAAACCTACCCCTCCAAAAAAAAAAAAATGCACAAAGTAAAAGAATAATAGTAAGAAAACCAAACAGGTAGCCGTAATCTCAATGCAAATTTACACAACACATAATACGGACCTCAATTTAAAACCAACCAAGCACAAGATATGCACAAAGTAAAAGAACATTAAAAAAAAACAGGTAGTCGTAACCTAAATGAAAATTTACACGGGTTTATACAACACATTTAATGGGGACCTCAATTAAAAACCAAACACAAGAAATACACAAAGTAAAAGAAGAGTAAAAACAAAAAAACAAGTTTTCGTAACCTAAATGCAAATTTTCGCGGGTTCACACAACACACATTGATTTATTGTTTTGAAATTTGTTTATATTCTTGTTTCCATATCATGGTCAGATCTTCATCACAGATTAATCTGTTCAGTTTTCGATGTTGTAATTGCAGGAATATCATAATTTACGCGTATCCTTTCTTCTGTCTGCTTCTCTCTGTTTTTCTCTCTCTGTATCTTTCTGTCTGTCTATCTCTGTTTCTCTCTGTCTGCCTCTCTCTGTATCTTTCTGTCTGTATATCTCTGTGTCTCTCTGTCTGCCTCTCTCTGTATCTTTCTGTCTGTCTATCTCTGTGTCTCTCTGTCTGCCTCTCTTTGTATCTTTCTGTCTGCCTATCTCTGTGTCTCTCTGTCTCACTCTATCTATTTCTGTGTGTACCTCTCTCTATATATATATCTCTCTATCTGCAATCTCTTTATCTCTATGTCCATCTCTCTGTCTGCCTCTCTCTGTATCTCTATCTGTATGTCTCTCTGTATGACTGTCTCTGTGTCTCTCTGTTTGCGTATCTCTGTCTCTCTCTCTGTCTGCCTCTCTCTCTGTTTGGCTCTCTCTGTGCCTCTCTATCTGCCTCTCTCTGTCTGTCTCTCTGTATGCCTATCTCTTTGTCTCTCGGTCTGTCTCTCTCTCTGTCTGCCTCTCTCTGTATCTCTCTCTGACTGTCTCTCTGTCTGGTTCTCTCTCTCTCTCTGCGTCTCTCTGTCTGCGTATCTCTGTCTCTCTGTCTGTTTGCCTCTCTCTGTGCCTCTCTATCTGTCTCTCTCTGTATCTCCCTGTCTGTCTGCCTCTCTCTCAGTCTCTCTGTTTGCCTATCTCTGTCTCTCTCTCTGTCGCTGTCTGACTGTCTCTCTCTGTATCTTTGTATATCTCCGCCTGCCTATCTCTTTCTCTCTCTCTGTCTGCCTATCTCTTTCTCTCTCTCTGTCTGCTTATCTCTGTCTGTCTCACTGCCCCTTTCTTTCTCTCTCTCTATATATATGTATATCAAAATAACAGCCACAATAACAGTAGGTGTCAATCGCAGAACCTGAGAAAGCAATGGCCGTTTATCTGATCACAGATTAGCCTTGACCGAATGGGCGTCGTACGGCATTACACAGCGCTACACCCCGCAAGGGAAAACTCTCTCTCTCACTCTCTCTCTCTCTCTGTCTCTTTCTCTATCTCTGTCTCTGTCTCTGTCTCTCTCTCTCACTCTCTCTCTCTGTGTCTCTTTCTCTATCTCTGTCTCTCTCTCTCTTTCTCTCTCTCTCTCTCTGTTCTGTCTCTGTCTTTGTCTCTCTTTCTGTCACTCTCTCCCCTTCTCTCTCTGTCTCTGTCTCTCTCTCTCTATGTTCTCTCTCTGTCTCTCTTTCTCTCACTCTCTCTCCCTTCTCTCTGTCTCTGTCTCTCTCTCCGACTCTCTCTCTTTCCCTATCATTCTCAGTCTATTTCTCTCTCTCTCTCTCTCTCTCTCTCTCTCTCTCTCACTCACTCTCTCTCTCTCCCTCTCCCTCCCTCGCAGTACAAAACACAATATTTTGGCTTGAGAAAACAGAGCTGGAAAAACTTGTTTGTTTTCGTAGGAGTGAGAGGCCGAACCAGAGGTCACAGTATGCTCAAATACGGAGCCATAGAGCTTTCTCACAAGCTACTGTACAGCTATCCGAGACCACAGCCTATGAAATTCCATTGTTTTAGAAAACGGATACTAGTTTGTGGTATTGAACGAGTCAACACGAGATTAATAAAAAAAATTGTTTGGAATCTTCGCTTTAAAACGGAGGTCACTTGCTGGGCTAATAATATGACGAATTATGGTAGCGGATTCCCCCCCCTGGCGTTCGAAATAGTTATTCTTCTAAAACTCTAAACACAGTGGATCCGTCAACCTTACGTGTCCTTCACGTCCCGTCATTTGAGTCCTGAGACCTAACGTCACGTTGACGGATGGTACCTGCAGGTCTTATATACAGCAACCAGTATACCCAGTGCAGCCGCAGTGCTTACTTCACGACAGTTTCTCGTATGCCGGCTACCTCACGTTAGAGAAAGATTGCGAGGGGATTTTACGATTGCAGTAAAAAGATACCATCTCTCTCTCTCTCTCTCTCTCTCTCTCTCTCTCTCTCTCTCTCTCTCTCTCTCTCTCTCTCTCTCTCTCTCTCTCTCTCTCTCTCTCTCTCTCGGCAACTCATTGTTTTCCAGTGTACAAGCTTTACTTTCAGTCTTTGGCGATAAAGGTTGCCGGAACTTTGTTTCACGTTTTTTTTTTTTATAATTTTGGTCAAAACTTTAGTTTCAGAAAAAAATGTAAATGATTTCATAAAATAATACATTTTTCTTCGTCTTTACTAACATCACCGATGAAACGATAAAAATCTCAAAAGATAGCTTATAGCTGAAGTAATTGGTGAACCCAACATCACCTTCGGTAGAGACTTCTTCCTTTTAGCCAGTTTTTCAAAGTCTGCGGGATGGCGTAGATTGTAATGAAAGTTCACCATCAAGATGTGCCCAGTCTCGAGACGCTGTGTTTGTACCCAACACATCCTCCCCCACAATACGTCACGACTTTCAACATGTAAGAAGCTGAATTTCTTCACATAGCCATTTTGAACGAGTAGCCCCAAACTCTGATGAAGTGTCTCTTCAGATTTGATAGCAATCGTCCAAACTCTGTGTGTGTGCGTGTGCTTGTTTGTTTGTTTGTTTGCTTATATTTGTTGCCTGAAAAAGCCCGTCTACAACACGATAATCTCAATACTTTTTGCGTGTCAATTTAAAGCCCCCGTCATGCAGGGAAGAGCTGAAAAGGAAAGGCACAAAAGTCACCTACAGCCCGTGGAGGTTCCAATCCGCTAGGAAGGTCCCTGAGGATATCTAGGCGGACGCTCTAACTCCACAGCCACCGGCGCCTCCAGGTCTCCTGCGACCTAGAAATGAGAGAATTATTGCTGGATTTGATGGCAAACTTTAAGGATCGAGCTTGGTTGGAAGAGAGAAAACCACGGGCGGAGAAAGTTAGGGCAATGGGCGAAACTCATGCTCTCGGAAAGTAATTACTAAATTAGCTCATTGGAAGGTTAAATCGCAGGTAGAACCGTGCAGATGAGTCATGCATACACATCTTCCTAACTTTCTCACTGTTTGTCTATCTCGTTGTCCGCTTTCAACTCACACACACTCAAACACACACTTTACAACTCTTTAGCTATCTACCTATGTCTCTCTGTTTCTTATCTGTCTCTCTCTGTGTATCTATCTCTCTCTCACACACACACACACACACACACTTTACAACTCTTTAGCTATCTACCTATCTCTCTCGGTTTCTTCTCTCTCTCCTTATCTATCCGTCAACCTACCTGTCTATCGATCTATCTGTCTATCTATCTATTTACCCAACATTTCAACTTACTATCTTTCCGTCTATTCCATCATATGATTACACCCATATACCTATGTGTCTAATCACCCTTCTATTGACAAATAATGTTACAACGTGTCGTAACCTTACCATAAGCAATCCTACCTTGTGTTTCAACCACCTTTTCTGCATGAAAACCAACCGTCTACTTTATCCGTGCCCAAACACTTTTTCTAAGAGCACCGACACTTCCTTTGCAATAAATTCCTCAGCACACGCCTCTACCCTCAGGAAAGAAATACCACCCACAATCTTAGCCCAGCGCTCACAGGCACAATTATAGAAGAAGCCAAAGGAGGTTCTCTGTTTTCCCTCTTCCATCAACATGTTTCTCATTTTTCTGCTGGCATCCATTATGATGTGAATAGGGCTAGTAGACGTGTGTTTGGCGATGCACGGGTGTTCTGTTTTTGATTGTCCACATCAATTATGTGGCTACACCTTGACGAGGGGATTTTGATATAGAACCCGTGACGTACTTGCATACGTCATTGGGCCGATGGAAAGACTGAGAGGAGAAAGAAGAGAGTAGAAGAGAGAGGGAGAGAAGAGAAGAGAGAGGGAGAGGAGAGAGAGAAAGAGAGAGAGAGAAAGAGAGAGAAAGAGAAAGAGAGAGAGAGAGAGAGAGAGAGAGAGAGAGAGAGAGAGAGAGAGAGAGAGAGAGAAAGTATAAGAGGAATTGATTAAGGTTAAAAAAAAAAAAAGCAAGAGAAAAAAAAATAAAGAGAGAGGTTGTGAGATTTGATATGAAGAACGAGAGAGAGAGAGAGAGAGAGAGAGAGAGAGAGAGAGAGAGAGAGAGAGAGAGAGAGAGAGAGAGAGAGAGGGAGGAGAGAGAAAGTATAAGAGGAATTGATTAAGGTTAAAAAAAGAGCAAGAGAAATAAAAATAAAGAGAGAGGTTGTGAGATTTGATATGGAAAACGAGAGAGAGAGAGAGAGAGAGAGAGAGAGAGAGAGAGAGAGAGAGAGAGAGAGAGAGAGAGAGAGAGAGACAGACAGACAGACAGACAGACAGACAGAAAAAGATAGAGATAGACAGTGAGAGTGTCAGCGATCTTTTCATACATCTTGTCGGTAAATATATGAAAATGACATATCTGAAGACTGAAAAACCCACTTCAAATTGGACGAGGATGAAAAATAAGAAGCTCAAAAATAGAGATATCGATGGTTTGGGACTAGAATCCTTCAAGAATGCATCTAAGAGAGAAGAAGATGGGTATTTACAACAATGGTACCACTGAAAGATGCAAATAGAATAAAGAGAGAAAAGAAACAGACAGGCAGTAGACAAACAGAAGCATAGACAGCTAGGCAGAGATCTAAGATAGACAGGCAGACAATCCGAGAGAGAAGAGAGACAGGCACTCGAGAAAAACAGGTTGACATATCATTAGAGAGATTCATAGATATATAGACAGGCACTCGAGAAAAACAGGTTGACAGACAAAAGAGAAGAAAACAGACATCATTAGATAATTCAACAGGTGTAGGTTCATAGATATATAGAAAGAGAGACAGGCACTCGAGAAAAACAGGTTGACATACAAAAGAGAAGAAAACAGACATCATTAGATAATTTAACAAGTGTAGATTCATAGATATATAGAAAGAGAGACAGGCACTCGAGAAAAACAGGTTGACATACAAAAGAGAAGAAAACCGATATCATTAGATAATTTAACAAGTGTAGATTCATAGATATATAGAAAGAGAGACAGGCACTCGAGAAAAACAGGTTGACATACAAAAGAGAAGAAAACCGACATCATTAGATAATTTAACAAGTGTAGATTCATAGATATATAGAAAGAGAGACAGGCACTCGAGAAAAACAGGTTGACAGACAAAAGAGAAGAAAACAGACATCATTAGATAATTTAACAGGTGTAGGTTCATAGATATATAGAAAGAGAGACAGGCACTCGAGAAAAACAGGTTGACATACAAAAGAGAAGAAAACAGACATCATTAGATAATTTAACAGGTGTAGGTTCATAGATATATAGAAAGAGAGACAGGCACTCGAGAAAAACAGGTTGACAGACAAAAGAGAAGAAAACAGACATCATTAGATAATTTAACAGGTGTAGGTTCATAGATATATAGAAAGAGAGACAGGCACTTGAGAAAAACAGGTTGACAGACAAAAGAGAAGAAAACAGACATCATTAGATAATTTAACAGGTGTAGGTTCATAGATATATAGAAAGAGAGACAGGCACTCGAGAAAAACAGGTTGACAGACAAAAGAGAAGAAAACAGACATCATTAGATAATTTAACAGGTGTAGGTTCATAGATATATAGAAAGAGAGACAGGCACTCGAGAAAAACAGGTTGACAGACAAAAGAGAAGAAAACAGACATCATTAGATAATTTAACAGGTGTAGGTTCATAGATATATAGAAAGAGAGACAGGCACTTGAGAAAAACAGGTTGACAGACAAAAGAGAAGAAAACAGACATCATTAGATAATTTAACAGGTGTAGGTTCATAGATATATAGAAAGAGAGACAGGCAGACAGTCAGAAAGAACGGGAGAAAATGTTTGAATTAACATAGGGAATCGAGAAATTTTGGACAGAAAAGTGTAAGAGCAGGACTTTCTCTGAGAACACTTGATTCTACAGATGGTACCAATCATCTGAACGTGCAGTAATTTTATTGACAGCAGTGCCCGTGCACGCGCTATATCCAGATGACCTTGACCTTAGGCCTTTTATCTCGGTGTCATAAAAACAGGGAGATCTAAACTCATCAATCAAACTCTGCATAAGATTCAACGGCAAACTAAAGAGATGTTAAACAAACATACCACTCTGTGTCTGCATAAGATTCAACGGCAAACTAAAGAGATGTTAAACAAACATACCACTCTGTGTCTGCATAAGATTCAACGGCAAACTAAAGAGATGTTAAACAAACATACCACTCTGTGTCTGCATAAGATTCAACGGCAAACTAAAGAGATGTTAAAGAAACACACCACTCTGTGTCTGCATAAGATTCCTTGGCAATCTTAAGAGATGTTATACATCTTAAAAACACACCATTCAGCGTCCGCATAAGATTCCTTGGCAATCTTAAGAGATGTTATACATCTTAAAAACACACCATCCAGTGTCCACATAACATTCCTTGGAAAACTTAAAAGATGTTAAACCTCTTAAAACACACCATTCATGATTCAGACTATGTGTATGGCAGCTCCAGATTTCTGAGAGTGAGTCGAAGAGATGCAAATTGCACACCTGAGATGTGTCCATCGGTTCGGGTACACGTGGTTTTATTTACATCTTTCATCTTTAAGTTCGTCTCTCTTTAAATTCTCTAAAGTATGGACGTGATAGGCTATCAAGTCAATCATTTTGCTTATTTTCATTTAACTTTGCTCTAAAACAGAAATTTATTATACCATGCCTAACACAAAGACACTCGCTTTCTCTGTATGATTTTTTATTAACTATAATTATATTTACCTTTTTCTTTCATGATCCTCTTTTTTCCTTTTCCCATCTATTTTTCCACTATATATTAATCTTGCCATTTTTGCTCAGCTATTTCTTCTTTCTTTTTCTCTTTTTGCTTAGGTGCTTCCATTTTGATATATCCTGACACTTTTTACTTTTCTTATAGTAACGCATGAGATTGTCCCCGTAAATTTCCATCACCATTTTGGGAACATAGTAAAACTACAAAATCGTCTATCCTTTCATTTTTACTAACAACATTTTAACCCTTTGCAGATCTAGGTATATCCGCGGTCTTTTGACTGTAAGCTCTGGCATTTATGGCGGTCTTGATATTAATTAACTAAAAATCCCAGACTCTTACATCGTCACATTCCCCGAACAACATCGAGGAAAAAATATAATAATATCCAAAAAAATTTCGGAAAATCCCAATCTGTGTAGATCTTTTTAGCGCTCAATACCATGTATGTATGAAAAATGGGCAGCTCTGAATGCTCTCAAGGTATTGCAAGGCATGGCATCTATAGGCTCCTCTTGTTTGTACAGAGCTACATTATTTTCATGAACAGCTGTTAGATGGGTTTCTAAATAGATTGGGAAAGTGCAGAAATAGCTGTTTCTAAGAATTATCGAGGAATGGCGAGCATGCAACTTGTGTGTTGTCACAAACAGATTATTCTACAAGATGGAGTTTACTGTAATGAAAATAATTATAAGGATACCTATGCCTTTAATGTTGTTTAACTTAACTATTTATAAAAGCTAATTTTGTATTTTTTTCCCCTCCAATTATTGATTAATATTTCAATATTTCTATTAAAAGTTATAGCAAGCTGGGAGAAAAAAACTTATAACAATGAATCTATTTGGAAAATCAATAGTGTCTTCAGTCAAAAGCTTTTACTAAATTTTTTTTCAAAACTAAATATTATTAACTTAAACAGATTCTTAGTTTTTTCCGCATGAGATTCGTCCCAAAACATAAGAGCCGTTGAACCTCTGAAAATAACCAGATTTTTAAATCCCTTCATCGGAGTTAGTGTAACCTTCTCTAGTGTCAGTTCAACTCTAAATTAGCTCTATAAGTTGTCCAGTCATGCTGACGCCACCATTCAAGGTCAATGTCAGATGTCAGGTGGTGCCACCAGAAACCACACCTGTAAACCATTATCATCGGAACCGCCTAATTTTCCGTGGTAAAAAAAATGCGCACCATCTTTACGCACCGAGTTGAAAGAGCTGAAGATGAGGGCAAATGATTGCGTGGAAAGTTATCATTCATTCATTTGGCTTGCCCTTCTATCCAGATCTATCTTTTTTTTTTTCTCTAAATCAAAAATTGTTTAGGTCAGTTATTGTTTTGCTCGACTCTCTTCCTATTATTCTAACCTTCGCCTTTTTGCTTGGTCTCCCAGCTGTGTGGCTGAGAGAATCGCCTGTTTGGTGGCTCCCTCCCTCCTGTGCTCTGTTTATCATCTTTTCCGGCATTCGTCGCCACTAAGGGGTTAATTATAGGTTCAGGTCATGGCTCGATTGAGCTCTCCCAGATGCCGTGGTTTCGAAACATGTGTTGCTTTTGTAATTATTTCAGCGTTATATGGACTTCTCAAACCACAACGTTGAAACGTGCAAGCCAATATTTATAATTTCGCTACGATTCTTATTAAATGATGATATCTTGTGTTTTTCATTGCAAAAGGTTAAACATAATTGATGTTTTATTTAAGAATATAGTGAATGTTTTGGGGTTTGTTTTTTTTTGGTCGTTGCTGGGTAGAGCAAGTTATTTATAACTTTTAACCTAAAGAAGTTCACCTGCTGTTTGTTTAACTAATCATGTTGTGATACCCCCCCTCCACACACACACACACATATATATATATTATATGTGTATAGTTTGAAAATAAACATCAGTGCCGCATGAAGAGAATTTAAGGTAAGATCTATATATATATATATATATATATATATATATATATACACACACACGCATATAATACATATAACATTTTCATCTGCACTGTTTGTAAAACTATGTAAAATTCGTGAGATTTAATAGTATGAGATGCACCATATCGATATATCTTTATAAACTGAAATCACATCTCGCAAGCGTATGATTATCCTTTAACAAATTACTTCACTTTTCAATTTTTTTTGGCCGATAATTCAAAACAACGGTCCAAAACTATTGAGAAATAATAGGAGATAAAAAGTTCAATTCATTGCAGAAAACCAATATCCTGCCAATATTAGCTTATAATTATGGCCGCATGTCTCAGTAGCATCCATCAAGCTCGTCAGGGCTGATCAGGTGAGACTCAAACCTCATCCACTAATGTCTGGATCTATGAGGGCGGGCCTCAATAGGAAGTCAACATCATGTTCTGGATAGCGTTACAATGCAGCGCTCTACACCCAGGCTCTAGGCAGGCTTAGCTCCGGTCCTCCGTAAGACCAGTCGGAGAATCCCTATAACTGGCTGATAAATTAAGCCCAGCTTTAGTCTCCGGACTAGTTACAGCTAATGTAAAGGTTTTTTTTTTATGATGATGATGATAAGAATAATAATAATAATAATAATAATAATAATAATAATAATAATAATAATAATAATAATAATAATAATAATAATAATAATAATAATAATAATAATAATAATAATAATAATAATAACAAGAATAACAATAACTATAACCACATTAAAGTTATCGTATAGAAAATTAATACAGTCACATATAGTGAGGAAAAAGAGAAGTATTTCTATCCACCAGTCCCTCATTTAAGTGCTCAGGGCTAATTGAATAGAGAGGAAGACATAAATTATAATTCTGCGCGTGAATCCAACCCAAAACTATCCAAAAATGTATTTAGAGTCTGTACATACAGACACACGCATTTCTCTTCCATTCAGTCTCTAAAATCTCAAAGCCCGACTTTTAATTCTGTCTTCAAAGTTTTACATTTTTTTGTTAGTAACTCCATATAGCCCGACCACGATACGATGATGTCAAACCTTTTTACAAATCAAACTTAAGCCCCCGTCAGGCAGACATAACCGGATAGATGAGGCCCTAGACTCCCCTATTCACGTTGCTGGACTCGAACTCACGAAGAATGTCCTACAGGATGTCATGGCGAACGCTCTAACTCCACGGCCACCGCCACTCCTCACGAAGAAGCGCCAAGGCAGGTACCTCGAGAATGAGCAAAATCTTACCAGTAAAAAACGAAACTTCTGAGGTAACGTGCTGACAGCTTTATGGGAGTTGTTCCTCGGACTGTGGAGGAAAACTAAGATTTCTTTGTGGCTAGCTCGATACACGTCACTCACCAAGGTCGTTCGACAATTTAGTCTGTGCAGCAGGTGAGTTCGTCAGAGAACATTGCCAAAAATTTTGCGTTAGTAAAAAAAATAGCAAACCAATACTAAATAAGCCTTGAGCTACGGATAATGGAAGAGAGCTATACTTGGACAATCCTAGAAGTTGTGAACAAGAAATGAAGTGAACTTGCTATCGTTTCTTGACATTTAATACCTGCACAATCTACTCAGGGTTGAATAAAAAATGAAAACAGCAGCTTTTGCAGTTGTAATGAATTAATGAAGATGTTTGCTTATGACGAGCATCTATGTATTTCATCAATGAACGTTAGACCCAATTTGCTTGAATTTGTGGTATAACCGTTGTATTTTAAATTCTATATTACATCTTTTGGCTTGTCCCAGAAAATTTGCGTTGTCTCACATAGGGAATGCGATTTCGCAAAGAGTTATGCTACTTAGTTGGAACTCTACTTTAAGTTATTTGCGTATCAAGCAGTAGCTTCTACAAGACTCCACATTGCACATGAACAAGTATTTTACTATACATTATCTAGTTCTGCCTAGATCTTCGAAATGCGTCTGACTATTAAACATAACTCACGACTTCCGACAAAAGTGCCATAACTAACTCTTTGCGAAATCGCATTCCCTATAAATCCCCCCAATGCTACTAGATATGTGTATACCCGGAACCCTCAGTAGTCTCATCCTTTATCAGGCTGCTGAGAGAGAGAGAGCTCTGACAAAATCTGGATGGAGCTTGCAGTTATTGCCTTCTCTTCATGGTCATCTTAGAGCTCACGCCGGCTCTTATCTTAACAGACCAGAGAGGGCCGCCATGAGTGTCCATCAAGCAACACTCGCTGGTCACTTGAGGTCAGCCTGTACCTGTTGCCCAAGGATTCTACAAGGCCTGACATTCATTACCTCCCCTTGGGTGCATATTGGCTACCAGTACAACTTCGGACACTCCCTTCTGCGGGAAACCCCGATGAGTGGAGATAACCCAGCATGCACTGGCGCATTAATTATTTTATATCCCTGCGTTACACGGCCGCTGCCCTGTAGTGGTCTTGATAAACACGCCAGACCAAAGGCTACTCATTAGACAGGAGTGAAGATAGAGGACAAAGGGGCAAGCTCTTGTTTACTCCTGACCATGGCAATACATTTAGATACTCGGGTAGAGGCCTACAAGTTATCCTCGTATACATAGATCAATAGCATTACAATTTTCGTACCCGATGACTACGTCTGTATCAGAAACATTGAAAAAAAATGAAAGTCGCAATGCTGTAACCACTAACTGAAGGAAGGTTGAAGAAAATAACTATGAGTATTGACAATGATGCTAGCTGTATACCCACTGACACTTCTTTTGTAATATTAAAAGCTACATGGAAAACTTGCGATGCCACAACTGCTTATCCTCAAAATTGCATTCATACCGGTATAGGATTCGAGTGAATGTTTAAAGAACTTACAAAAATCTCGAAATTTTAGAAGGCGAAATTATCATGACAAACAGCAAATTGAAGAGGTTTAGAAGGCTAAATTATCAGGACAAACAGCAAATTGAAGAGTTTTAGAAGGCTAAATTATCAGGACAAACAGCAAACTGAAGAGGTTTAGAAGGCTAAATTATCAGGACAAACAGCAAACTGAAGAGGTTTAGAAGGCTAAATTATCAGGACAAACAGCAAACTGAAGAGGTTTAGAAGGCTAAATTATCAGGACAAACAGCAAATTGAAGAGTTTTTTTTTTGTGTGTATTTAAAAAAAAAGTGTTATATCTTTCCTTCCTTTTTGATTTGTAAATCACTAGAAAAACTCCAAACGACAAGCTTCTAACGTTTTTTTTTTTTTCTTAAACTTCTATTCTCAATTTTTATAAAGCCCAAACAGAGTAAAAAAAACAACAACAAAAAAAGGAATATACATATAAAATTATATATATATATATATATATATATATATATATATAACATTCACACTTGGGTCAAGCTTATACAGTCTAGAGCTAGATCATGCTCATGGGTCAAGGATTGAGCAATGACCAGACACGGTTATGACATATGTGAATGACGTCAGATATCTGTTCAACCACTTGACTGGCCACTCACTGAGGGAGGTGGCTGGTTGTGCTAGTAAGGTTCGTCTCCTAAGTTCACCTATAAAATTTTACCTAATTTACAGGAAATCTTTAAAGAAGAATGTCTCACAAGTCGTACCCTCAAGAACTTATTGCCGGAAGCCGGCTTCTCTGAATGTATGGTCAGTTGGTCGGTTACTGTAACTGAAAGCCCAGCTGTGCTTGACCTTTTGTATGTCAAATCTGACCACTCTTTCTCCGCACATTAGACACGGGTTTTGGTTCCAGGTTTGTGGCGTTCCGGTCATGTGGAACCGAGTGACCGGCCGTTATCTTCTTTGCGCAGGCGCAGGAAGTGAAAGTGCGCAGTCAGCGCTTCCTGGTGCAGCTTGAAGGCTGGAGGTCAAAGTTCGTAAGCTAAACCTCAGACCTTAAATATTGATTGAACTTCCTGTACACTTTTGAAAATGGCTATATTCCACGAATGTTTGAAGAATATGTGCATGGTCAGAAGTGAAACAGACGAGATTCCTTACTTAAGCAATTAAATATATATATATATATATATATAAAATAACATTTTTGCGTTTATATTTCTTGTCGTCATCATTAATTTCGTTTGTTTTTTACGATTGGACCGTGGATTGGTGAGGAATACTATTGATGATCTGCTAGGTCTACCAGTTAATGCTATCGTGACTTTTGATGATAAAATACATGCAATTATTTTACAGTTAAACAATATTGTTCAATAACTCTCCATTCTGTCCTGCCAAAAGAAATTTTGTTGTTCTGCTGAGTTTTGCGATAAAGTAAAACGGAAAAGCACTTTCTGGGATTACTTTATTTTAAAAAAGATTTCACATAATTTATTAAAAGTCCTTTTTTAAAAGTTTAAAATCATTTTTCATCTTTTTTTTTTTCAAAGTGGTCTAAGAATCTGAAACAATGTGATCCAAAGCTTCCAAGTGTCTAATTTGTTATTTTCATTAAAACTAAATTTGATATCATTAATTTTTTTTCGTCTAATCAAATCATTCTTTAGGTGCGTTTATCTTGTCGTGTGTATTTTTTTCTTCTGTTAATGTCTAGTGTGACGAAAATTACTTTGAATGGAATTCTAGTATAGGAGTGCCAAAAAAAAAAAAAAACCACTTATCAAAAATCAACTATCAAATCCTCTTATTCTAGAAACTCAGTGATTAAAGATTTAGCAAAGATAAGTACCAAATTTTCTTGCAACTGTATGTTGAAAAATATTTCATACACATCAGCGACTTTTGAATTTCACATTTCCAGAGCTGTGGTATTAAAAGCCATGCCTAAGACAAAACAGTTAGCTACTTTGTAAAACCTAAATCTATTTAGAATCGTTTAAGATGTTCTTTTTAATGTAGCTTGACTCACATGGGAGCTATGAATTCCCGCAGAGAACTTTTAGGCACTTGTAGGGGAGTTGTAGGGGAGTTGTAATTAACGCTTGAGAGAATCTTGAATCAGATTATGAAAATAGAGAGTGGTCTGATTTTATATTACAAATATCTTCTTCAATAGTTTTCTCAAATGCCATGTCAAAATTTAAAATTCTATTATTCAAGCTTGTATGATGCTGAAAGTTACGCCAAAATGCCCAAAAAAGAAAGATTGCCATTGATTCTTAGCTTCTCTAATTTGAATCAAATACCGAAGTTCCAATATTATCCTGACATGATGATTCAGGGCCTGAAATTCCTATGGCTCCCAGCGCGACTAAGCTTTGATGTTTAACGCCAGTCTAAGTCAGATGACGTACAAGGAAAACAAATCTTATCTCGTCCTTGTAACCAAACCCGTTAGAACTCTCCAGTAAT
Organism: Elysia crispata; assembly: GCA_033675545.1. Classification (NCBI taxonomy): domain Eukaryota; kingdom Metazoa; phylum Mollusca; class Gastropoda; family Plakobranchidae; genus Elysia; species Elysia crispata. Next base: position 214,889 of record JAWDGP010000129.1, on the reverse strand, counting down.
GGCCAATGACCAGGGAGCAACAGGTCAGCCTGGCAATAGCTTCGGCCTGGTCCATCGCTAATTCACTTAACACATGGCTTCTCTCAGAGGAGGAATGTCATAATTCTGTCGTGGCCACAGCTGGTCTCTAGGGCTACTCGCTCGCCCAGAAATCCACACGTGCGACCTGATAGAAGATTTGCGTCGTCTTTTGTGTATTTATTTGTTTTTTTTTTCCTTCTGCAGGTGCTACCAATATAAGAGAGTCAATGAGAGCAAAAAAAATAATAAAAAAAAAGTTATGGTAGGGCGAAGTTCGAATAAAAATGCTTTTGTTATGGAAAGTAATCTCATCTTTGATCTATCTCCTTTTGTGAGACTAATACATATTATTTACTCCGTGATTTGCCGAAATACATTTCTCTCAACAAGCTACATAATCATCACAATCTATCTTAATCTCATCTCAATCAAATATTCACTGTTTCTACCAAGACGCCAAGTTATCTATCTGTCTATCGAAATCCACAACTTTTAGTCTTTCATTTCTTTATCTTTCTTTCCTATTTATATAAATGTATATTAATTTATCTATTTATCCATCGCTCTATCTGACTATTTATCCAACCATATTTCATGCAGATATAATTATTTCTGTAACTTTTTATCTTCTTATCTTTTTCCTCTATAATCTCTATAATCTTCTCTCACCCTATCTTTCTATCCGCCAAGCTTGTCCATCTTTCAGTCTATCTAATTACCCCTTTCTTTCACGTCCTTTAACTATGTACCTGTTTTCTGCCAAAGACCGTTACGATTTGACCTCGATAGCACCTTACGAAAACCAGCGAACCTGCCACATCTTTTTTAACCATTCTGGCACCCATCGGTTATTCTAATTACACGCATCACAAAGTATCGCATCTCGCTTTAATGACCATCTCCGAGAGTCCCCTCTACCTCTCTGAACTTTCAATGAAAAATAAATTAAAAAAAAAAAAAGATAATAAAGCAAAAAAAAAAAAGAGGAAAAGAAAAAAGATTATCGCACGTTATCACCCATCCCCCTCCCCCCCCCCCCCCAAAAAAAAAAAAAAATTATGTACTTTTCATCTGAGGCTTAACTAATTTGGTTACACAGTTACAGATTACCTCTTCAGAGGCCAAAGTGGCAAGAAAAAAAAGTAGGTTTTTGGCCTTACTCTGGCCAAAGTTCATGGTTAGATAAGATTTGAGAGTCCAATAAAAACAAAAGTTTGTATGCTGCCTGTTGATACTTTACCAATGTAAAAGTCACGTTGTCATTATAATTTTATTTTAGATTCTCATTTTTCAGTTAGAAAAAATTATTTGAAGTTCTTTCTTTATTATCTTATTTATTCATTCATTCATTCATTCATTTGGTTTCCTTGATCTTCTTTAGCACGAAACCATATTCTCATAATATATGCTTTTCTTTTGACCACGCCGGTGTACAGATGTGTGTCCTGAAGACTGCATAATGCTACGTCTCTATATTTATTTCTGTCTTCTTCCTCTTCTTCTTTTTTCTCTCCTTATTTCCTTTTCTCTCTTCATCTGTACCTTTGCCCGTAAAATCTCCTTTTTTCTTGCTTCTTTTTATCTCAGCTAATTTTCTATGTGTCTCTTTTTTCTGTAACTATTGCTGATTTTCTCTCTCTCTCTCTCTCTCTCTCTCTCTCTCTCTCTCTCTCTCTCTCTCTCTCTCTCTCTCTCTCTCTCTCTCTCTCTCTTTTTGTATGACTTTCTCTTTCCCCCCATTCTCTCTCTCTGTGATTCTCTGTCTCTTTCTTTGTCTCTCTGCCTCCCTACCCTCCTCTCTATCTTAAGTTCTCTGTCTCTCTTTCTCTGTCTCTTTTTGTGTTTCTCTCTTTCTCTCTCTCTATCTCTCTCTCTCTATCCATGTAGAACTCTGTAGCAGTCTCTCTCTCTCTCTCTCTCTCTCTCTCTTTTGTTTAACTTTCTTTCCCTCCCTCTCTCTGTGAATTTCTATCTCTTTCATGTCTCTGTCTCCATCACCCTCTCTCTCCCTCTCTCTCTCCTTTGGTTTTTTTTAACAACAAAAGGCATGTGAGTAACCCAGGTTCAAGCTGTTAATGCCATTACCAGAAATAAGTGGCATCTTTCACTAGTGAGCAGTGGACCGCTGGAAACAGTGATATCAGAGAAGAATGCCACAACTGGACATTATGTCTTCCAACTGGTCTCGATTACAGCATTCTTGTGGTTTACAGCCATTGCTTTAAAGTCTTTTCGCTGACGCTATCAAAAACTGTTGCTAGGCTATGTCAAAAGTCTTTTAACTATTGCTACTGAAAACTGATCTTTTATTGCCTCCTCCTTCTATTTCTTCGGGTTTTACGATTCATTTTTATCATTCGTATGTTTTCAATGTTTTGATGACTCTTCCATTGTCTTACGTCAGTGATCGAATTGTAATTTTTACTTGCGCATTTCAAATATTGGTGAAACAGTTGAGTTAAAAACATGAGAATGCAGATAATTCTGTTATCTCAGAGTCTATTTAGAGACCATTCTAAACGCTTATTTTAAGGCCTTAAATACATAAAAAAAACCCGAACCAATACGTGCACTAACTTACGGGAATTCATGCCACTTGTTCGTACTTCAACGATAATGACCGCTGAAAAGGATCTGTAAAAAGATTTGAATTTTTCAAAATTTGAATTCAAAACGGATTTTCAAACATTAGGTATCATTGGCAAAGGACGGGCGTCTTTTTTTGCCATGTAGTTTTAATATACTTAGGTATTAAGTCCTTAAGTTAAGTCGGATGATTCACTGTTTGCCACGGGAAAGGTCACAGAGTGCTCACCAGTAAGGACATTAGGCACTTCTCTCTCTCTCTCTCACTTGACAGACGGGTAGGGCTGACACCGTTCCAGTATGGTTGCTTTTGTTTTGTTTTGTTTGTTTTTTTTTTGGTTTTTTTTTACCAGAGGTCGTATTTGATGTCAAGTTCATTATCTTGGTCGTCACTTATTTTTTTTTATTTTTAACCGTTCATTGATTTTTCTTTGTTTCGTTTTGCTCCGACTCATGTTTAATCTGGAATACGGAGCTTATAAAAGGGCCCAAGTTGTGGTGAATGTCTTTAAAGAAAATAAACACCATCATTGCGTTTTACACTCTGTTTTGTTTTAGGTTTTTTTTTTTTGTTATTTATGAAACCTACAACAAAACGGAGCGTAAAACGCAATGATGATATAATTATATTTCATCAATGAAAAAAAAATTGTGTCCACACATTTTGAATCCTAATTACTAACTTGATAAACTCATAAATCTCTGTTCAAATTGTGATCAAACATCAAATATCAAACATCAAACACCAAACATCAAACATCAAACATCAAACATCCGATTTTCGTCAATTTTTAATTAGCGGAGCGTGGTTGACCGATTTTCCTTCCTCATTAGTTTATCCCGCAAATACAAACAAGCAAATTTAGTAACTCGCTACACGAATAATACACATTTATTTTCCTAAGCAAGGATAAAATTCCCAGTAAATCGTAACTGATGAGGACAAATCATTTCTCTTCCTCAGCTTGGAATACAATATGATGTCAAAACCTTAGCAGGATTTCTCCTACTAAAAACAAGAAAACAGCAACAACAACCACAACAACAACAACAGCAGTAAAAACAACAATTCCAACAACAAGGAGACTAATAACTCTGCAAGTGTAGAAATTATTACTTGGTTTTTTTTATATCCCGATATAATAGTTTAACCTTGTTTCGGCCACGATCTCCAAATTTGATTGTGGGGATGTTTCTTCTGGGCTTTCTCTTCCTCAGGTGATGAGGTGCAGTTTGATCTGCAAGCATAACTAAAGATTTTAAAGATGGAAAGATCTGTTGATGTGATAACTATTTCTGAAATGATGGATAACAGAGTAATATACCGGTCTAATTATCTTAACGTGCCACACACGTCTACAGATGTGTTGAAGTGGTAACTGGAAATCATTCGAGCATCGCTTGGTCTTTTCATTATTTTTTCTTTAAATGAAAGAATAATATTCAGGTCCAATTCTCTAAACCTCCCAAAAATGTGGTAAAAATCTGAGCAATTTCGCGTGGCCACACTTGTGTACAGATGAGTTGAAGTGGTAACTAGAAATCATTCTAGCAGCGCTTTTTCCTTTCATTTTAGTTTTTTTTAGTAAATGACGAAGAAAAGAATAATATTCAGGTCCAATTCTCTAAACCTCCCAAAAAAATGTGGTAAACTCGGAGCAGTTCCGCCCCCCTAAACACTTCCACAGAGCTATATACCACAAAGCACTGAAACAACGTATCTGGACGTGGCTGCAAGAACAGAGCTGAGTTTCTCACCCCGCCAGTCATGACGAGTTAAGTTGATCTGATGGCGGAATTCTGGCCCTTGCAAGGCAGCAGCTGATCCTGCCTAAGAACAATGCATGCCGGAACCTCGATGACAGAGCTCGTTTAACAAAGTAATCACTTCCGGTGTATAACTAATTACAGATAGTTATCGTTTCTTTCGTTGTTTAGGCTAATGGATTGGTTGGTGATGTCCACTAAAGATAAAAATCGTATCATAATGGCGGATTGTGCTGTGTTGCTTAGGAATGGAATACGGTATTATTTCAGGACGTAAAATTTCAGGAATTTTTTATATTCATCTATATAACGTTAAAAAAACACAAAATCCTAAGAAACAAGAGGCCTTGAGTATGAAATTATAAAATTAAAATAACTGCTATGCAAATCACAGTTTATTATTAAGTTTAATATAGGTAATCCACTACAAATACATCCCATACACATTGAATGACACTAAACACGTTTATCTAAAGTAAATTGATGTTTTTGTGAAATGGCATTGATCTCCTAAAGGAGAAGTCGATTGAAGTTACCAACGAAAATCTTGTATTTTGTTTTCATGATTACTGGCGTTGCCTGCTTACAATAATTTTATAATTAGCTCTATCATACTCTGATGTTACCACGGTGCTTAGAAATGCATTTTGCTATGTTTTAATTCGGCTGACTATTTTTTCTTTGATCTCAAATGATTCATATGTGAAAAATTATGACATGAATGATTTTGATACTTTAAACAAAGCTTTTTCCTTAAATATTCTTCTGGGATAAAAATAACCGAAAGCTTTAAGTTCACTCTGAGGCGATGATGTAAAGTCTTAAGTCTATAGAAATAATGGAGAAATTGAGTTTTGTTTACTTTACATTACAATATTTTTCTCACATTCCAATTTCCAAATTCAGCTCGTTATGACTGGCTTTGAAAAAAAATCCATAACTTAGAATAATGAACCCCATATTTCTCCAAGTTCTAACTTTGACAGGTGTTCCGTTGATTGGACTCTGAAACCTGACAGAAGAGATGGAAAGAATGATGACCGTGTTTGTGTGTGTGTTTGTCTGGAAGTGTGGGTGTCTTGGGAATGGAATATGAGGTAAACTGTAAGCTAATTAAGCTAAAGTGGAGGAGAAGACTGAAATAAATTAGTTCAGAGTGGTCTGACCTTGCCATCTGGCCAAGGCATCTGCTGGGTCAATAGTAGATTAGTCAGAAACCTCTTATTAATTCTTATACGGTTTTTTATGGCAATTTTGGTCGTGAGTAAGCGGTCTTTTCGCAACGAGTGACGAGAAAAATAATAACAAGACAACGGCAAACAAACAAAAAAAAAAATACAGCATACCCTCTCTCTCTCTCTCTCTCTCTCTCTCTCTCTCTCTCTCTCGCTCTCTCTGTCTCTCTCTGTCTCTCTCTCACCCCCACTCTCTCTCTCACACACACACGCATACACTCCTACTAGTTCGAGAAAAAAATATCTTCTTGGAGAGTAAAACTTGACATGTAACATTTGAAAACCTTATTACCATTGGGCCTAAAAAGCCAAAAAATCATTGCTTAAAATCGTTTTGAAAGGAAAGGAGAATACTATTTACACTGGTAAACAAAACAAAAAAAATGAGCGAGACATTAATCCATGCATGGAGCCCCAAGCTGATAGAAAATTCATTACCTTCATAAATTATATAACCGGTATATGCCTACCTCACTTTTAATCCCTACATATTTAAAAGCATTAGAGAAATAATATTAAAAAAAAAAAAAAAAAAAAAAAAAAAAAACACAAAAAACACAAAAAAACCCACCAAAAAAAACAAAACAAACAAAAACAAACAAAACAGTCGCCCGTGACCTCTGACCTCTAGACATGCGTATCTTTCTTGTAGGCGCATGTTGGTAATTCTCTCCCCTGGGCTGTGGCAGAGAGCAGATTCATCATACTTAGTTCCGCATGATCCTGGAGCTCGGGCGGACATCAGACGTTGCCTGATAACAGTGTTTTAATCACTGGCCATTCTCAGATCTGCTGCTGCTCCGTCTGCGTTAATCGCCCAGTCAGGCCGGACCGTGGAGGTTCTCCATTACAGAGGCGGGCCAGACGATGTGAGCGCTAAATATACGGAGAATAAACCCTTCTGAAGTGAGGAAGTAGTTATAGGTTTGTGCAGTTCTCAGACTCGGTGTTCTCGTGTAATGTGTTCCGTAAACGTAGATGTCAGTCTATCACTCTTTCTGTCTGTCTGTCGGTCTCTCTCATCTGTCTGTCGGTCTCTCTCTCTCTCTCTCTCTCTCTCTCTCTCTCTCTCTCTCTCTCTTTCTCTCCCTCCCTCCCTCTCTCTCCCTCTCTCTCTCACTCTCTCTTTCTTTCTCTACCCACCTATCTCTCTCACACAGTCTCTATTCTTTATCTATCTATCTACTATCCATCTAAATTTAATAAACTATTTCTTATATATAGGCCTACTCATAACATGCATGTTACGAGTACTATCGTTATCTCTCATACGGAGTCTCTATTTATTTTTCCTTTTGTTCTTTCCATTGCTCTTTCACTCCTCTAGCTCTTTCTTTCCGTTTATGCTATTAATATTCTCCATATACCTTTGTCTCTTTTTGTCTGTCTATATGTGTCTGTTTCTATTTCTCTAGCTTTTGTTCTTTCCATTGCTCTTTCACTCCTCTAGCTCTTTCTTTCCGTTTATGCTATTAATATTCTCCATATACCTTTGTCTCTTTTTGTCTGTCTATATGTGTCTGTTTCTATTTCTCTAGCTTTTTCTTGACAATTATGCCTTTCTGTTTGTTGTTTTTACCCCATCTTCTGGTATCCCTTGTCTCTATCTTTCTGTTTAAGACTGTTTCTCTTTAAATTTCTTGTATTTCCACTCATTTATCTCTATTCTATGACTATCTATATATCCATCTGCTTATCTATTTATCTGTCTTTCTATCTATCTTTTTATCTATCTATCTATCTATCTATTCATCTATCTGTCTATTCATCTGTCTATCTATCTATCTATCTACCTATTCATCTTTCCATCTATCTATATTTTTATCTATCTATCTATCTATCTATCTATCCATCTTTCCATCTATCTGTCTATTTATCTATCTATCCATCCATCTATCTATCTATCCATCTATCTATCTATCTGTCTATCTATCCATCTATCTTTCTACCTTTCTATCCTCGCCAGCTTCGATTTTAACAACTTCCATAAGGTCAAAATATTTGTCAACATTAATTTATCAAGATCCACAGGCCTGGGATGTGAACCAACCTTGTCAAAGCGCTTTACGGAGCAGATTGGTCAACGCTCAAACCTGACAAGTCGTGAGAACATGTTGGCTGTATCCTAGCCCTGACTTAGTTGCCCCACATAATTTGACCCAAACAAGCAAATCAAAAGTATTTTATTTCTATTTTGGCGAAAGGTGAAAAAGGCGCAGATATGCTCTTTCACTCCTGATGCAGTTGGACTTTGTAAGAAAACGTGATAGATTAGGCGGTGGAAAGAGATAAAGAATGAGTGATAGAAAGTGTAAGAGAAACGTAGGGAGAGGCAGAAACACTCACACACACACACATATAAATGTATACATTTATTATGTCCTTATATTTTCACGTCTCCCGTCCTTTTAGTCGGTCTCGAGGTAAATCTAGATTTGTGGTTGATTTTTCTATACTATATATATATATGTGTGAGGTAGCCAGGAACTTTTAGGCTCCTGTGGGAAATTATTGTTTTAAACTTTAGGGCTTTAAACAGAAACATTCAATTTTTCGAGACTTCGCACTGTTTAGCTTCTCATGAACAGCCACCCATCTTAAAAAGTTTCAAAATCCTGAAGCAACTGTAAATATTGGAGTTTGTTTTCGTGTGTGTATGCGCTTTTGTGAAGATACCTGCACTCTGTAAGAAAGCTTTCCTTGACAACAACGTATTTTCTCAGTTTTTTATTCCCCAATTTTGTGTTAGGTTTAAAATCAAATCCCAGTGAAATCTTAAAATATTATATATATATATATATATATATATATATATATATATAAACCTTTAAATGCCAGCAAGTGATAGGACTTTAACAAAACATGGAAATTGCAACTTGTTCAGACTAGTCATTGACCCTAAAATTTACAGGTAATCTCACATATAGCCTCCATACACACTAATTAATTTATCCTTACATATTCAGATATGATAGATCGATACACTGCCTCCTACAACCCCTAACCTATCCATGCATAAATAAACCCACACATATACTCATAGCACATATACATATATACACATTAGCTTAGGTACAACATATAAGCAATGTGTACAGACACACAGGCAGGCAGACAAGTAAGCTTTTAGATAGAATTACAAGAAATACAGGCGGAAAAAAACAACCAAAAATTTATGGACATCAGGAGAAAGAGAGATATAATATATATTTAAAAAAAAAAAAAGGGTTAGTCAGCGCAAATTATGGGAAAGAAGAACACAATATGACATATTGAGAGGGAGAGAAAAAATGGGAGATAGAGTGAGAGAGAAGAGAGAGAGAGAGAGAGAGAGAGAGAGAGAGAGAGAGAGAGAGAGAGAGAGAGAGAGAGAGAGAGAGAGAGAGAGAGAGAGAGAGAGAGAGAGAGAGAGAGACAGAGAGAGACAGAGAGACAGAGAGACAGACAGACAGACAGACAGACAGACAGACGGATTCAGAGACACTGACAGAGACAGACAAACAGAGACAGAAACAGAGAGAAGGGACGGCGAATCACATTGAAAGATAGACAAGCAGACATAGACAGCCAGACAAAATGAAATTTAAATTATTAGTAACCACCAAATAAACCCCAAGAGCTCACTTCTAAGATTATTAGATTTTTTTGTGCTGAGAATGCGAAATTTTGACAGGGATACAATTGGCGGAAAAACCGCAACAAAAAGGAAAGAGAAGTGCAGAAAGCTAGATCTAGATCTAGGTATTCTCAAGTTTTTTTTTTTTTATCTCTTTTTTTTTATATATATATATTAAAATTGAGTTCTATTGTCTCATCTAGATTTAAGTGGTGTGTGAGTCATCCGCGAATTTTTTTTTTGTCCCGGTCTCTAGTCCGTGTCTGAATGACAGGAAACTGGGGCTGTTGAAAAGCTCTCGAGTTTAACAACAATTCTCAAGCGGTGGCAGAAGTCGAGGTCAGAAAGATGAGCGTTGCGGAACGTTGCTCTAGACCTGGTGTGGCAGGGAGATAGGGGGCAAAGCGCTCACGGATTGGCTGCTTAGAACTGGGCCGTGTCTCAGTTAGATTTATGACATTTTCGTATTTCCACGGTAACAATGTCAGTCCAGCTATTTTACCCATGGAATTGGTTCCATCTTTAGGTGGTCATCGTGACAAGGATGTCTGGAGAATTTTGACAATTTTTTATGCAAATCTCTCCATGTAAGTTAGATTTATGACATTTCTTATTTCCACGACAAGAATGTCAGCCCAGCTATTTTACCCATGGATTTTGGTTCCATCTTTAGGTGCTCATCGTGACAAGGATGTCTGGAAAATTATGACGATTTTTTACATAAATCTCTCCATGTATGAATGCGCCACTTTGTAAATGTAATTCACAGCTTCACTTCCAGAATCTTGCTGGCAGTCTCCCCTTCTTCGTCTCTGCAGGATAATCTCTGGTCTGAAAAACTAGTCCACCCAACACAATTTTGATCTCGAAAGATACATCGCCTAGAGCGACTCAAAGGCAGCGAGACATAGGCATTGAAGAAGCGGAAATAAAAGGCAGAATATTGAGGTAAAGGGAAGATTTGCAAAAGAAGATCCTTCGGGAAAAACAGCTAGCAACTTAAACTAGTCCATACCTCACGACGATCATTAACAAGTCTGGGACCGGTACTTACAAATACGTAGGAATTTGCAACACATCATAATTTATGCCAAAAGCATATGCGTTGCGGAAGGCTTTTGACGATTTATTAATATGATCCTCAATCTCTTGGCTGCACACAACTCCGACAACAAAAAAGGTCACAACAGGGTAGACCGTGCCAATCTGGTCGCTTTCTACTCGAAATATTGATGGAGAGATTATGCAACCTTGCTTGCCTTGTTTTAGGAAAATGTACGATTATTACAATTTAGAAATACAATTTAAAAAAGGGGCAAAAAGAAGCAGAAGCAGATCTATATACGAAAGGAAGTGGCCAGTAGCAAAACAAATCGCCGGAAGTTGCCAGAATGCAACAGTTGTAGTAAGATTGTCCTGATCCGCTACATACACAGACGGTTGGCAAAAACTAAGGTGATTGCTTTTTGGCCACATTCAAGCTATCTCATTTACCTGAAGATAAAGATCTATTCTTCTATAAAGATAACACTTATAACTTGTATGATTCTCCGAAGAGCATGAAAACGCAAATATTATTTTTTTTTTATTTTCCGTATAGATTATGCAAAATCTATCGACTAATTCTATATTATTAACTTTTAATGAGAAAAAAATTCCACCGATTTTGTCCTTCTTGCCCCAAACTTTGGCTGCTGTGAGATTAACCAGGACACACTCCACTCCACGTTGCTCTTGCGCCTGCGCACCAGAGAGGGTTGAGTAATCTGGTTTCCATGTCTCTGCAGCAGACATTTCTCAGTGTCTCGAGGAAACTTCTGCTGAAGCAGTTAAAGAGCATCTTGATTCTGTGTCCGTTGACCTTTGGTGGGTGTCGCCTGAAATCACGACAAGTGGGGCGGGTCACCTTGAAAGGGAAATCACTCGTGTAAGCGGGACTTGTCTGGCGTGAGTGCGCATCGGTGTTGATAAGAAGAATTATAATTATGATGATTATGATGATGATGATGATGATGATGATAATAATAATAATAATAATATAAACTATATACTACTACTACTACTACTACTACTACTACTACTACTACTACTACTACTACTACTACTACTACTACTACTACTACTACTACTACTACTACTACTACTACTACTACTACTACTACTACTACTACTACTACTACTACTACTACTACTACTACTACTACTGCTACTACTACTATCATTAATACCGAGTTGCCCTCATAAGAGTCAAGTTCCATTTTCACGTGTGACTCTGCACATTTCTTTTGTCCGTGTTTTTGAATATTTTCACTTAAAATGCGGGGTTAAGAATGCAAAAAAGAAATTCCATGAATTCTTACCAAGAGTACCAATCGAGACATTAAGATCAAGTTTTGTTAGTGCAAGGAGGTGAATGTTATTTGTTACGCAAGGCTCGTTGCAGTCTGTATCTTTATTCATGGACAAGAAGTACATGGAAGTTACATTTAGCCACTTATTAGTTTTAATAATATTGCTTAGAATTTGTTTTTTCCGTGCAAAGCACCGACTTATATTTCAATATGTAATCTAAAATGTCTATGTGGCTAAAACAATTAGGCGTGCCTCTTTGTGTTCACTTTTTTCTTTCCCTCTTTATTTATTTATTTTTTAAGTGTGTTATATGTTTTTTTTTTTTGTATTGTATCCAAGTGGTACCAGCAAGCTCTTACAATTTGAGGTCCACGGATAATGGATAAGAGAGCATTGACCGATTTTCATTTCAGTCGCAACGAAAAAGTCGGTTTTTAAAATCTTAACTCTTTTTTTAATGCTTTGAATGTGTTTTTAAAAGTACTAAAAAAAAAAAAAAAATACAGTCTTGTCCAAAACATGTCCAAATAAAAAGGGCATCACACTTTACTAACAAGGTGAACTAGACTAAACATTCTGTAATAAGAGATAAAATGCCTCTAAAAAAATAATATAACATGAATGGAGCCATAGTTTTGACACTAAGGGTTTGTCAAGTAATTAAGTCTGAGGTCAAGAGTATTTTAAACAGTCCTCGCATTAACAGCTTCGTGGTCAAGATGAAATGGACGTCTGGTCAGGCCCTCTGGTCAGACGTATTGGCACAACTATCTAGTCTTTGGTTTCCGCCGTGGTCGAGTGGACTTTTGTAATGGTCAGCTCGAATAATAAGAAGCACTGACAGAACAGAATCGCCGTGCAGATTGGCTACGGACATGTTCTAAAAATAATCTTGACCGTAGGATCAGCTAATTGTGTTCTCGCATTTTCGTTGTTTTAACCAGCTCGTATTAATAGGGAGAAAAAGTGTGACGTCACTTGTTGGTTCTAACAATCTGAGGATGAGAGCAGCCGAACTTTTTTTTTTTTAATCTTTGATTCGCCAGCAGTATTGAACTTACAATTTGTGATACTCAGTTAGAGCAACAATGTCCTATGTTGTTAATCTATTCGACAATTCTTGGATCATTTATGCAAGTAAGACAACCATTGTTTAGAGCCAGTTACTTAGAGGAAATGACATCATGACTATGTAAAGAATACACATCGCGAATTTTCCAAAGAGAAAGTGGACACAGAAGACACAGAAAGGCAGTTGGTGAATAGAGTACGATAAAACAGTTTGATAATTTCTTGAAATGCAAATCTATTTATAAATCCTCTCAAGTATTGATTTATTTTGTTGTCATGAAAAAAAAAAACCACCGAAAAACTGATCTAGCAAAACAAACGTAAACAGATTTGCAAACTAAGCATATGCGTTTCAAACTTAAAAAAAAAAACAAGGAAAAAAAAAGTAAAAAATTGGCACGAAAACACAAAAACCACAAACAAAACCAAAAAAATAAAAAAAAATAAAAAAGCGGAAATGCACTGGATGTGTAAGATACAAGTACTTTGGCATGCTGATATATTTTACACATTAACGAACAGAGAGAGACAGAGACTGAGAGAGAGAGAGAAAGGGGGGGGGGGCGCGAGTAGCGACAGAGAGAGAGAGAGAGAGAGAGAGAGAGAGAGAGAGAGAGAGAGAGAGAGAGAGAGAGAGAGAGAGAGAGAGAGAGAGAAATTTATAAGAACAAAGGACAGAGAGAGAGAGAGAAATACAAACAGAAAAAAGCATATTACGAGACAGATACAGAGCGACACGGGCAGAGGCAGAGAGCTACCGACAAAGTGAGAGACAAGAGTCAGAAAGAGGCTGGCACGTAGTCAGATAGACAGAGTCAGATGTAGAGACAGAGACAGAGGCAAAGAGATAGAGAGACAGAGACAGAGAAACAGAGAGAGAGAGAGAGAGAGAGAGAGAGAGAGAGAGAGAGAGAGAGAGAGAGAGAGAGAGAGAGAGGGAGAGAGAGAGAGAGACAGAGACAGAGACAGAGAAACAGAGAGAGAGAGACAGAGACAGAGACAGAGAAACAGAGAGAGAGAGACTAACACGGCAGGGGAAAAAAAGAGAAAATTTTGTTGGCTACTAAACTTTCCGGAAACGGTATCTGGGCGTGCCCTGACACCAGCTGTGCTTGCAGACACCACACACTCTCTAGCACTGGCGTGACCTTGCAAGGTTAAAGACATCCAGGTCTATCAGCGAACGCGCATTCAGCTCACGTGTAACAATATCTTAGATACCGTGCACTTCTGGGCAATGCACGACTGCTTTTCGTTTCGTTTCCTTTTATTGAAGTATAAGTTCAATTTTTTTTTGCTAAAAAACATTTGAGCATCAAACAATATGTAAAACTTTTTTTTTTTGCTTTTTGTTTTGTTGTTGCTGCTGTTGCTGCTGCTGTTGATGTTGTTGTTGTTGTTGTTGTTGTTGTTGTTGTTGTTCTATTTTGTATCCTTGATTGATTTTGTTTTAGTTTGACTCATTTGTCGCATCTGGTTCAGGGAACAAAGAACTTCCCTGTCCCAAATCGAATTTTATTCCGATGAAGAAGTTAAGTGCACTATAAGTTTGTTGTTTTTTTTATCTTGTTCAGATGTCTCACACTTGACACAACCTGAACCCCTTGAGAAGAAAATGTTCGAGATGGAAAACGCTTTGTCTAGTACTAAAGTTTATCAATTTTGTCCGTTTCAGTTTGGTCATCTCTGGCTTAGAAAGTTCCAAAAATTGAAGAAGTGCACTTGATCGCGGTGTAAATTGGTTTTTATGCATTCCTATTAAAATTTAAAAAAAAAAAAATCAGGTCTTCATGAACTTTTTATCGAGGGAAAGGCTTTTTTGTGAATTGTCGGCAGCCATTTTCTTTAACCGAATTTCTTTCTTTATTCAATGGCAAAAGAAGACCAAAAACCTTTCAGACGCAATAACAAAGGTTAAAACTTTAACTTAATTTTAATTGATATCAAGTGAAACTAATAAACTTGTTTATTAAAAAAGGAGAAAAGACGAAATGGCAATTTTGAGGACGCGATGGGCATAAAACAATTTTTCTGTTTAAAAAAAAAACAAAAAAAAAAAAAAAAACCCACTGTGTTGATCTATCTAATTGAGCCCTTTATTAACTAACCTAAAATTTCGCACGAGAGCTGTTAAAACTTAAAAACATTACGCCTCACTTTCGCAATTGGGTACACCCATTTTCACTGAAGCCTAGCCTTTTTTCTATTTGATATTTCCATGCGTGCAGTTGGCTTTGGACTGCCAGTTGTCAAAAGCTTCATAACTTTTACATTTGAGGCACTAAGGGATGGACAAGAACGCAATCCTTGAACCTTTCAAAACAGACGAGGGTGTTTCCGAATGGGCATGCGCAGTGGTAAACAGGGTGCGCTTTGAATCACACCCAAGGTCACCGGAGCTTTATGTCATTGGTGCTCGTTTACTAAAGTCGAGGAGGCGGTACTCAACCGAGTTAAAGAATGTCAAAATATGAAAAAAAAAAAAAACGGATATGGAAATACAACCCCTCCCTTTTTTGCCCTTTTTTTCGGCTTGTTTGATTTACCGTTTAATACTTTTTGTCTTAAAACCCATCAGGTGTAAAACTATATATATAACGACAAGGTTTTGGAAACTTGCGGGAATTTCTTTGCAAAAAGCGATGTGATCAACAAACTCCATTGCCCTCATACCTCATTGTGACGAAATTAAATAACCAGTAACTGTTTTTCGAAACCGCCATAAAGTCAATTGGAGGTAGGTGCGCCGATGGGCAAAACTTTTGCGTGCAATGAATTTGACACGATTGGCATCCAAGCACACTATAAAATTATAAATGAAACTTATGCCAATGCTAGTGAGTCTGTTTAGAGAGAGAAAGTAAGAGAGAGAGAGAGAGAGAGAGAGAGAGAGAGAGAGAGAGAGAGAGAGAGAGAGAGAGAGAGAGAGAGAGAGACAGACAGACAGACAGAGAGACAGAGAGACAGAGAGAAAGGTAGAGAGAATGCAGGCTAAGACAGTATGAGATGAGTATGATTACCCTCAAGAAGAGATCAGTGATTTTATCCAACATTGATGCATCAGTAAACGATATTTGGATAATCGACGGGTGATCATCACTTATTGCCATCATTGTGAGTGGGTGTTTATGGACTCTGGACTAAGCAAGACAAACCATCTAAAGAATAATAATTTAAATAATAAAGAGCTAAAATCCCACGAATCAAATAGCAAAGAACGCATGACTCTGGTCTAAGAGTATCCATCTATGACGTGACTACATTCAGTTGAAATATAGGCTTTAGACTGCACTATACAAGGTAAATCAGAGATAGTGATACCAACATTTCTATGAATGTAGACGGCTCCAATCCCATGGAAATGATTTCAAGTTAGATAGGACAGCAATCTCAGGTTTAAACCTAGTGGGTTTCAGTGTAAGATATTTTCTAGTGATTGATAAATGCACCTTCCCTGCTGAAAAGATCTGATAGGGTAAGATACGCTCTCACAACTGGTTGACTGCCTGATGCCATGGCACCAGCTGCCATCCTGTTTTCTCAAAAATTCTTAAGTGGGACATAACCGTGATTTCTCACGCTCAGGAATGACAGTGTTATATTTCACAGTTCGATTCCTGACTGGGACATCCGGGGATGAAGTTAGAAGGGCAAAGAGCTGCCTTTATCGTGTAATGATTTTCCGGCAACATTATGTGACGTAAATGGGCCACAAAAGATATAAATCTTCGTTACGCTAAAAAAAGATAAAAAAAAAAAAAAAAAACAGCAAAAAAAATAATCTCGAAACCAAAGTTCTGAAACGAGCTTGCAGCTTTTTCTTCGGTTATTCCCGCAAGAGTGCGCAAGACGGCTCAGAAGAACTCACGATTGTGTGTCTCTCAGTGTTTCTGAGATTGTGGAGCCCGTGTGGCACATCTTGTGTGAAAACTGAGACGTTTCTCAAAGTGCACCTAAGTGCTCTGGATGCACGGATCAAGTGTCAATCGACAGGAGCACCTACAGCCAAGCACTGCATTGCTTTCACCTCGCCTCTTAAGTATTTCAGTTGCATTTTTTATAAGTAAATGTATAATATATATTAATCTAAAAGAAAGCAAGGAAATTTTGAGTGTAATACTAATAATCCAGACACAAAAAAAAAATTATATGCTTGAAACTGGTTTCGTATTACGCTGCATTTTCTTGTGATGAGGTAGCTCTGAGATGAAAACGGTTCTATGGCAATGTTTTCCAAGAGAGTACATAGAATCTTTTAAATCTGATTTTATATGGGCGCAAAACTGACGCAGACAGTTGGAGGAAAAAACGCTTTGACATCAAAAGAACATGGAAGTGGCAACGATAAAGTGCTTTGAAGCATCCTATGTTAAAAAAAATGTATCCAACATGTATAATTAGAAGCAGTAGAAGTATGTAAACGTTATGTAGTAGAGATTATTTAGTACAGATCGCAGTTTTTTGTCAAGGTGCGGGACTAGGGCTGAACTTTGAGCACTAAAAAGGTTGGTCAAAATTTTTCACGATGTGATTACATAAAGCAAACGTTTTGGTTTTTTTTTTTTCAATCCAAATAGTTTAATATAATGAAATACCTCTTTCATCTCTCTATCGCAATATCTTATTGTTTGTATACCTGACCAGTACTCCATCGATTTATTTATCGATAAAAAGGGTAGTGGCAGAAGTGGTGATGGTCGCAGCAGCAGCAGCAGCAGCAGCATAAGTAGTAGTAGTAGTA
>JAWDGP010000129.1:192500-195000 GCA_033675545.1 Elysia crispata | reverse complement strand
TGAATTCTATCTTTTTGTTTTTGCTCTTCCCTCATCTCTTTTTCTTTATTTCTATCTTTCTTTGCCAGCTATCTTTCTATCTCTGTATTCTCCTTTTTTTTGTTCCTTTTTCTGTCTTTCTCATCTTCTTTCTTCTTTAATCTTTCCCTCTCACCTTAGTCAGCATATTTCATTCTTTCTTATTATCCAACAACTCCATTTATCCTTCTATCTCTATCTCACTGTGCCTCTCTCTTTCTTACTTGTCCTGCTCTCCTCCCTCCCTCTGTCTCTGTCTCTGTGTGTCTGTCTGTTTCTCGCTCTCTCTCTCTCTCTCTCTCTCTCTGTCTCTCTGTCTCTCTCTCTCTCTCTCTCTCTCTCTCTCTCTCTCTCTCTCTCTCTCTCTGTCTCTCTCTCTCTCTCTCTGTCTCTCTCTCTCTGTCTCTCTGTCTCTCTCTCTGTCTCTCTCTCTCTCTCTCTCTCTCTCTCTCTCTCTTTCTCTCTCACACACACACCCTCAAAACAGACGGACTATTTTGTATAACCCCTATTTGATGAATAATAATGTTAAGGCTTGACTTTCTTCCACAGCTGTCCCAAATGTGTCAGGTTTAGACCGCATCTAGATTTGACAAGCTGTAGCCTTGGACTACAAGAATCCTGATGCTCTCGAAAATTCTAGAGGTTACAATGACATTTGCATTCATGTACATAAATCTATCTCCTTACATCCCAAATGGCAACTCGTCCCATTAGCGCCCTTGGGCTGGTTGGGAAAAAACTGTAGACTTTTTGGATACTCAAGAATCCAACACCCCGACCACCCAATCACCCCCCCCCCCCCCTCCCCCCACTCAAGCCAACTCGGAACAGTCAGAAGCTCCCTGGCTCCCGAGTCTAGATTGATGTTGATCCCGGCTTGTTTTGGGATGTAAGCTTTTAAACAACAGCAGGTGAGTGCCTGGTCCAGCAGACTAACCATCATCATCTGGACCCCTACTTCTCCCAAAACCTTCTCTCCTCGAAAGAGAAAATTGTGAAAGAAACCCAGGCAACCGTAAATCACGGGGAAAAAGACTACTCATAACAACCTGGACGCAAACAGGAATAACAAGATCGGCGCATCGGCTAGCGCGCCGTAGCCAGGGCTGAGAGTGAGCACTGCCCGCCACTCACGCTTCACTTGCTAGAGTTATTGTTCTTGATGACGGTGTGGATGGAGAGAGAGAGAGCGAGCGAGGCAGAGTTGGGCCAGGCCGAAGACTAAAAGCCGAGCTCTCAGTGTCGGCGAATGAGAGACGTGCTGGATACTCGTCTAGTGCGCTCGATCCTAATTTGTTCTGCGTTGTTTTTTTAAATTATTGTTGCACGTCCAGTGTTTTTATTATTTTTTTGGGGGGGATAAATTTTTATTGTAGTCTTTCAAATTAATCATAATCTTCTGTGGAGTTTTTACTTCAATCCTTTGGATATTTCCGTTTTGAAGGTGAGTTAGAATCTTTTTCATCCTATTATTTATCTTTTGGAAATATGTTTATGAGAAAAAAATGTATTAACCAAAGGAAGGACAAAGGGCAGTTTAGATTAAAAAAAAGCTGAGGATAAATTCAAAACGATATAATGATTGAAACAGCATCAGAAGCAACAATAATTGCAGTGATGATGATGATTATCAAATGAAAAAAACAATAAAACGGATAATTATTTGAGAGCGCAATAACTAATAGACTTGGTGCAAAAAGCATCAAATCTGTAAATGTGAAATAAAAAAAGGTATTTCAAAAAGTCCACTAAGTATCAACCATGAAGCTAGAAACTTGATGCCTGGTTCACCTTAAAGGTCATCTCCTGCTTCAAATAATTATTCTTTAATAATTTCGTATTCAAAATGTAATTTAGTAAATACGTTTTGATATTTTCACCCATTCCATATTTCAATGCAAACATTAAAAAAAAAAAACTTTTTTATTTCTCACTTTAAAATTGGGAATCAGCTATGGAAATATAAAAAATCCTCCTGCCCATTTTCGTATAAAATAACGTTCTTCGAAAAATCAAGAGTTAGACTAGCCTTTCTTTTTTTTCTTTTTTTTGACACGATCTGGGAGTCCTGGGAGTCTTATATCTTAAATTTCATCTTTTGGTGGAAAGGGAAGGGGCGAGACTGAGATGGAAAGGGGAAAGGGGCGCGTGTGTGTGTGTGTGTTCTGATGATCATTTTCACTCATTTATAATTGTTTTTTAGGTAGAAATATAGCTTAAACCGGGCACAGTTTTATGATAGATGTAAATCAAAAACTTTTGAGTCTAAGCTCTTCTGGACTTTAACTTAAACTCAGCCCTGGTAATGGTGGAATGACAAGGGTTGCCGGGAATGAAGTGGCTGAGTAAGCAAAAGGCTCGCCTAGCTAATAGGAGGCGAGGGATAGTGAAGTTAAATATCGAACCAGCTCTGTTCGAACTGCTGTGGTGTATCTCTAGTGTAGAGTGAGGTCAGTCTCTATGAATGTAAACATTTAAC
>JAWDGP010000129.1:135000-185000 GCA_033675545.1 Elysia crispata | reverse complement strand
AAGCTCAGCTCTTTTTATACTTCTCATTCTTATTTCCTCTTTCTTTCTTTCTTTTTTTGCCTGTATGGCAATATCTATCTCTTTTTCTATCTCTGTTTCTCTCTTGTGTTTCAAACACTCTTGCATTCTTTCTCTCATATGTATCTCAATTTCTTAACTTCTCTTCGACGCATTCTCTGTCTCTCTCTCTCTCTCTCTCACTCTCTCTCTGCCTCTCTCTCAATACATATTATGCTTTATTTCTGTCGTTCTCTGTCAGTCTCTTTGTCTCCCTCTGCACATGGCTTGCCTCTCTTAAAGCTTACGCTTAAATTTGAAGACAAGACAAACCTCAAAAGGCGGTGCTTTTATCATACATAAATTTATGATCATTTGCCTTGGTATTTCATTATTTCAGATAAAGCAGTAATAGGGGAAATGAAATTGCAGTAGTAGTAGTAGTAGTAGTAGTAGTAGTAGTAGTAGTAGTAGTAGTAGTAGTAGTAGTAGTAGTGTTAGTAGTAGTATTGGAGTAACAGTAGTAACAGTAGTAGTAGTAGTAGTAGTAGTTGTAGTAGCAGCAGCAGCAGCAGCAGTAGTAGTAGTAGTATTAGTAGCAGCAGCAGCAGCAGCAGTAGTAGTAGTAGTAGTAGTAGTAGTAGTAGTAGTAGTAGTAGTAGTAGTAGTAGTAGTAGTAGTAGTAGTAGTAGTAGTAGTAGTGGTGATGGTGGTGGTGGAGATAATGGTAGTGGTGTAATTAGTAATAGAAGCGCTGGCAGCAGCAGCAGCAGCAGTAGCAATTGTTGTAGTAAAAGTAGTAGTAGTAGTAGTAGTAGTAGTAGTAGTAGTAGTAGTAGTAGTAGTAGTAGTAGTAAGAGTAGTAGTAGTAGTAGTAGTAGTAGCAGCAGCCGTAATAGAAACAGAAGCAACAACAGCAACAGCAGTAGCAGTAGTAGGAATAAAAGTAATGGGCATAGTAACAGTAGAAGTAGAGCAGCAGAAGTAGTAGTAGTAGTAATAGTAGTAGTAGTAGCAGCAGCAACAGCAGCAGCAGCAGCAGCAGCAGCAGCAGCAGTAGTAGTAGTAGTAGTAGTAGTAGTAGTAGTAGTAGTAGTAGTAGTAGTAGTAGTAGTAATAGTTTTTTTATTGCTGATGTAATTATAAAAGTAGAAGTTATGTTGATTTTAATGCATAAAATTTTATATCTTGTAATTATTTTGTTAACAGAATACAAACAAGAGAATCTAGGATCTAGCCGTTTACAGTCTTTGTAACACAGGGGAGGCAAACACTAGTATAATTATTAGAAACAAATGTGTTAAGTCCCTTTAGATATCATGTTTATGGCAAATCTGTTCGTGAAGGGTTTGTAAATGATTGTGGAATGATGTTGTTGTAATTCTGCACGATTGGGATGACCTCTTTCGACAAACCTAAAGAAAAGAAAAAAAAGTTTAATCACCAGCACTCAATGAAAGTCTTATATATTTTCAAGTACAAAAATCTGTGTACATATTAAACAAAAGTAAATAAGAAAAACGAAAACTATTAATTTGATGATAATCTGTGCTAGAGCTCTTGCAAACTTAAGACTTAAAATACATTTACATTAAATATCAACACGCCTAAGTCTTTCTTGAGACTTTTAGCTGATTTTTCTGTCGGCGTTCAGCATTAATTTATTCTTTTACACACGCCATCTCTACTAATGGTAACAGATTATACGCATCGCATTTTTCCTTTTTCTTTTTTTCTTTTGCTCAAATATGATACGTTTTATCTGAACTCTAAAAATATTAGCATTAACTCTAAGAATGATGCTCTTGAAAGGTACCGTTGAGGTATCGTGAAAATGGGAAAATAGATTTAAACACTTAAGTAACACAATACTCTGCCACACAAATGTTTTGCAGAACATGAAGATAACGCATGTTTTTTATTGCAGTTATTTGGAACCAATTTATTTATTTTTTCTCCAATAACCTTCATTTCTACTGAACAAACGAAAAAGTAAAAAAAAAAAAAAAAAAAAAAAAAAAAATAATAATAATAATAATAATAATAATAATAATAATAATAATAATAATAATAATAATAATAATAATAATAATAATAATAAATAAATAAATAAATAAATAAATAAACAGTTTTTAGTGTCCTCAGCTTTATTCACTTAAACTTAAATAAGTGTAGATTAGTACCGTAAAACAGGACATTCTGTACTCTCCCAGTCTATTTTAAACGTCCCCTCTGGTGCTTACTGTAGATTAAATAATATTCGCTCAAAGGGTGCAAAGAGGTGCACTGACTTGCGGTGATTCTTGTTATAGAAACCTACAAGATGACGAGGGTTCAAGAGGATTTAAACCTAGTTTGTGATTTTAAGCAATTAAATAACTAATTGTTATCCAAATACCTGAAGATTTATTGAAGTTTTCCCCTGCACGACCTTCAGAAGATAACCCGTCTCTGTGTAATGATAAGCTAATAATAGAACTCTCGGCTGCCGAGATATATTGTTTGGGAATCAAATCTCGCTGTTGACGGTAGAAATGTTTGGAGTATCGATAATTGCCATTCTGTATGCTGTCCGTGGCAACACAGAGTGGGTGTTTCAAAATTAATTTTCAGAGAATCGATCTATGAAATAATCAATGAAGAATAATTTGTTTTCCTCAAACTTTACATTCTGAAAACATTTTTCTAAAATAATATTGCTTTTTGTGCAAATCTGCTGTACATATAATTATTTCATAAAAGTTTGTTTACAATTTTCCACGTATTATAATGGATCTAATTAAACGGTTGGTATTGCTTACTTGAAGAAAATGATTACGAAGACAAAAGTTCTGCTGCAAAATATTGCATATGGTAAAAAGAATATTCATCTGTACCACTGCGTTGTGAGAACAGTTTGGTACATGTTTTCTTACAAAATTTTTGACAAGCTTTAGTCTAAAAGCATTCTTGAACCAAATAAGCGACTTATTTTCATTAAACTGAATCTTAACTAACCATAAAAGGAATAAGTAATAATCAACATGAAGGTAAGAGCATATTCTAAACCACTTTTCATAAAACCAGCCACATATTATTGAAAACATGTACCTGGGTCCAAACTCCTTTGCATTTTCCCCCATAATGTCTACTATTTATAATTATTTTATTATAATTATATACAGCACTTTAAGTAAAGCAAAATTCACATCCATTCTCTTACATTCTCCATAGCTATGAAGGGTCTTGACTTTATTTTTTCTGCTTGTTAGGAACTTAAGTTATGTAAAGCAGTAAATTGATGTGACTTAAGTGACATATAAAAAATATTCATCTGAGGTTTTAACGTAAATTCACAGAATAAAAAAAACCTCAGACTTGTATATTATCACACAGTAAGCTCCGTTTACAACCTCCACGGGTGTAAATATGATGTAATGCTTATAACCTTTCAGGTTCTAATATTTACTTAATATCCTCACTACGCCTCCACGATGTTTTCTTCGTTTCACATTTGTTATGTAAGGACCAAAGTAACCATGTATGCTTTTGTTTGTTTTTTTCTCGTATTGAAACCATTTTACTACGGCTTATTTATTGAGATTTCCTTGTTTTTGGTATTGTTTCCCCCAGACGGAGATGGCTGGACGCGGTGCCTGTGTCCTGGCACTAGCCATGGTCAGCCTTGCTGCGATGACCTCGGGTAAGCTCTCACTAACAGAATTATCGTCCACTGTCAAGCAACAGATTTCAATAACCCCTCTTGATTTGCTTAAAAATGCCTAAAAAAAATTAAACAGTTTGACCTACTTCTTAAAAATATTCATAGATATTTTCTACATGTCCAGGATTGAGAAATGACGCTGTAAAAATTATAAAAACAATTTCGTGACATGAACTGGTGACTTAGTGTCATAAGAGAGATAGTTTTTTAACGATGTAGTCTTAAATACATTCAACATGAATTATGTAAAATCATAGATTACTAATTATTTAATAAAACGCGAAGAACCGAAAAAAACTTAAGCTATCTATATTTCCTATAAAATGATAAAGGAAATATCTGGAACTTCATATCTCCCTTCAGAGAGAGAGAGAGAAAAAGAGAGAAAAAGTGAGAGAGAAAGAGAGAGAGAGAGAGAGAGAGAGAGAGAGAGAGAGAAAGAGAGAGAGAGAAAGAGAAAGAGAGAGAAAGAGAAAGAAAGAGAGAGAGAAATAGATAAAGAGAGAGAAAGAAAGAGAAAGAAAGAGAGAAAGAGAGAGAGAGAGAGAGAGAGAGAGAGAGAGAGAGAGAGAGAGAGAGAGAGAGAGAGAGAGTGAGTGAGAAAGAAAGAGAAAAGATGGAGAAAGATAATGAGAGATAATATGTTTAAAGAGAGGGTTGGAGAGTGAGTGTCGGTGAGATGTTTTTTTGTTTTTTGTTTTTTTTTTAAGCTTGGCCCAGAACAGCTTTCCCCTACTTATCTCCGCGACAGAATTGCATCTTTAAACCAGTGTATGATTCATATTTTTCATAAGCTAACTCTGCTACTTCAACACAAGCTCGTTGAAAAGTGTATCTGCTTGTAACGTCCTTTACTTGTCTTGACCCGCTTGCGAAGGACAAACTTCCCACTTTCTCAATCTAAAAAAAATAATGAAAATGTAGATCATTAAGAAGTGATGACCTTTTAGTCCTTGGCTGACCCTATTACACAAGTATTTAGAGCCTTGCACGAAATTTGACCTATTTTCTTACAGAGTTTTGTTGTATTAACAACATAACATCCGCCCTAATTTTAAAATTCATAATTATGTTTTCAGTGTTTTGGCTAATTATATTATTTTTTGTGGACGTCTTTTTTAATGTGCCTAAAGTTCACTTGCGGCCATTATGCAAATAAAAAGGTCAGTAAAAGGATAAGAAGTTTAGTTTAAAAAAGAAGATAAAGAAGATTTAAAAAAAAAAACTTGCATTATACATTTATAAAAGTAATTTTGATATACTTATGTTTATCACACGAAATTTCTTTTCACGCATTCAAAGTGTGCAGGTCAATACATGACCTTTGGAATTATTCCGTTTACTGCGTTTACAAAATGTAATCGCGAATGCGTGATCTGTTTTTACACCCTGCATTTGTTTACGATGCTCAAGACAAACAAAACGAGAAAATAGAAAAGACATCGCGGCTTTATTTCTTCTGTGTCACGACAGAAAGTGGTTATGAAATAACAATCAGAAAGGCCAAAAATATAACGTTTTAAAATAATTAACAAGAGTGCTTAGTATTCTCTGGTGGTAATTTCCCATCTATTAAGCCCGTGCTGAGTCATGAGTGCCCAGGTCAAGCTAGTTGCTCTATCAGGGTCTCATCAGTACTCAACTAGCCTAGTGACAGGCACTAAAGAGTACATTATGAAATAATCATCTTATCAGGGCCATGGCAAGAGATCTGAAACTAGTATTATGCAGAAAATACAGAACACTTGTTAAACAATAACATTTTAGAACAACCTGACCTAGTTTTTATTTGGCACGTTGACAACAAGAAAAACATCCTTTTCTTTCAATAAACAAACGTTTTCAGTTAGATTTTAGTCATCATTTTGATGCATTACAGCGGGTTACAAAACAATTATAAAAGATGTCAGTTAAAAATATTTCTACCCAGATCTTGAATCTGTGTAAAACATATTATTTTGCACAAATATACGTCGTCAGTCAATTATTCTCCCTTCTTTGAAAAAAGCATATTTGATCGAAGAAAGGTTTAAACCCTCAAACTTTTTTTTGCATAATTGTTACGACTTTTATCAATAAGCACAACAAATTTAAGTTAGACATTGATAACCAGTAAAACATACCATCTAGCACTAAGATTAAAGCCTTTTAACTTCATTTCTTATAAAACTCGATGGTTATATATAATCCAGTTCTGACCCATATTCTATATAATAATATAAAACACACCATATAGATCTAGTGTCAGGAATAAAACAGTGGCCTCAATCTGTACAAACATACCACTTAGCTCAAGAACTTTAACCCTGAAACTTCTGTTTATGAAATATACTAGTCAGCAAGAGAATTTCAATCTTGAATCATCATTTTCTACAGAAATCTCAACGATATAAATTCTCATTCTTTATATTTATAATATACAAAAATATTTTAACCCTTAAGCATAATTTCCTAAACAACATAGCAGTTACCCTAAGATTTCAACCTTTATTTGTAATAATCACATGAATTTGCCTAGGCATTTCCACATTGTCAATGAAAAATACTAGCATCAGGTAATTCAATACTTCTATCGTATAAAACATGCCAATTTTTTCAACTCTCATTTGCACTGAAATAGGAATAAATTCAATTTGTCCTGGGTCTGTTGAGATCTAAGCTTAACTGCAACACCTGGCAACATTGTAACTATCCAGGGTTATAAGAGAAATTATAAAGTCTTAAGTCGGTACCAATAAACCTAAATGACTTTCCGACGATCGTAAGTAAATGTTTCTGACATGGATGACGATGCATCGTGAAATTACTAGTACTACGCATCATCTAATAATGACCTCAACAGCTGCGACTGTTGAAAAGTATAAAATTATGGGCCCCAATTCTATTTTTCCTTGGTGAAGGCCAAAGATAAATTCTCATTTTTCCTTTAATAATAAAGTATTTATAAGTGTTCAGTCTATTCAACCAAAGATTCAAGAGATCATGAAACCAACGCGGTAAACGATAGGTAAAATTTTACCGCTTCTTCTTCTTTTTTTTTTTTTTTTTACTTTTCCAGAATTTATATCAGTAACTGCTATTAGATATGGGTTTGAATAATAAATAAATAAATACAAAACGTACATTAAGGATGTACAGTTTTCTAGATATAAGCTTAAAATGATAAACTACAGGAATCAACTATAGTTATTTACCAGCTTAGACATAACTACGCCTCAGTTTTCATTTGTTCTATCTCCGTATGACGTAGTTTTGAGAAAATGGCTTTCAAACTCTTATTCACCTTATACTCATATATTGGAAATAGAACAAATCTACGAGAACTTGAGCAATTTTGTATTACTTTTGGTTCTAAAACTAACCGGGCGTATCGATAATGTTTTTAGGGGATCGAAATTGATGTTCCCTCTAATTTTAGTGAAACTCGACATAGAACAAATGAAAACTGAGACGTCGATAGTTCTATCAGGCCTCTGCGTATAGAACCCAGTCTTAATCCCTGGAGTACCAAACTTTCAATCGATGTCATCGCTAGATACAGTGTCAAATCTAATTCGCGTACGTGAGATTCCTAGATGCAGTGACAAATCTAATTCGCGTACGTGAGATTCCTAGATACAGTGTCAAATCTAATTCGCGTAAGTGAGATATCTAGATACAGTGTCAAATCTAATTCGCGTAAGTGAGATTCCTATGCAGCGTCGAATCTAATTTGGTAAGAGAGATTCTAATACCTTGGAGATTTTTACCACTCTAACCCTCCGTTTGTAACAAACAACCTCACGAACCATCTGATTTAATTTAAATCTCAGATATCGCAATAATTTCTTTCTCATTCTGATTTTTTTGTCTCCAGGTCAGCATGGCGGATCACACGGTAAGTACAATTTGTTTGTTGAATTAACACTTTGTCGTTTTCATTGTGTTTAAATGGACGTAAGAAGTTAAGAAAACAGAGTAGATGGGAAGCAAAGCAAATATATATAGACTTTACGATGATTGAAAGAGCGGTAGGTGCAGAAAGTAAAAAAGTAGATGGGAAACAAAGCAAATACATATACACTTTAAGATGATTGAAAGTGTGATAGGTAAGGAAATAAAAAAAAATCTTTATTTTTATTTTATTTGATAAACAATGTTATATATATGATACACGTCATTGACGTTGCTGTAGAACTGTCCATGGTCTGATCTATTCTTTATTTGGTTTTAGCTACTTAATAGTTTCATCCAACATTTAGATGTTGAGATATAATTTTCCAGACATATAATTTCATGAATTTGAGATATAATTTCCCAGACAACAGCTTTGCATCATATTCTTACATCTGCTTTGAAGTTTATGTCTCTGGCAGTTGAAAAAATAACAAAAAACAAACAAACCTATCCACCATTCGTATAGACCAACAAAGAAATTTAATCAATGGAAAAAAAAATCAACTGATCTAGTTAAAATATATCAACTTCTACCTAGCAGTAACCGATCGGTGTTTTTAAGCAAACAATCCATACCAAACTGCAGCTACAGTAGGCATCAGTATGTCGTGTCGTGGGATTCTTTTATCACTCTTCAAACATAGCTAGAGCCTGTCTTGTATATCCACAAAATGTTCTTCAAACATAGCTAGAGCCTGTCTTGTATATCCACAAAATGTTACCACAAGGGAAAGATACTCTCCACAACGTTTCTATTATTTATGCATTAGACATCATCTGACTTTATATTTTTTTCTGTTCTGAAGCCGCTTAAGATTATTCGTTATGTTTAATCTGTTAGGTCCAACTGTTTTACTAAGCAGTAGAATATCCCTCTAGTGTATTGTTCTTTTTTCTTTCCTCTTTTAGGCTCATCTGGAAATCACGAGGGTATGTTTTGTTTATATTGGCATGACGATTGTTTTCCTTTTACATCATTGTTTTCTTGATCAATTTTAATTTTAAGAATTTTCAGTGATAACACTCTAACCCAGATTTTTAAGTATAACAACTTTTTATAATGTACTATAATTTTGCTTTCACATGCAAAAAATAAACGTGATTAATTTTGTTTTCTTCTCGCTGTCTGTCTATCGGTCTATTTGTCATCTGTGTGTTCCTCTCTATCTTTTCTTCCCCCTCCTCTCCCCTCTCTCTCTCTTTCTCATTAAAAGTTTTTTTTCTTCCCCTCTAATCCCTACATATCTCTCAACATGCCTTTCTCTTCTTTTCTTCCCTCTTTTCACAAAGCGCAAAGAGAATGTTAACTGAAAAAAAAAAAAAAAAAAAAATACAAACGCTGGAAGTTTTTATTATGAATCTGAACTGTACTTTTGTGTTTTTATTTTATAAGGTCTACTTGTCTATCTCAAAAAGCATAAAATTAATGTACCAGTTCTCAGCTGTTTTCTAAGTTGTTTTTTTTTTCAACTTTTGTTTAATTTCTTTTTTCATTCGTCTTTCCTTGTTTCATTTTGACTTACCCGTTACTTCCTCTCAAATATATTCAAGCAGGCCGTGAAAATTGGTAAAAACTTACTGGATTATAGTACATACAAGCATAAGGGTGCCGTATCGCCGAAAATCTTTCACCCCCTTCCCTGATCCTTTGACTTTTCTTCTCTTATTCATACATCACTTTTATCCTCCGGGCAACAATACTTCACTGGATGAAAATCATAGTCTCGGAGAAGTTGGATCTAGTCTTCATGATCCACACGTCCAAAAAAGCTAGCAACGCGTTGTGGCTCGCCTACAGGAACTTCATGTGGAGCCTCGTGCAGGGCGCCAAGGTAGACACAGGCGAGGTGCGAGTTGGCGCCATCGTCTACAGGAAGAAAGGCGCCCTGGTTTTCCCGCTCAACAAGCACGCCACGGCATCCGATTTGAGGTCTGCCCTGCTCAGAATGAGAATCCGTCGCGGGACCTTCACCAACGCGGCGCATGGTCTGGATGCGGTCAAGTCTAAAGCACTGGTTCCAGGCGCAGGGGACAGGCCGGACGCCCCGAATGTTGTAGTGGTCATCACGGACGCAGAATCCGACACTGATGCCCAGAAAATCCCCGCAGCTGCTCAGGCGTTGAAAGCGACAGGCGCTCAGGTCTACGCTGTTGGTGTGGGCCTGCCCAGCCCGCAGGAACTGGAGAAGATGGTGTCCACGTCTAGCGATGTCTTCTCCATGGCAACACTGGCGGGGTTGCCCGACGTCAGGGACGAGCTGGTCAGCAAAATTTACGCACGTAAGGAGAACTGGTGGAGGCGGAAAGAAAAATCTTGTAGCTAGCAGCTTCGTTTATTGGTGCTTATTACAGAAAAAAAATGCTGGAGGCTGTGAAAGAGCTTTATTCAAGATTCAATCTAGCTTTTTAAAAAAGCATGCGCTGCTTCTCTGCTTACCGTAATTAATCCTTTTTATTTATTTCAATACCCATAGTAACCAGCTTCTCCTAAAATTCTCTGCTTGCACGTCAAGACATTCTTTGAAATTTACGATGGCATGCTGACTGTAAGTTTATTTTGTCCACCTTACAATTGCACGCCTCGCCTCAGCAGCAAGACTTAAGGCATGTTCACACGAAGCGATGCGCAACAAGCAACACCATTCCACAACATGTCCTGACGTCAGAAGCTGTAACTCTTGCTGCGTCATTGATTGCTGCTTCTGACGTCACGGCTTATCTAGGGAATGATTTGATTGTTGCAAAAAAAAAAAAAAATGGAGTAAATTTAGCTTTAAAGCTTTGATTTATTATATATCATTGAGCTTTTCTGACTGCTTTATATATCGAGCACATAGCTTTGTAGACTTAAGAGCAATCTGATTGACTAGCTCCACACATATCTTATCTTAAAAATACCTTACTTCTTACCCCTTCCTCTTTAATTGATACATCCTCTTATTCTCATGGCTCCTAAAACTTTTATCACCTCGGTTTTGATACCCATTTAATTGCGTTAGAATTTCAAATATCCCTAAACTTGTGACTTGAAAGAAATGCCCTTTAATGTAATGACAGATGCATTCTGTGTAGGCCATCCAGAGTAGCATGCGACAAGCCTATATTAATAGACAATGTGTTAGGTGTAGAAGAGCTGTCCTTTACTCTAATGAGACGCTGAAACATTATTATTATAAACTTCCTTTCTATTTTCTTTTATATAATGTTACACATTATTTTAGAGTTATTTCGCTCTCAGCAAGCACGTGATGTCTTAGAATAAAAGAGACAGTTCATAGAAATCTCAATTTGTTTTTTTTTTTAATCATCGGCAGCGAATAGGATTCAATAACCTGGAAGGCTAACTAATAAACTTTTTTGAATCTTATAAGATTTTAATAATTTATTTATATCAAAATTCTATAGAAGAGTACAAAAAAAATTGAAATAGCCAAAACTATAACAAAACATATATATATATATATATATATATATATATATATATATTAATTATCATTTTTGTTTTCAGTTTATCAGCCGCAATATCAGCCTCTACTTTGTTTGCTTTGAAATCATTTTTAACTTGCAGACCTGAATGCTAATTTATGTTTTGAGATTATTCTTCACGATCACTTTTTGGTAACTATTATCAACTTTAATTGGTCTGTTATTATCAACTTTATATTGTTATGCTTTATTATCAACTTTAATTGTTCTGTTGTTATTATCACATTTATATTGTTATTTTATTCTCAACTCTCCATTGTTCTGTTGTTATCAATTTTAAATTGTTCTGTTATTATCAACTCTAAAATATTCTGATATTACCAACTCTCAAATAATCTGTTAGTATATTTCTTTAAATTGCTCTGTTATTATCAACTCTAAAATATTCTGATATTACCAACTCTCAAATAATCTGTTAGTATATTTCTTTAAATTGCTCTGTTATTATCAACTCTAATTTATTTTTATAACATCAACCCTGAATTGATAGACAATGTGTTGGTATATTTTGTTAAATTGTTCTGTTATTATCAACTCTAAATTCTTCTATTCCTACTTAATTATCCCATTGGCTTTGCTCTTTTTTGCATGTTATTATACGAGTGAACCCTGGCTAATTTAAGTTGTGACCAAATATAGCTTTGGTTACTTTTGATGGCTTGCTCTTGCACGCATTATGAGCTTCATTTGAAACATGTTGAGGAAGACGTTCCATTAACACGAACCAATTTATTTTAGTAAATTATATTGTATTTTTTTTAATTCTTAGACAACTGATAGAACAATTGCACAATTTATCTTCAGCAAACAATTTTTTCCCTTGTTTAAAAGTTTTCATAGCTTGTAGTTTAATTTTTTCGATTTACTTTTCCCAAGCGAGAACACTTCAAGAAATAAGTAAATAGTTGAAAGTCGATCAAAGGAAGATAACTATCTTTTAACATCATTTACTTTAAAAAAAGAGTCATCTCCCCTCCTTATATATTTTGTCGTACATCATAGAGAAGGGATATTCGACATGATTATAATTTTTCTTTTACATATAGAGAGAAATGTTTTTATGAAATAATTTACCTTAGAAAACAGGACCATTGAAATATTAGTTATTGAAAACTCTGAGTCAACTTTACTTTTCTTAGGTTTAAAAAAAACTTTGTAGCAGGATTTGCAATAATTAGTTGGTTTTGGAGTTAGGCCCTTTTTGTAATATTTTGCAAGGGCCATAACCAATCCAACTCAAATGTTTGTCAAAATCTCACAATTACTTTCTTTATGATATAAATATAAAAATTCTGCCACAAAGTTTTTTGAAAAAGGATCTCAGCTAACAGCTCACAAAGTTTGAATGAATTTCGTCAAAAAAATGAAGGAGCCTTTAGGTTTAAAAAAATGTGCTTCAAAATTCAAGATGTCGTTAGCATAGTAACAGACAAACATTTCAATAGGGAAAAATATTTTTGTGTCTAATTTGACTGACGGCTATCTCTTGGTAACGTTATTTCAAGCCTTTTTAGAAATTGTGTAAGAAGGGTCTCTATTGGCACCCCCTCCTTAAGATATTCTTAAATATGTGTATTTCTAAGAACAATATTTCTTTCTGCTTTCTATAAGAATGCACTTCATGGGTGACTCTTATTCCTCATAACTGATAGTTTATGTGATTTTTTTTTTTAGTAAATTCAAAATCAAATGAAGATGAAAATTGATTGTGCTTCGGTGCAACAGCCTAACCATTACATTAACGAATTTTGTTTATTTTCTGAAAACGAAAAAAAAAAAGTAGAGCTTACTTAGAAACTGTTCTTAGTTGTTGACGACCATTGAATCTTTCTCGTAATTCTTATACTGTGATTTACCCAGAATAACAGGACGAAACAAGCACGAGTTGAAATAATAATGAAAAACCATCATTTCACGCAGTTATGTATATAAGCCTGATTTCTTTGTTCTTGGCAGGAATATTACGTAATTATCTTTTAAATACTCTATTTTCCTCTTCTGCCGAGATGGATTATTTTTCAGACACTAGGTTTCGAATGATTTCATAATTTATGAATAATAAAGAAAAAAAATCAATCTGCCTTATTTATTTCTATATTGAAGTAATTTCGTATTAATAGTATTATCCATGTTCTATAACACATAGAACACATCAGTCTGCCTTCTTTATTTCTATACTGAAGTAATTTCGTATTAATAGTATTATCCATGTTTTATAACACATAGAACCCATCAGTCTGCCTTCTTTATTTCTATATTAAAGTAATTTCATACTAATAGTTATATCCGCTTTTAACCTAGATGTCTGCGTTGTTTTGTCCACAGTGCAAGAAACTCACGAGATGCCGACGACAAAGTCCATGGCTCCTGACCCGGGTGAGTAGACGGTTTGACTGTGTCTCGTATCACTTCACTAACATCCATAGAACTAGAACTCTGCTCCTACTTTGGGCAGTTTTTTTTTCTCTCCTTTAACTCAATTTTTTGTGTCATTACTGTGTTTGTTAGTTTGTAATCAAAACGTGCGTCTTTACAATCGATTCTTCATATTCATGATGCAAATGATATGAAAAGTTTAAAAAAAAATATTTTTTCACGCATCAAAATTGTCTTTTGTATAATTATTAATTTGTTCTTCGTCTTGTACCAGTCATATCAATAATGTCGTTTTGTTTTTGCCTGTTTGCTAGGCTGTTCGTTTTGTTTTTGCCTGTTTGCTAGGCTGTTCGTTTTATTTTCGTTTTTTTCCCCCCATTAGTCTCTTTTTCTAAGACGAAAAAGAAACATGCTTTGCAACTTTCAGCAATGCACCCGTAAGATCTGGTCATAATGAAAATATCAACAGAAAAAATCAAAATTAGTGGGCGAAGAATCCTGATGGAAATGGACAAGTTAAATGGAGCAGAAATCAGTGGGGGTTGCAATACGCAGTCCTCTGCGGATCCAGCTGCAAGCAATAGCTTAGAACTCAAAATATATATAAAGTCTTTGGAA
This sequence comes from Elysia crispata, assembly GCA_033675545.1. Lineage (NCBI taxonomy): Eukaryota > Metazoa > Mollusca > Gastropoda > Plakobranchidae > Elysia > Elysia crispata. The sequence goes on along the minus strand of JAWDGP010000129.1, from coordinate 170,884 downwards.
TGGAGCATTTATTTTCTATTTCAGGTATATTTTCGGCAACTGATGCAACTACGATTCCAAACCAATTTTTTTTTTAAAAATTCCGTTTTGGTACTGCACAGGACGTACAATAACTACAATTTATATATTTTAGAAGGTGACTAATTATCACAAATAATCAGTTCTTTGTTTTGTAATAAATACTCAAAGCCAAACCAAAGGAAGACATACCGAGGAGTTGTTATTAGATCTTAGTAGAGCCTGGCTCGAGGGAAAGTATGGCGGACTATGGACCTGATGGCCCGAAGACCGATAAAAAGAAAAAAAAAATTATGTTTTACTAAACGAAGCAAATAAGTGGATTCTGTGAAGCTTTCATTCATATCATCTCATTTTATTTATTGCTGATAGAGGACACCAAGAGTCCCAAATAAAAAAAAAAACTAAACAAAAATACCCAACCTAAAACCAATTTTTACTGTTACGAGTATGAATTTTGCAGAGACCGACACCTGGCTTACACGACAATCGTACTAGTTCATATAAAACGCCGTTTAAATCCACTTGTATATTTTTTTCTGCAATAAATATCCAAAGATAAGATAATCATTCTATTGTACACTGCTCTTGTCACCGTTTTGGAAATTTTGTTCTCTACTGCTATTGTTAACTCTTGACATTAATTGATATGATTTCCATCATTCATCAAAAGTCATATCTTTGCAAGGTATTAGAAGGTTAAGAAACTAATCTGTACATTTTTTATACCTTGATTCATCTATTTCTCCCTCATATACCTTTCTCTCTTTTTTTTTTTTTTTTTGAACTCTTCTTTTCAAACCGCTTTGGGTCAATTTTTGTGACTTTTGCAAAGGCCTACCGGCTGTTGGCCCTTACGGTTCGGATAAGCTGGACCTGGTATTCCTGTACCACGCCTCGCAAAACATCGACTACGAAGGCTGGGAAACTTACAAAGTTTTCATAAATGACGTCATATCCGGTGCAAATATCGACTCCGGTGAGGTGCGCGTTGGTTTGGCACTCTACAACAGAGATGGCGTCGTGGCTTTCCCGCTAAACCAATACCAGACAAGAAGTGCCCTGGAGCAGGCTTTGTATAGCTTATCGGTGCAGCAATCCAGCGACGCAAACATCGCCTCTGGCATGGATGTTGTGAGGCAAAGATTGTTCACACCCGCTGGGGGAGACAGACCAGATGCCCCAAACGCTGTCATAGTCATCACTGACGCCGATTCCTACCTGGACAGAAATAGGATTTCGTCGTCTGCCGAAAGTTTGAGAAGTGAATCCGGCGCACGGATCTACACGGCGGGTATTGGACTCCGAGGCAGCTCCCAGCTCTCATCCGTAGCGTCTTCCGGAAGTGCTGTCTTCTCAGCAGACAACATAGAAGATCTAGCGGATGTGAAGCAAAGCTTGGTCAGCCAGATGCCGCCACGTAAGGGAACCGCATGACCTCATGGGTGCTTGAGCTAGACCGCACCTGCTTATTACTTATGTAAGAGAGAATAATGAGAAACAAAGGTCTCCAAGTTTACCCTACGTGGAGATGGAGTTAGTAAAAACGCTCCAGAAGAAAAGAGCTTTCCAGAATAACTCAGTGCCATTTTTTTAAACATAGTCCACGGAAAAATATATCCTCATGTTCTAGACGTTGAAAATACCACCAACCTCTAGCCACACACAGAGCCACAAGAGCTGTAGGGTAGAATGTAATGAGTTAATTTTGGCTCCGTAACGTAACGCTTTCTATCTCCAGCACACACCTTTAGAGCCTTATGGAGACTTGCGCACACTTGTTCGGCTCTTTGCTTTATTACAAATACTTATGACATATCCATGCATGGACCTACATGTGCCAACGCAGACAGAGTTACTATTATCTATGGCATTTTTCTTTCGCTTGTTTTCTAAGGTTGTCATCTTTCCATGCTATAGTTACATAGTATCAAAATACTTGAAAGGAAGTGTTTTGAAGAATAGATAGTGTTATAGTGTTGAGAGTTGACATCTACGCCCATACACACCCATACAACGCGAATTATTTAAAACAACATAAAACAAAATCCTTGCCGCTTTGTTCACATTTATCATTATCTACTTGCTTTGTGAGTTGTTTCCGAGCACCCATTATATCAGTTCGTATAAAACTTGTCTCTCGGAAATATATTTTGCTTCTGCCATACAACTATCGCTTCAAAAATATATGCATGTTTCATAATCGCTCGATTGAAATGCCAAGTTGGCGATGGGTGTGAAAGGTACCTTTCTAAAAAAAAGTTATGGCTGCTGATTTGACGAATTTTGCTAAATTAAAAAAAAATTAGTCTCTGTAGTGGAGTTTAAAAAAATACCACGGTGATTTATTTTGAATATTTTTACTTTGGTAAAGCAAATTAAAATATTGACATATCTTTATGGTTTATTAAGCTTGGAGGACACATCCCACCCTGTTAGATAAATTATGTGTTTCCTAAACCCAAGTTTATTTTGTTGATGATTAATTTACTTACGTTAATTAGTTTTGGACTGTTTAAGCAAGTTATACCACTTCTCTCAGACAAGCAAACCGATTTATTCGAGAAAACGTTTACTTGACTGTTAAGTGAAAAAACAGAACTTTAATCTAGTTGAGAAAAATGAGGTATATTCATTTCATTTATCAAAACGAAAGGTAATTTAGAGGGGCAATTATCGTCAAATGTTTTTTTCCCTTGAGTATTTGAGATTTTCCTTCCAATTTGAAAGGAGTAAAAGGCAGAAAAAAAAGGGAAAATAGTAATGAAAACGGAGCAAGAGGGAAAGAAAGAAAGAAAGAGAGAGAGAGAGAGAGAGAGAGAGAGAGAGAGAGAGAGAGAGAGAGAGAGAGAGAGACAGACAGACAGACAGACAGACAGACAGACAGACAGACAGACAGACAGACAGACAGACAGAGACAGAGAGAGACAGAGACAGAGCGAGAGAGAGAGACAGAGAGAGAGAGAGAAAGTGAGAGAGAAAGAGTAGATAAAAAGGAAAAACAGCCGACAGAGATACAAACTCTTGAAACAAATATAAGTGCATGCGTCTTTACATTTTGGGGACTCATTTTTACGCGTACTTATTTCTTTTATGTTTGGCTTTTGCGTACGTTTTAAGTTGACAAGAAATATGTAATGATATCGGAAAATCTGGTCACTGCTGCACACGGAACAAGAATCTAGTTTGCAAATGTATTTTACAGTAACGGAAAACAAAATCAGAGAAATAAAAAAGCAACTGGCATTTTCCAAGTTCCCTGACTAGTTTTGTGATCGAGTCCGGACCTTTTGACCTTTTTGCTTGCTCATGGCTTTGCTTTTTCCAGTTTATAAACTCACACTTTACAGCAACCAACAGTTTAAAAACAAGTTAAAAATTGAATACACCGCGCTGTTCCTATGTGAATGATTTTTTTTTTTTTTTTTTTTGGGGGGGGGGCAAAAAAAAAAAAAAAGCTTGTGGATTATTTCAACCGAAGTTTCGTCTGTGTGTTTTTTTTTTTCTTTTTCTTTTTTCGAATCGAGCTCATTTCGTTGTTGACTCTACCACCAGAAAATCTGTTGCCTGTATGCACGCTTGACATATTTATGGGTTTTTTTTTGGCCTTGTATGACCATCTTTTATATAGAAATGATGATGATGATGATGATGATGATGATGATGGTGATAATGATAATGATAATGATAATAATAATAATAATAATAATAATAATAATAATAATAATAATAATAATAATAATAATAATAATAATAATAATAATAATAATAATAATAATAAAAATAATAATAATTATAATAATAATAATAATAATAATAATAATAATGATAATGATAATGATAATGATAATAATAATAATAATAATAATAATAATAATAATAATAATAATAATAATAATAATAATAACCATGTGATAATGATAAAAATAATTAATATATTACGAACCTTTCTCTTGCTGTCTCACAGGTTTCTCTGCTTTGTATTAGGAATACCAAACATTGTTCAATGATAAAATTTTTCATATTCAGTTGAAAATGTTATATATTTAGAGGAAAATCCAAAATTGTTCATTAAAGTACATTATTATGACAATTAAATGCTTTTGAAATGTAAAGTCAGTTGGGAAAAAAGTTTAAATAAACGGAACGGTTCACCGCGACACAATTTCTAGTTCAGTTCAGTTCGCAATACTTTATTTAAAAAAATATTTCCAGCTTAAACACCTTAATATTAGAAACAAAGGTAGTTACGTTGGGCCTGCAATGAGCTGTTTTAATAGTAATTTCTTTCTTTATGCGACATAACAGTTATTAATATTCTTTCAATCATTTTTTTTATAGTAAACCGAAGACAAGAAGAAGTTATAACCCAAACGGACCCAGGTAAACGTTATTTAAATATAAATAGTCGTTATAAGAATTATACTCATAGTAACTAAAGTTTTAATCGATTCCAATCTATGTATAGATCCATTTAACGGTTTTATCATGTAATTAAAAATAAATGCGCACCTATGAGTTCCGGCAAAACAATTCACTTTTACGCAGTTTGTGGAGGAATTTTCAGTCGGTTTAACAAGATCTTTAAATAGATTTGGAAAATAATAGAAATAGCTGATTTCCTATAATTATATCGTTTACCTTTTGTCGCTCCAAACCTGACAGAAGTGTTTAAATTTTTTTTTTTTTGTCTTTTTGTTGTTGTTAAATATTTTTTTATCTACAATCTAACTTTATTTTTATTTGAATAAATTGAACTTGAGCGCCCCATACTTTTCATTTAACATTACTTTTAACGCACCACGAACAATGCGACTCAATTTCTTAAGACTTTATTTCTTTCTCCGTAACTGACCGTATTTCTTTAAAATTTTATATAATAGCACAGTCCCAGTGATAGTTTCCAGCTACTTTACGACTGCTGACAATAATTTGTATCTACACTGTCACAAAGAATAACGATAATAAACGTTTTATTTAGTATTTTTTTTTGACTTCTTTACAATGCTTTTATGCTGAAATCATTATGGAAGACAACAGGAGGAGCAAAAAAAGCTTACCCAAAATAACTAAAAAATAAATATATAAATAAAACCACATTTATGCGACTAAAATCTCATAACCGCGTAACAGGCTCGTCATCCATGACAAGTTACGGCACAAACAAACTGGACCTGGTGTTCCTCTTTCACACTTCCGATAACATCGACGATGAGGGCTGGGAAAGATACAAGCTCTTCATGAATGATGTAGTATCCGGCGCCAACATCGATTCAGGCGATGTGCAGGTCGGTGCGGTGGTCTACAACTACCAGGTGGCGTGGACTTTCCCGCTCAACCAGTACCGGACGACAAGCTCACTGGCGCGGGCAATAGACGGCCTGCCTCTTAAGACAGATAGGTATGCCAACCTTGGGATGGGCATGGATCTTGTGGGTAGCATGTTCACTGATAGAGGCGGAGACAGGCCAGATGTCCCAAATGCTGTCATAGTCATTACTGACGCTGACGCTAACTTGAACAATGAAAGAATCGCTGCGTCTGCCCAAAAGCTGAAAACTGAATCCCAAGCCCGAATCTACACGGCGGGTATTGGACTGAGAGGCAGCTCCCAGCTCTCGTCTGTAGCGTCAGCCAGAAGTACTGTCTTTTCTGCGGACAGCACAGGTGGTCTCACTGAAATAAAGGAAGACATTGTCGCCCAGATTCCCCCGTGTAAGAGACTGCATGCACTAAACCGCTTGAAATATCACAATATCGGCATACTGCACACACATTGTTTTGGCGTAATGGAGCTAAGTTACATTTTCCGTTATTTCCTTTTTCTGTTTAAATCTTGCATCTATGACGCCTTCTGCAATCAGCTCAGGCGCACTTATTCTACAAGCTTTCACACAAATGTGTTTACACCTTTAAGTTAATTCCACATAATTGCTCATTCTTAAGCTTCCTTTACATTGTAAGATAAAGCTGGCATTCGACCTTTTTGTCATCGTCTGATTAATACAAATACCATAACATTGTTTGTGTCTTTGGCACAAATAAAAACGAAAGACTTATGTACCCTATTAAGCATGAATTTAAATTTCCTGCACATATCGTTTCTCCACAAAAAAGATGCAAAAACATTTTTTTTTTGTCTCTGACTTCCTTTTAATATTCTTACGGGTAATTCGATTCAAAATTGAATGTTAAAAATTTAAAACCAGATAATTACAAAAAGTATTTAAAAAAATTATTGTACTATTTCACCATGCACTTTGTTATTTCTGTCACATTTTTTCCGCCTGGTTTTTCACAAAAGTTCTCTGTAAATTTGGATAATTCTTGTCTGTAACTTCCTGTCTATACAATCGTTGTTTGACACATCCCCAGCTATCATTTCTAGTAAAAATTTGGGGGACAGTATCAAAATTGCACCGTCTACGCTGAAAGCCATTTATTCATTTTTTCGCACGCACCTGTTTTTTTTTTTTTTTTTTACTTTATTTGCTTATATTCCCGATTCATTTTAAAATGGAAGATAAGCTTACCTGATTTTTCGTCGAAAAAAAATTGGAATTTGTTCATACTTTACTCATTTTGAGGTAAGAGAGGCAGCTCTGACCTGTCATCGATAACACTTTTGTGAGATAATACTTTAAAATAAAACTTGTTGGGGTTTTTTTTGCTTACACGTAGAACTATAACTCGAAATGGACAAAAGGTAAATGTTGCAACTACTATTTTTTCTTGTTTGAATAGGCTCATTTTTAAATGGTAACGTTTCGGTTTTCAATAACCCTTTAGTTTTGTTTTCTTTGCAAGCGAGAATCTTATGGAATCATACGGCAATATGCAGGTTCATATATAACATGGTGCAATCTCAGTTTCTCAACAATTGTGTTCACAGTAAGACAAAAACAAGAACAGCCGGTAACGGAACCTATGCCTGGAGATGAAGGTACACACCAATTTTTGTATTTGAATTTTGCACTTTGTAAAGCATCTTTGCCTTCATCACCATGAAAAACCTAAAAGATCCTTTTGATTGAAATAGATAATATGACCCATCGCTTGCGCGTTAGGGCAGCCCCGGCCGACTGTAAGCCATATGATTTAATATCAATTTAAAGACAAACCATATAAGAAAATTCTCTGTACTGGAAAACAGTTCCTACTTTTGTTCTTCTTAAGACATAACAAATGCTAGTTCAATGCAAAGAAAATAGACCAACACACCAACACTTACGCTTTAGGTTAAGAAATCATCTAGATAAGTTTACGATTAAAAACTAAAAATAAGAATAGGTATTTCAAGATAACGCATGTCAAATCCTGATAAATTTTTATTATTACGAGCACTATTTGCGGTACTAAGGTTTCAAATAGTCCCGCACTATAGACAGCCAAATCATACAAGACTGGAAATACAGATCTATAGAAAGGTATCCCGACTAGATTTTCACCTGCTATTAAATCTAGATATTCTGATATATAAAATCGAAAATCTAGATAATAAATTGATACAAATGTTAATAATTCAATCTGTAGTGTATGGAGGGGCAGTGGTACTTCATTCGTTATTTATAAATATAAGAGTCAATCTCTTTTGAAATTTATGTTTACTCTTCTTAAAATTAATTTCTTTTCCTTCTATAATCTAAGATAGACATTTTACTCTGCAAAAGATCGGTTCTAAAGCACAAGTTATAATAATTAACTCAAATTCATGTAATAGAAAGAGAACTGTTTACATGTGTTTAAATAATAATCGCCAAGCAATGAGTTTTCACAGTATCAGACAGTGCAGTAAGGTAATAGAATGTTATAGATTGCAAAGCTTGATACACACTTCGGCTACTATAGCTCAACAAGTTAAATCAGTAGAAATATCTATTTTTCTTTACCTTTAACTATTTCAATCTCCTTCTTACAAAATCCGGCCATCGTCCAAAAGATTCGTCGTTACTAGAGCCTTACAGTTCCGACCAGCTGGATCTCGTTTTTCTGTTCCATGCCTCTACAAACATCGATTCTACCGGCTGGGAGAGCTATAAACAGTTCATGAAGGACGTCATATCCGGTGCAAACATCGATTCCGGTAACGTGCGAGTAGGTGCAGTCATCTACAACTACCAATCTAGTTGGTCTTTCGGCCTCGAATGGTATCAGTCGGCAGATGCAGTGGTAGAGGCCATAGACGGCTTAGAATATCAAGTAGAGGATCGAGCTAACCTGGCTCTAGGCATGGATCTTGTCAATAGAATGTTTACACCCGGAGGAGGTGACAGGCCAGATGCCCCAAATGTTGTGATAGTTCTTACAGACGCTGAAGCCAATGTGAACAATGAAAGAATCGCTGCGTCTTCTCAAGCGTTGAAAACTGAATCCAACGCTCGAATCTACACGGCGGGTATTGGACTGAGAGGCAGCTCCCAGCTCTCGTCTGTAGCGTCAGCCGGAAGTACCATCTTTTCAGCAGACAACATAGGAGGGCTTCCAGGCGTAAAGGAAGACATAGTCGCCCAGATTCCTCCTTGTAAGCTATGTGCATGGAATAACTCGCATGAAAACCTATACCATTGGGGAAGAGCATAAAAAAATGTGGCTCTATGTGGCTACTTTCCATCTTCTACTTTCTATGACGCTTTCTTTAGTCAGACTCCCTCTTTTAAGAAGCTTTTGGATAATTGTTTTTCTGACTTCAAATAAATTGTGCATTTTTAAAGTTCCTTATAATTATTAAAAGTAAACCTTTCACCGTAATTTCTATTTCTTTTTGTTATGGTATCAATTGATCAAGAAAAAACAAAAACATATTGACTGTTTTTTGTCCTTTTAACATGTAAAAAGACAGTCAGACTTATTTATCCCTTTTTGCATGGCTGAACGGTCATTGAACATTATGCGATAATCAGAAACTGTGGGAGAATCATTCTTTTTGTCCTCAATCTTCCTTTTCGTTTTTAGGTATTGTGCGTAAAAAAAAAAAAAAAAAAAAAAAAAAAAACTACACGTTAAAAATAAACGAAAAAAAAAGATCGTTGCAATGTGAAACTGTTGTCCCAAGATTAAAACTTGCGCAGCTTTTAAGATCGATTTTACATGACATTTTTTTGCGACATATAAAACACTTTCTTTACAAGAAAAGCTACTTTTCTCCTACAAATTTCAAGCAAAAAGCAGTAAAACGAAACGAAACATAACACAAAAAATCCAAAACGAAATGGAACAGAACCAAAAAAAAAAAAGAAAAGAAAATACTTAAAAGGATAAACTACACAATTATTTCGTTTTCTTGCACCGCCGAGGTTTAGTTGTGGATGAAGTTTAAGCTATACTGTTTCGCGTTACACTTTGATATTTCTGTCCCATTTATTCCGCTTATTCCATACAGTTGGCTGTTATTTTTTCATCTTTCGTGCTTTTGGAACCTTGTCCTCACTATCATGTATCTCATTTAAACACTATCTTAACTGTCTTGCAATTCTATAGATAATTTAGTCTAAATATCTTTGGGGTAAAATATAGAAACGAACCATCTGCGACACACAACAATTTATTCGTTTTTTCTCGTCTATCACACCTTTTCATTTTATTTCTCGTACATTTTTAGAAGGAAAGGTTGATTTGCACATTACTGTTGAAAAGCAAATTAATTCTTTTTATACTTTTTTTTTCTTTTTAAGTTTAGAAATGCAGTAGATTGGAGGCATACATAACTTTCAAAACAAAACTTACGTATTGTTTGTTTTCCTCGCAATTTTAATTTGACTCGGGGGGAAAAAGCGTTCTCTACTATTTCTTTCTTGTTTGAATAGACCCATCTAAAAAGATAATACCGTTTGCTTTTCAAGCGAGAATCTCCTGAAGTCATACGACGATAAGCAGGTTCATATATAACATGGTGCAATCTCAGTTTCTCAACAATTGTGTTCACAGTAAGACAAAATCAAGAAGAGCCAGTAACGGAACCTATGCCAGAAGAGGAAGGTACACACCATTTTTTGTAATTTGAATTTGAAACTTGTAAAGTATATTTGCTCTCTCTACAATATAAAACTGAAAGTTCCTTTTTTTTAATTTAAGTGAATAGTGCGAGCTATCGCATCAGTTTTAAGGCAGTTTGGCCGACTGTAAGCTGCTTGACTTAATTACAATTTGAACACGACCCTAATCGGGAATTTTCCTGTACTGGGAAACAGTATCAATAATGAACTTCACAACTTATTTATAGACGAAAAATAGTAGATTTACTAACATCGCGAGACTTTTAGAAAACATATTCCTTAGGAGTGAATATTCCTTTGATATAGAGTATATATTGTTTTAATTTCCATGTTAAAAATTAAAATGAGTTTCAACGACATCAATGAGATTTAAACCTCTTCTACCTCATATTAATGTTAACCAAGAAATATATTGTAAAACATCCAATCTTCTTGGTAAATATATCATAGTTTTTGTTGTTGTTGTTTTTTTTTTAATTTTCTTTAACATACTTAATAATAAGCTTTCTATAGTCCTTAACATAGAGTCGGTAAACCTGCCACTACAACTAAACAAACGAATCCGATATACACACCTTTTTTCTCTTCTTCTAACAATATGAATCTCCTTCTCACAAAATCCGCCCATCGTCCAAAAGATTCGTCGTTGCTAGAACCTTACAGTTCCGACCAGCTGGATCTCGTATATCTGTTCCATGCCTCTAATAACATTGATTCTAACGGCTGGGCAAGCTATAAACAGTTCATGAAGGACGTCATATCCGGTGCAAACATCAATTCCGGTAACGTGCGAGTTGGTGCAGTCATTTACAATTACGAATCTAGTTGGTCTTTCGGCCTCGATTGGTACCAGTCGACAGATGCATTGGTCCAGGCCATAGACGGCTTAGAACTTCAAGCAGATAATCAGGCCAATCTTGCCCTAGGCATGGATATGGTCAGGAGTATGTTTAGCTCCAGAGGAGGTGACAGGCCAGATGCCCCAAATGTTGTGATAGTTCTTACCGACGCTGAAGCCAATGTGAACAATGCTAGGATTGCTGCGTCTGCCCAAAGACTGAAAACTGAATCGAAAGCTCGAATCTACACGGCGGGTATTGGACTGAGAGGCAGCTCCCAGCTCTCGTCTGTAGCGTCAGGTGGAAGTACCGTCTTTTCAGCAGACAACACAGGAGGGCTTCCAGGCGTAAAGGAAAACATAGTCGCCCAGATACCTCCGTGTAAGCTATTTGCACCAAAGAGCATTTTTCAGGTTTAAACAACAAAAAAATCCAGTTAATCAATGAATCTTCTGATATTTAGTGCCTAATACCTTTCTTTTTTAAACAGCATGAAAGAAGCAGAAAAAAAATCAACGAGTTTATCTGCCTGGTTTACAAGATTATTCGAGACAAACGATAATTTGTCACTTCACTTTTCCATTCTTGCTTTTACCGCACTGCTCGTATTTAATCAAACTTGATCGTCTATGTTCTAGACGAGAGCTCTTACCCTCGCTTACAACCAGCTTACTCGTTGTTTCAAACTAAAACCCACGAAACAATTTTGAATTAAACTAATATCCTCACGCTTTTTTCACACTGGTGTATTTTTAAAAAAAATTCTAACGACAAGCCAAATCTTTTAATCTTCCCACCTTTCATTTCATTTAATAAGTTCATAAATTTTTTAGTGCACAGATAATACCGAAGATTTACAGTATAACTTATTTCCATCTACTGTGCCGAGAACGCTTTATTTCTCATCACTGCTTTCAAGAATAACTGTTTCTGGGTTCGGTTTAAAAAAATGTTTTTATGCGGAATGTCTGTGAACCTACACTTTAGTCTATTATAGTTGTTGTTTTAACGTGACTTTGCCTTCACAAGGTTTCTCTCGCTTCTTTATTTACATCCTGTTGTCGGTAATAATTATGCTGAAAATGGTTTTGTCACTTCAAAGCAATAATCACCACTTACACCCTGCCTATCTTTCTATAGCTCATACTTTTTTTTTACAGTTATATGTTTATACAAACTTTTAAGTGAGTTTATACATACTTTTAAGTGAGATTTTTTTTTTTTTTGCCCTTTTTCTATCACATTGTTAGAAATAGACCAATCTGTAGAAAAGTCCAAGAATTTTGAAAAAAAGGACGCAGGTTTGATAAGAGTTTGGTCCTTAAATACTATAAAAAAGTGTCAATTGAATTTTTGTTAATAATGAGCTGTAGTGTTCAGAAAGATTCGTCACTTTTAACTAAGACCAATCGAATAAAAATATAAAATAAACACTTTTTCTCATATAAGACGAATATTGTCAATGTTTCCATGAAAATTTAAAAGAGATGTCTCAAAAAGAAAGCAATATTTTCAAAGAGAAGGAAAAACGTGAGAACAATAGCTGACAAGATCTAATGTCTGTGGTATCATCATGATAGGCACGTTATTATTCAAAATCCATTTAAACATTAGTCCCTTTGTGCTATCCTTTTAGAAATCTTCTTTCTCTATTTTTCTTCATTATTTCACGACAACTGCTTGTCTTAAGTTTCAACTTTCTGCGTTCTCTTGAACTGATATTTACATTGAACAAATTGCACAAAGAGCGAAATGTAATCCCAATACTGTAAGAAATATGAGAAGCTTGAGCCGTCACAGTGTTTCCACTATTGTGTTCACAGTAAGACAGGAGCAGCCAGAGACCATGACAACTGTTCCAGGTAGACTTTGTTCTGTTGTTCATAGTTTTACTAGAACATACTCATAGTTTCTTTTCTTCATTTCTTCAAACTGTAGCAGAAAGATCAAAATATTGTAGATCACGCCAATCAATCGTGGCATGACGTTGGATAATATACTTCAAAGTTAACAAAATGAGATTGTTACTTTAAAGCTTGGTCTACTTTTAATCATTCAGATCCTGTCGGAATAATGTTTCCTACGTTAAAGATTAATGATTTTTCCGGCCTAAAATCGAAACATTATTTTAACATTTACTGCACTTCACGCGTAAGGGTCACTGTGTTTCCCTTTAAATAACCATAACTTACTAGAAGAGATCTATGTGCAGGTCACAATCCCCGTTTCTGTTTTTTTCCATACATAAGTAATAGAGTTTATGCCGTTTTATATTGGAAGTGATTAAATTCATATTTATTTTAAAAAAGAGGCGTTATTTTTGCACCAGTATGCTATTTTTGACGTTTTGGGAAGTTCTAAAGACCGAAATGTCATTAAAAGTTCCCATACACTTTACGGTTAGAACATAGGTTAAAAAAAGTCTTAGCAGGAGGTTCAGTAATAGCTAAAATATCAAACTGTATGAAAAAGTAACAAAAAAAAAAAGGAATGATGATGATGATGATGATGGTGGTGGTGGTGGTTCTGCTTGACGAGTATATATTTATACATGGTGCAAAAAATTTCCTCCCAATTACGATTTGAACGATCTTGTCGGTTCAAAGAATTTAATTAAGGAGTTTAAGTGGAATATTTTATATTTTTTGTGACTTAAGATTGATCTCCCTTCGATATTGCATTAACGAATTACCGAAAAAGTGGTATTTTCTTTAAACACATAGTATATCTCTCAAAACCAACGAATAGCATATATTTTTGTTAAAATTTATTTATTTTTGTGTCACCGAAGCTGATAATGATGCCCGTGTGGATTGTTAATACTGTATTCTATCTGACATTCATGGCATCAATTCAAACCACTTTAACATCAAATGCGCTTTTATTGAACTTAAAATAAATTACCTTGCATCTCTTTGAAACCTATAGATTCCTTTATACTTTTTACTTTATTTTTTTTTTCGACATCTCCCAATCGGATTTTTCTATCACGAATCGTACAATCCTGTAAAAGGATCGTCCGCCATCTTGCAATATGGCTCTGACAAGCTGGACTTAGTTTTTCTCTTTCACGCCTCTCCTGATATTGATACTACTGAATGGGCAAGCTACCAGAGGTTCATGACTGACGTCATATCCGGTGCAAACATCGATTCCGGTGACGTGCAGGTCGGTGCTGTCATATACAACTATGAATCTGCTTGGAATTTCCCGCTCAATCAGTACACGACGAAAAGTTCACTAGCTCAGGCTATAAACGACCTGCCTCCTTGGACCGATAGCTCCGCCAATGTTGCTGATGGCATGGACAACGTCAGACTGATGTTTACCTCGAGAGGGGGAGACAGACCAGACGTCCCAAATGCTGTAATAGTCGTCACCAACTCTGATGCTAATTACCAAGTTGAAAGCATCGGATCGTCTGCCCAAAGGCTGAAAACTGAATCCAACGCTCGAATCTACACGGCGGGTATTGGACTGAGAGGCAGCTCCCAGCTCCCATCCATAGCTTCAGCCAGAAGTACTGTCTTTTCAGCAGACGACACAGCAGGGCTTTCTGATATGAAGGAAGATATAGTCGCCCAGATGCCTCCTTGTAAGATGAATTTCTTTCACGCTGAAATGGTCGAATGCAATATATAAAACAATGAATTGGAAAAATTTGCATGATTGAATGTTTTTTTCTTTCTTTTTTTTCACTCAACACCTTATCATTTAAAATGATGCACAAAAGAAACAGACTTTATCCAACGGCTTTATATGACTGTGTCTTTAAGTTGCTTTGGTACTTGCATTAATTCATCGCTACACTTTTCTATTCTTGCTTTATCGTCCTTCACGAATCTGTTTGTCCTTTTTCTGAACAACATTTTATTTATTTTAAGTAAAATAATAAAACTTCATAGGCGCATCACGAAAATGAACGACCCGAAGATATTCGAGTACAAAAAGCTCACAGGAATTACGTCAGTTTTTCTCTTTTTTTTTTAAACCTTCATTGTTTGGCTTATTACCGTGCTTCTAAGCGTCGAGCAAATTTTAACAAGAAAAAATCGTTTTGATTTTTGAAGAGCTTGTTTAGCAAATTCTATATTGTGGCTATTGCTGTCACCGATCACGCTTTTTGCGCTCAATTTTTAAAAAAGTTTTTTGTTATTCTTATAGAAAGCTTTATGGTTTTACAACCTTATAGTATTCCGGTGTCTTTTTGTGATGATATCTCAAAATTTTTTGTACCCCTTATCCCTCATTCCGAAACATGTGTGCTTAAACTTATCTACTTACTTTATAGCTGTACTCTCCACTTCTTATTGCTACAAGAGTTATTGTTCTTTTCGCTCATACACATAAAGAAATTATTTTGTTTGAAAACGAAAGGGCTTTTTTTTTTTTTAATTTTTTAACAATCGTAATTTACATTTCGTTGAGAAATCAACCAACCTTTAGAGGAAAATCCATAATTCGAATTGAATTCGGCCTTCTTTTTTAAATAGATGCTGAATCGTAGAAACAACGCACAAATTAATTGAAATACTATACTTTGAGAGCATTTAAACTTCGAGATATTTCATCATTTCCCTTTATTCACCTTACTTTAGCTGCTCTCACCTTGAAATAGTCGTTTGGACCTGGTCTCTAAGATTTTCTATCATTCATAAAACAGCTTATATTTTTCACTGCTTCTGAACGAAGATACAAATTGCTTGCCCATATCTTCTGATGTACCAAAATGCAAATTGTTTATCCATATCTTTGGATGTACCAAAAAACAAATTGCTTATCCATATCTTCTGATGCATCAAAATACAAATTGCTTATCCATATCTTTGGATGTACCAAAATACAAATTGCTTATCCATATCTTCTGATGCATCAAAATACAAATTGCTTATCCATATCTTCTGATGTATCAAAATACAAATTGCTTATCCATATCTTCTGATATGTTAAATACAAATTGCTTATCGATATTTTCTGATGTATCAAAATACAAAATGCTTATCCATATCTTCTGATGATTTCCAGCTTTGTTAAGTTCCACGGCGATACTATTATTGCTAAAAACCAATGAATCTCTAGAAATGTCTCAATAACTGTGATATTCTTCACACCATTATCCTGCAAACAAGGCACAAACATTTAATCATTGAATTTTTCATACACAATGGTAAGGAATGCCAAGTGAAATTCGATTATTGTTTTAGAAATGCCATGTAAGAGAAAAGGACAAATTTAAGTTAAGCAGTTGACGTTAGCAAACAGATGGATCATCTTGTTGGTTTCTTGAATTCACTAAAAGAAAATCCCTTCACGACATTGTAGAAGATAATACTTTCAAAGCTTCTTTTTTTAAGTAAATTCAAAATAGAAAATACACAATGATTAAATCTTTTAGGGTGTCAAAAATTAATGCTCTCCTTAACTTTTTGGTGTACACGATTGCTTTCGAAATGTATTCAAAATGAAGCGGGCTTATACCTCGCTAGACTTAGTATTCAAGTCTGTTTATATTTTGTAGTGCAGATGTCAATAGTCACAAATTTATCTTCTATAAAGTTGAGCTAGCTCTAGAATTTTTTTTATTAAAGCGCAAATGAAAGCTTTATCCTGTGTCGATGCTGAAGAAAGTGTACTATTTTTGTGCTGTCATAGCCTCTCACATACTTTGTTCACAGTGAGGCAAATGCAGGAGTCGACTGTAGCGGGTTCCATGACAACTGCTCAAGGTATACAGAAACCCGTTGTTAATTAAATATGCAAAAAAAAAAGTATTTAAATAGAGGGGAAAATATCACAGGGTTGTATGTGGCACCAGCGAAATAGTCTTTGTTGGGCTTGTATAAAGTTAGAGAAAAAAATTATCTCGCCATTAGGAAAAGAGCGAGTCCAAAATCCTTGCTTAAAAGGCGCAATTCAGCTTGGTTAGGCTACAGATTCATCATGCGAACAGTAATTTATAAAATGTACTCTGCGACTTATATAATGTAAACTCGTATATTTTGCTCTCAATAAGGAAAATTAGGCTAAAAAGATAAACAAATACTCACAGTTTTCACAATTTAAGAATGTCATTTCCGTTAAAGGAAACTTTATCTAGTTTGAGAAATCTTTTATGGCTTTTTTTCCTTTTACCTTTCATTCCCACTCTATATACGTTTACGGTATTTTTCTTTTTAATCACTCACAACCGGTCCTGTTTAGTACTTATGCGCCTTTTCTTGCAAAACGTGTTATGTTTTTTTAAAAGTTTTTAATATTTTTTGCAACATCTTTGAAAACCATTGCTTTAAAGCTCCGGACATGAACCCGGAAACGTCTGAAAAACTGGACCTGGCCTTTTTGATTCACACGTCGAAAGACATTAACTACGACAACTACGATTATTACACACAGTTCATGCACGAAATAGTCCAAGATGCCGACATCGATTCTGGTTACGTTAGGGTTGGTGCGGTGATCTACAACAAAGATGGCGAAGTGGTTTTCCCGCTCGATCGTTACACATCAAATGAAGCTGTGAATGCCGCCATTGTTGAGTTCCCGCTCAAATCAGATTCTGACGCCAATATTGCCAAAGGAATGGACACTGTTCGGGAGAAATTGTTCACGCCCAGCGGCGGAGACAGACCGGACGTCCCGAATGCTGTCATAGTCGTTACTGACGACGATTCCAACCTGGACGTTGATCAGATTGGACCAGCAGCGCAGAAACTGAAAGATGATACTAAAGCCAAAATATACACAGCTGGTATCGGCCTTAAAGGCATGTCCCAGTTACCTTCTGTGGCGTCAGCACCAAGTGACTTATATACACCGGATACCGTGGAAGACCTGCCGTCTGCGAGAGATCCAATAGTGAAGAAGACGTATGCTTGTAAGGAGGTCACTTTGCATTGAACCAAATTTGCTTTTGTGTTCGGTGAAGCACAGATTGCTTTCATAACCATTCATAATATTCATCTAAACAAATTGGACACAGCACTACATATTTGAACATGATTTTTTTTATATACATACTATTATATACATACTATTACTATGTTTACACGTTATTTAAAAGTATAAATACTCTTATATATGGATTATTAAATATATTGTGATGAAACGTTTACATCCTTTATGGTAATTTATGTTTTTGAAATAGACTACTCTCATTTAGCATGATAATATTTTTGTAGCAAATATCCACAGCACTTTGTATATAATAAACATAAATTGTATATTAATAATTTAAGAATATATATATATATATATATATATATATATATATATTTATATATATATAAACATCACCCCTTTATATTATTCATCCACGTTATACAATATGTACACTAACACTATCTTTATACACAAAATCAATTAGCTGTGAATCATACTCTGATGAAACGTTAGGTTTACATTCTATATGATGAACTATGATTTTCTTTAACAAGCTACTTCCTGTTTGCAGACTATAATTAACTCAGTCGACCAGGACACAGCACTGTTGCTATCAAATCATTATTATTATTATTATTATTATTATTATTATTATTATTATTATTATTATTATTATTATTATTATTATTATTATTATTATTATTATTATTATTATTATTATTATTATTATTATTATTATTATTATTATTATTATCACCATCATCATCATCATTTTAAAGGATTAAATATCCATCAGAAACGTATAGTATTCTCTCAAGTTATAAACCAAAACACGTTATCATTCTGACAGGAATGTGTTTCTGTCCATGTTTTATTTTAAACAAGTTTTCTGTTTTTCCCCATAACATTGCAGCCTTTCAATCTATGACCTATTTTTTTTATTTCACACCTCGATATTTCAAAATCAAATAATGTAGTTTCTGCAAATTTGGAATTTTGACAAGGTAAAAGTATTATGTCGAATGTTGTGCGTTACATTTTTTCCACTACCCTTTTATAATTAAACAATTTTTCACTTCTAAATATCTGCCTCGTAACACCTAAAAATGTATATAAAGGTCATTGCAAATATTTATGGATACCCCAATTGTAAGTAACGTTAAACTTACTATTACTCTATATACATATATTATTATTTTTATAATTGTTATTCTTATTCTTATTCTTATTCTTATTCTTATTATTCTTATCAATATTATTATTATCATTACTATTATTATTATTTTTATTATTATTATAATTATTATTATTATTATTATTATTATTATTATTATTATTATTATTATTATTATTATTATTATTATTATTATTATTATTATTATTATTATTATTATTATTATTATTATTATTATTATTATTATTATTATTATCATTATTATTATTATCATAATCTATTACATTTCTTTTTAATTCATGTAGCTCCTGTATCGCCAACGAAATGTATATTGCACATTTTTGTTTCCTTGTTGTGTCTTCAATGTTTGAAAAAATTACTGTCACTTAATGGAACTAGTGCTTTTTATATAACACAGTCATTTAATTTATATATAAGAAAACTTTACAATTCCGTTGGACATTGTCAAAGTTTTAAGACCTCCTAAGAATGTTTCATTGCTTCTTTATGAATGAAAGCCATATACTTTGGTAAATCACGGTCATTGTTTAAAACAAGGTATGTTTTTAAAATAGATTATTAACCGGTTTCTCCCTTAACTCTCCTATATTTGTGAATGTAATGAAGTAGACCTTTTATATGTTTTAAAATAGAACACTTTCTATGATTTGAAATGGAAGATTTTTTTCCAACACCGATTACTAAATATTTATGTATTAACATAATTCTGGTTACGTTCATTTATTCCCAGTGTCCGGTGGAGACTCAGGGAAAGATGGCCATATTCGTCATGGACAAGGTCAGTTATACTATAGCTTGGAAGTTGTGGAAATGTCACACTTTTGTTGGATTAATGTTATAGTCTTGGATGAATGTGTCTGTAAAATGAGTTTGAAAATTCCGTAATTAAATCTTATGATATTTTCTTATGTTAACCACCGATAACTTTTTTAAAGCGTGTGTGCGGAGGAAACATCAGTCGACTTTTTTGACATTTTACATCAAAGGTGTAGGCGAAGATTTTTTTTTTTAAACGACAAATTTCGTTCAGTTATATGAATCTTAATTTTCCTTACTAGATGTGTATGGATAATCGATATGAACCATTTTTCTGCTGAACTTTTGTTACATATTGCTTTATCGGCTTCTTTTATCCTTTATTTGTCAATGTCATGCAATGTCAAAGTTAACTTGTCATAATAATGAAGCTTTGTTCAATTCATAAATTGTGTCTCATGTTCACTGGGAAACAACATGTCATCAGACCCGTCCAAGCTGGATTTAGCGTTTTTGATCCACACATCAACTTACATTGATGGAGAGCAGTACCAGTATTATAAAGACTACATGCGTGACGTCGTATCCGGCGCAAATATTGATTCAGGCGCGGTGCGAGTCGGTGCGGTGATATACAATCAGTATGGGTCTGTGATTTTCCCGCTAGATCAGTATCCGACCAAAAGTGCTCTGAACTCGGCTATCGATAATTTACCTTTGATGACAGCCGATTACGCAAACGCGTCTTCAGGAATGGACGTCGTCAGAAACGAACTTTTTACACCTAGTGGCGGAGACAGAGAAGACGCGCCCAATGGCGTCATCATACTAACTGACGCTGACTCCAACTTGAATGAAGATGAAGTCCCAAGGGCGGCTCACGAGCTACGGGACTCTGGAGCCAAAATCGTTACAGCAGGCATAGGGTTGGCATTCAGCGAGCAACTACCACATATAGTATCATCTGATTCTGGGCTTCTTGGAATTAGTGACACTCCAGACCTCCCGGCCGCCGTGGAACCTACACGAGAAGAATTTCCGCCGTGTAAGGACTTCACATCGGCTTTTGCAAGCTTTTACTGCCGAAACCCAAAGCTTTCTTATAGCAATTCTTATGTATCCGCTTCGCCATGGACCTTAAGTTTAATGTAACGTTGCAGTGTGTCATTTTCATAGATTCTCTAGATCTTTTAAAAATTGGATGTTGATTGGATAAGTGCATGACTATGTAGCACACCACAATATATTGGACAAAAAAAGATTTTCTCTTTATTGTCAATTTCAATTTCTTAACAGCTTCAGAACTACTTTGCATCCTTTACACTTTTATTGATTTTAATTTTTATTCATGATTATTAAATCTCTGGCACCTATACCTCATAATTCAACATGAAGACATAATCTCACAAATCCTCTCAAAATGCAACAAAATAGCTTCTATTAAATTTTGATATTCAGCTAATGCCCTTTCATATAAACTAAAATTTATTTAGCGGAAAGTTGTACATTGTATAATCTTTTTTTTCTTTTTTTTTTTTTTACTTTTTTTTTTGGCTTAGAAGCGTCTTTTGTTGTTGTTCCTGACCATCTTCTGTTGAACAAAGAATGTTTTGATAGTAAACAAAAAAAATTGATTGCGCAATATAGACCTCCACTTTACTCGCACTTCTATTTACTAGTATGCTTTCAGGTGTTTAAAATGACGCTTTGACCTATCTCTACTCTCGCAACAACCAACGCTTTATATTCTCGGTCACGCTTTTCTTGTTGAATCGAACTCTGGTGCCTAGCATCTTCTTCCGTCTGGAAATACCAAATTTCCTAAGATACTTTAATTAATACATAACAGTTCAAGATAAAAAGGAAAAATTAAATCGCAAACGATAACTTAGTCAACCACTAATAACTGGAGATCAAAGTCAGTACCACACGTTGCTAAGAGAAAACTAAAAAAAAAAAAAAAAAAAAAACGATAAAATTCTTAATGACTCAATATTGTTTATAAAACAATTTGCTTTCAAAAGGACACATACAGGTACATTTAACAAGAGTTTTTTAAATAAAATTATTTAAAAAATTTTTTTCTTAAAATCTTTCCTTTCCTGGTTATTTGCTTTTGGAATCTAAAAACACCAGTTTGAGAATAATTACAAATCTCAAATACAATTTAGTTTTCAAAATATGCATGGCTCGAAACAGATAATGTGCAGATCTATTTAGCTCATTACAATTTTCACTAACTCAAATTGGAGAATTTTATTTTTTTTATCAGTCAGGCATTTATTAATACAAAAATCATAATAAATTCTTTGAAAACAGCATAATTATTGTAAATAATTTGACTCGATACAAATACTTTTATTTTAATTGTAACAAATTAAATTCTTTCTCTCTATAAATTATAACTTGGAAATTCATTTATTTATGATATTTTTAATTCAGGTTTTTAAAAGTCTCAGAAAAGTGCATTTTTAGGTTTACCTTATTTGAAAAATCAAGATTAGGAATCAAATGACGGATATCAACATAGTAACCTAACTCTGTTCACAGTGAAGGACGCGCTTACTTCAGGAAGCCCGATCACATCAGGTTGGTTACTGGTCAAACCTATTCTATTGACCATAGCATGATGAATAAAGATCACTACTTTTGACATAAGTTTAAGAAGGCGGTCAAACTTCTGCTCAAGTTGTGCAATTATTTTGTACCCTTCATATGTGGCCAATTTGAAGTTGTACTCACACCTAAAACTCCAGTACTTTATCAAAAAGGATAAGGAAAGGTTTCTTTCCGTAATAAGTATCGGATCTCTATTTAATTTTTAGTGAAACAAAACTTGATAAAGCGACCATTTGAGTAGCGACCAGGGTAAAGGACATTGAGGTTTTTCTACTTTTTTTTAAATTCGTATCAAATTTTAATAATATGGTAAAAGAATTTTAAATGTAATGTGCAAATATAGCATTTACTACCGTTGAAAAATTGAGAATTCCTTCATTCAAATGTATAAAAGATTGGCTGACATATATTTGTGCATCATAAGATACTGCACAAACAGTTTCAAAGGTCCATAATGATATTTTTTTTCTGACCTTTGTTCGTAAATGATATCCAGCCAATTTGAATCGTGGATTGCAAACGAAAACAAACATTTCGCGTCCTTCTTTTTCAGTTGTCACAACACTCGGTACAACTCCAAGACTAATAGGTTAGTTCAGGTCAAAATCTTAACATGCTTCTCTATTTATTCTAATCATACAAATTTTTTTTGTTTGTTTTTATTATATCAAAACAGTTGTCAGGATGTAAGGTTTTATGTTATCAATTTAGTGAAAAATGCAATACGATAATACAACAATTTCGTTGCACAGAATGGAATATGATATGTCCTATTTGATGCCAACATTTAATACTTGTAATTAAATTGCACAGTTAGGTAGCTGTTTTTTTAATCATCCAAAATACTGCCCTTAAATAAGTCTCCGAAAGTAGAATATACAAATTAATATTAAATCATGTTTTCCCTGTTTTTTACTCTGCCTCGATGAAATGATCTAAACATTGAAAACAATGAAAAGCGTTAATTTCTTGACGAATTTATGTTGAAACGAAAGGTTACGGGACTTAAAAAGGCAATTCTACCAGTTCAAGCTTCTTTTCTGGCCTACTGTTAAAATAAAAAAAAAATGATTGAGAAGAATTAGAGTGTAAATAATTCATTAATTGAAAATAGTATAACGGACCAGAGTTTCAAATCCACAATTTTTGTGCTACTCTGTCCACAGTGACATCTAGTGCCCAGGAATTTGCTACTACAGAAGACGGTCAGTTTAGGCAATTATTTCTTGTAGAGCAACTAAATACATGGATGTTTAACAATCAATTTTATTCTTCTTTCAATCTTTTTATATAACACTGCATACATTTTAACCCCTGAACATTATTTAAATGACAATGAAAATTAATAGGTAGGTGCTAATAATATTCTTCTGCTTATTATTATAGTACTACACGTACCTGCCCTCTTTGATTTTGTCTACAGTGTGAAAAATAAAAAGTTATGAGACAAAAATCTTCCAGTTGAGAAAAAAATTGATGTTTCTTGTACAAGTGCGCTTTCAGCCAACTTAGTTCAGTGGCCTATTTTACAAGTTCCTTAATTTATTCAATTTCTTAATTTTGTTTTAGTCTCCTATGAAACCAAGAATAAGAAAGACATTTTTTTTACATCTTACACTTGTTTTATTTTTTATTTTTCTGAGGATTTGTTTGAGAATTGTCCTTTTTTTAAGATTTTAATATTTTTTTACAACATTTTCAAATATCAATGGTTTAAAGTTTCGCACATGAACCCGGAAACGTCTGAAAAACTGGACCTGGCCTTTTTGATTCACACGTCGAAAGACATTAACTACGACAACTACGATTATTACACACAGTTCATGCACGAAATAGTCCAAGATGCCGACATCGATTCTGGTTACGTTAGGGTTGGTGCGGTGATCTACAACAAAGATGGCGAAGTGGTTTTCCCGCTCGATCGTTACACATCAAATGAAGCTGTGAATGCCGCCATTGTTGAGTTCCCGCTCAAATCAGATTCTGACGCCAATATTGCCAAAGGAATGGACACTGTTCGGGAGAAATTGTTCACGCCCAGCGGAGGAGACAGACCGGACGTCCCGAATGCTGTCATAGTCGTTACTGACGACGATTCCAACCTGGATGTTGATCAGATTGGACCGGCAGCGCAGAAACTGAAAGATGATACTAAAGCCAAAATATACACAGCTGGTATCGGCCTTAAAGGCATGTCCCAGTTACCTTCTGTGGCGTCAGCACCAAGTGACTTATATACACCGGATACCGTGGAAGACCTGCCGTCTGCGAGAGATCCAATAGTGAAGAAGACGAATGCTTGTAAGGAGGTCACTTTGCATTGAACCAAATTTGCTTTTGTGTTTTGGTTAAGCACAGATTACTTTCGTAACCGTTCATAATGTTTACCAAACAAATCGGACACAGCCTATGGACATATCTCCGTGGTATATTATGGTGTCAATACTATCCTTTCACGTTATATATTGAGCAATATTAATACATATAATTATATAATGTATATATATATATATATACATATACACCCACAAAAATCGATTTACTGCAAAATATATTCTGAAAAAACATCTACATCTTATATGGCAAAATGCGTATATTTTTTTTAAATAGCAAAACGTTTTCTTTAAGCATGACATTATTTATACAGCAGTCATAGTATTATATTTATAAATATTATTACTGTTATATCACGTATTTGTATTACTATTCTTTTACGTAACACCAAAGGTTCATAAACACAATTGTATATATACAAAAACTAATGCTCTGTAAAACATGCTCTGTTTAAACGTTTCCATCATAGTATGGTGAGCTATGTTTTTTACAAAGTACTGTCTTTCAGCATGACAATGCTTAAACAGGCTAAAATGACACGCCATTATGTATATAAATATTATCTTTATCATAATCTAATCACTTCTTACTTATACGTACTTTTATTTCAAGTTATGACAAAATATGTTCTTATCATTATTATTATTATTATTATTATTATTATTATTATTATTATTATTATTATTATTATTATTATTATTATTATTATTATTATTATTATTATTATTATTATTATTATTATTATTATTATTACTATTATTATTGTTATTATTATTATTATTTTATTTACATGATATATATATATATATATATATATATATATATATATATATATATATATATACATGGCAATCATCACTAATGTCATTAACGTCTATGTAATATGCACATGTTTCAATAATATTAAATGTTTGTATCCATGTAGCTTCTGTATCATTTTGGCTTTAACAGAAAAACGCATTGCACTTCGTTGTAATTTAATCCCTGAGACAATAAAGATTCATACAGCTTCTCTGAAATAAGTGCTAGCTATACGAAACATTCTTGTCAGTTGTATGATCATTTTCAAAATAATTATTGATACATTGAATGGTATGATTTCTTAAGCGTTGCTCTTTTAATATAAATTATATTTTAATGTTTTTTGTCAGTTTCAACACGTAACTGTTATAGTTTACTACAAAGTAGTATTTGTATAATAAGAAATCTGCCGGTCTTCTTACTTTTTCGATTAGAATGTTATAAGATAATGTATTTTTTCATGACTTTTTTTCATTTATTTTATTTTTAATGCTGTAAACAAAACACTCAACCGTCCATATTGCACGCCTTGTAACCGTTTAATAAGTTTTGAAAGAAGCAAAGAAAACGTTCCTTGTACATGAAAGAGACTTTCTTCATCAACTTCCATTACAAAGATCTATAATCGATCAATTTAAATCATTCATCATTTACTAAATATATTTTGTTATATTTATTAACGTACCGTTACGTCCAACTTTGTTTCAGTGTTAGGTGAAGGGTCAGACGGAGAGGGCCATATTCGCCAAGGACAAGGTCAGTTATAGTTTGGAAGTTGTGTAAATGTATCACCTTTAACTTTTGTAGACTTTAATGAATGTGGATTTCACATGTAGATCGAATTTATAATGTTAAGTCTATGAGATATTTTTTTTTTGGTAACTGACGATTTTTCTAAATTGTGCACGAAGGAGACATAATAGTTGTAAAATTGTACAAGATAGGTGTAGTCAAAGATAATTGGTTTGATAAAACGGGAAAGGATTTTACAAGATTCTATTTGAATAATATAAATACCCTCATTTTTTCTAGATCTAGCTGTGTATCGATTACCCATAAAAATCCAATTTTCGCTGTTATTTTGGTAAGTATTGGGCGTTTTTTCTGGATTTATCATACAATGTCAATAACCGATTTATCAAACGTATGAAATTTGCGATCAATTTTTGATCATATTTTATCATATTTTCACTCGAAAACAAAATGTCATCAGACCCGTCCAAGCTGGATTTAGCGTTTTTGATCCACACATCAACTTACATTGATGGAGAGCAGTACCAGTATTATAAAGACTACATGCGTGACGTCATAGCCCGCGCAGACATTGATTCAGGCGCGGTGCGAGTCGGTGCGGTGATATACAGGCACGATGGGTCTGTGATTTTCCCGCTAGATCGGTATCAGACCAAAAGTGCTCTGAACTCGGCTATCGATAATTTACCTTTGATGCGAGCCACTTATGCAGACGTGGCTGCGGGAATGGACGTCGTCAGAAACGAACTATTTACACCTAGTGGCGGAGACAGAGAAGACGCGCCCAATGGCGTCATCATACTAAGTGACGCTGACTCCAACTTGAATGAAGAAGAAGTCCCAAGGGCGGCTCACGAGCTACGGGACTCTGGAGCCAAAATCGTTACAGCAGGCATAGGGTTGGCATTCAGCGAGCAACTACCACATATAGTATCATCTGATTCTGGGCTTCTTGAAATTAGTGACACTCCAGACCTCCCGGCCGCCGTGGAACCTACACGAGAAGAATTTCCGCCGTGTAAGGACTTCACATCGGTTTTTGCAAAAAAATTTTTTGACTTCAGTTGACAGCTTTTTTTATAGCAATCTTCATATATCTGCTTCGCCGAGTGTTTTTCAAGCATTTTGATTTTCAGGGACTATTTATTTTTATTGGATTTTCTTGAATAAGAACATAGTATCGCAGCGCCGAAACTGAATTTATGAAGCCCAGGTTTCATCGGAATAGCATGGTATTTCTTTCTAAGATACTTGCACAATTTAATGCATGATTATAAGACACAAGGTCTGAATTTAATGACACATCGGAGCAATTCCAAGTCTCTTTTGCCCTATAAAAAACCTTATCTGTGAGAATGAACTTAAATTATAGTAATTCTTTTTTAAATCTGGGCTTATAGACTTATATCAACCTAAATATAATTTGCCCTTAAGACCTACTCATACGAAATCTGTTTTTTCACTTCTCTTTCCATAGACTTTTCCCGCTTCAACCTAATATATTCTGTATATTAGAATGTATGCACTATGACTTTCTTCTAATGATTTTTTGCTTAAATAAGATATCACATTCCTCTATGTTAACTTTGCTTGAAAAATGACAAAAAGTTATCTTCATCTTTTAATCTTTATTAGCTTTTTCCAGCACCCTTCTGCTTCAAATTATTTCTAAATCTCCGCTATTTTCTTTTCGGATGAATACCTCTATTCAGTGGTTTCCATCATTTGCTTTTAGCGTTGATTTCTCTTTGATTAATATTCCTATAACCATATGCATTTTTTTTTCAAAATGATCACCCTTTACAATGACTCTGGGCCATATCTTTATATTGATGCCTAAAACATTTTGTTATTTATTACGTGTTACATTTTTAACTAAATTAATGATAATTTTTATTATTGTGTTACAAACACTCTTTTAAAAACCCAGAAAGATGTGAATATAGCGTTACAATTAAATAGAAAATTGGATGACCTATTTATATTGCTCTGGATTTTTTCTTTTTTTTTGCATTCAATTTTTTTAGACCGAAATTTTTATTGGATAAATACATGATATTGCAGCACCGAAACATACTTTTTTTATATTCTCATGACTCGAGACAATAATTCTGCTACATGCAGCTCATATTGTGTTCCCAATTTTTTTTCAGTGAATGCGCAACCTCTGACAACAGCCTTGGGAGGTAAGTTTCAGTTCTGAACACTTTACTTACTGCTCATGACCTGATTTACACAATACTAACTTATTCTATGATTTAGTATAAATAATCTTTCAAATACTGAGTGGAAACCTCTAAGAATAATCCTTAATTTATTATTGTTTTGTTGTTGTTATTGTTTTGTTATTACTATTGTTGTTTTTATTTGTCAAGGTATCCGCTTTTAGGTTCATTATTACAAGTATTATTAAAAGCCATGGGGATTGAGTTGAATATGATCTTGAGAATGTTTTAATACATTACAGAATCTAGAACGCTGAACAGATTCGAGTAGCTTGCACATAGACCAAAATTGACTCAGCTTTGAGGATTTTGGTAGCGGAGTGTCTATGGGAATTGTTGTATACACTATAAGGTCAAGATTTTCATTATCTGAGATTCTAACTGATAAAAATCTTTTTGACATACAAAATAATTTTTCTAAGATAGAAGTTCATATTTTTTAATCTATTTCGCTGGGCTCTCTGTTTTCAGAATTATTCTTCTAATGTTCAATTTTTAGCATGCAGGTATCGTTCTCTTAAAACTTCATCACCTTGGAGGCATCATTGCAGGTATTAAAAAAAAATAGTGAAATATTTCCGCGCGCATGAAAAATATGTTGAATTTAGCAAAGGACCCGACACGTTTTCTACATATCTAAAATTCGATGCACTGAGCATTTTTAAAAGTAATGCTTCATCATGGTATTTCTTACCATACTATTTCTTATGCTAGTTTCCGATTTTGTATTATATATATATAATTGACATACCTTACGCTAGTTTCTGATCATGTACTAATTGTGTAGAATCTGAATCTCTTATTTGGTCTTGCATATTTTGCTACTATCACCTACTGCACATCCTAGAGATTTTGTCACAGGAAAAGTATTCATGCTGAAAAGGGAGGAAACAAAATTATGTTTGTAATTATTTATGTAGATTCGTTTCTAGTGCCCGATGTATCCTGTTTTTACTACAGGTAAGGGTTGGCACTGCCTCACTGCCTCAGGCACCTACAAATGATCAGTGCCAGTCAAAGATTTTGATTAAAAAAAAATATAGCTTTACTCTAAATGGTCAGCTTGATATCCGTCGCGTATACCTAAGATTTTAGAGGAAAAAATTTTATCTTTTCAATTCATATTTCACAATGAGAAAGTTATGGATTTCGCGTCATTGTTTTTATTTTTTTTAACGTCACCTAAGTTTTATTCAGTCTTACGCACGAAAAAAAAAAAAGAATATGAAAAAGAGTTGAAGAAAAATTAGAAATAGTTAAAAAGACAGAATTAAATGGGTAGTTGACAAGGTAGCAATATATATATATATATATATATATATATATATATATATATATATATATATATATATTGTAGAGAATCTGTTCCTTTTATTTGGTCCTGTTTGGTTTTGTACTATCACCTACTTAATGTCCTAAAGATTTTGACAAAGAAATAGTAGGGATGCTGAAAAGAAAGAAAACAAATAATGTTTGTAATTATTAATGAAGATTCGTTTCTAGTGCCCGATGTATCCTGTTTTAACTCCGGTGGGTTAGACAAGAGTTGCCATTACCTCACTAGCAGTAGATGGTAAACGCGAGCTAAAGATTCTGAAGTAAAACTGTAGCTTTATCCTTAATCGTCAGCTTGATGGTGCGTTGTAGATATTTTAAATTTTAGAGAAATTTCGAAAAATAAAAATCTCAAATTATTATTCAAGTTTAGGAAGTTTTATGTTTGGCGTTATTGTCTTATTTTTAAGAAATAAAACTTTCACTTTGAAATGCTTATGTAAAAGATTGAACGTATTTTGGATAAAGTTGGGATATCTTTACGTTTGGTGTAAAACTAGCCTAAAATACAATTTTAATTCTTAGTTGTTTAAGTTTCTTACAGCCTCAGCCGAGGAAATTGAGTGCTTGAAGAAAAAAAAAAAAAAGCAACGCCAAATCAATAAAGTTTACCAAAATTAAAAGAACCTATGAAAAGATTTGATTGTGTGGCTAAGAGGGACACTGCGTTGAAATTTGAACTAGGTCTGGAGAAAAATTATTTTTGCAATTTTTCAGGCGGTTTTTTTGTATCTCGTTCATTGATACCTTACTTATTATTAAACGGGCAAAGAAATGATAAAATAATAAAAGGATTTTTTTTTAATTCATAGACTACATTTCTTGTCGTTGTACAATATTTCCGAATCAAGATTCACAATACGTTTAGGGTTTCTATAATACCAAGGAGATTTAGCGAGCAATAAGGAATGAAAAAATTTTTAAATAAAAAAATTATGAAGATAATTTGTTTTTCTCTGATAAGCTTTTGAGACATATTAAGACGCAGCTCTAGTCTGTAGCTACTCGATAAGAATAGAATGCCGATACAGGTTTTACTGAAGGCATTACTAGCTTCACGACACTGTATCTACTCGATAAGAATAGAATGCCGATACAGGTTTTACTGAAGGCATTACTAGCTTCACGACACTGTATCTACTCGATAAGAATAGAATGCCGATACAGGTTTTATTGAAGGCATTACTAGCTTCACTACACTGTATCTACTCGATAAGAATAGAATGCCGATACAGGTTTTATTGAAGGCATTACTAGCTTCACTACACTGTATCTACTCGATAAGAATAGAATGCCGATACAGGTTTTATTGAAGGCATTACTAGCTTCACTACACTGTATCTACTCGATAAGAATAGAATGCCGATACAGGTTTTATTGAAGGCATTACTAGCTTCACTACACTGTATCTACTCGATAAGAATAGAATGCCGATACAGGTTTTATTGAAGGCATTACTAGCTTCACTACACTGTATCTGCTCTTCTACTGTCAAATAACTGAATCTTGATTGGTGAATTTTCAGTTGCTTCAACTACAGTTGGAGCGCCAGAATCCACTACAGGAAAAGGTCAGTTATGTTTCGTATCTGTACGTTGAATAGCATTAAACTAGTCTTAATTTTTACTGCTGGCAAAGTGTTTAATTATAAATGGTTTTTGTGTGTATGTATTACTTCGAAAGGAATTAAGGGGACATGGTTCAGTGGTGACTTTTTCAGGGGCGAAGTTAATTTAAGATACTCTGTCTTTCAGGGAGGGAATTTAAAATGCTGAAATAATTTGAACTTTTCTTCATATCTTTACTCTTTTTCGTCAGCGGAATAGATTCAAAGGCGCCAGTGCAGCTGTAGCAATGTTCAGGGTCGATTAGAATAAATGTTTGTTTAAATTCACCAAAATTTGACTGCCATCCATCTATGTTATCTACTAAATTTCGCCTTTTGTTTGCTTCAAATATTCTTTATTAATATTATTAATAATAATAATAATATTATTATTATTATTATTATTATTATTATTATTATTATTATTATTATTATTATTATTATTATTATTATTATTATTATTATTATTATTATTATTATTATTATTATTATTATTATTATTATTATTATTATTATTATTATTATTATTATTATTATTATTATTATCTACCAGCTCCCGAAGTCGAGGAAGGTAAGTCAACTGTGTTTGTGGTTACAGTTTTATTACGATACAGTTATGTGGCAACACCCATAGGTTCCCTTTTGAATTTTCTGAAGACTTTGTGTGATTGCCCTAAGTTCTCCACCGATATGTCTGAACAATCTTCTCCCTCATCCCACGCCCCCTTGTTGACCCTAACAACACATTAATACGCTTCTATAAACTACTCCGTCTGTCACTCACTCTCTTTTTTCTGTCTATTTGCGTCTCTTCAAAGTTCTACAGCCACCTATTTGTCTGTTACAATAAGTCTCATTTCTCTCTCTCTCTCTCTCTCTCTCTCTCTCTCTCTCTCTCTCTCTCTCTCTCGCTCTCTGTCTGTCTCCCTCTATCTCTCCTTATCTCTCTCTCCCAATCTCTATCTCTTTATATCTCTCCCTCTCTCTTCTTCCTCTCTCCTCTCTCTCTCTCTCTCTCTCTCTCTCTCTTTCTCTGTCTGTCTGTCTGTCTGTCTGTCTGTCTGTCTCTCTCTCTCTCTTTCTCTCTCCCTCTCCCTCTCCTCTCCTTCTCTGTTGCTGAGCTCCTCTTCTATTAGCCAAACCATGTCTACCACTAACCGAATGCAGATACAGAAAAAGACCTCTAACTTGAAGCTAACAATTCTTCTTTCTATGTGTTAGTGTGGTAGTTAGAAACAAAAGAAAATTTTTTTTTTGCCTTATTTAAGAATCCTCGACCTTTAAACAGCTTTTAAAAGAGATAATATGATTAATATCTTTTTTATTGCGAATTGCAAATACACTAACTTGACAAAAACAAAATATTTCGCTCATACTTTGTGAATTTATAATCAATTTGTACAGCTACAATGCCATTTTCTTAGGAATAATTGAAAAAAAGTAGATTCATTGCTTTTCACAATTTTTGGAGAACTTTATCGCTCAGAAGTATTCCTTTATAATTGGAACATGGAAACACATTTCGGCTTTTTTTAAAATTTAAATTATTATTATGATAATGATAAAATTATAGATGACAAATGCAAATTAGTTTTAAATTACACAATTAAAGCTTTCTTAACCCGAGTGGTTAAAATATTTAAAGTCGATGTTAGTTTTGAAAACTAGAATAAAAGGCATAACAGTAAAATGTCCACATCAAACAAAGTATTATCATCTTTATACAACCTTACCCAAACCAGGGTTTTTTAAAAGGAGATATCGTGTGTTTTTACTTGTTCTTTTAAAGTCTCTTCGTAGTTTGATTTTTAAAAACAAATTTGCTACATAACCAACTTCTCTTAACGTTAAATTTATTAGTATTTTTAACTAGCCTTTTGTTGCTTCGTCTTGTTTTCATAAAATAGATGGTAATGCCATTGCCTTGAGGGCAATACCGTAGTTTTGCGGTCCCAGTTGGATATAAACAAATCACGTCACAAACAGCCAGAACAGCCAAAGCAAGTTCAATGTTTTGCACGGAAATGCCTCTACTGAAGAAGTTGCCCTTAAATTTTTGCAATATAATAATTTGATAAGATCAGTGCCTTCATTTTAATATGCAGTGAAACCTGGCCAGTTTATTGTATCCACCATGGCCGCACTGTCAACATAGAACCGGGATCGCAAAATCGCGGTATTACAGCCTTGAGTACATTGTTTGTCTTTGATGATCTTTGAGTGATCACTGATGTTCCATACATCTTGCGTAATTTTTTTACACATTAATTAAATAAAAACGAATTAAAATCTAACAATCTATCTTTTTACGAAACTAACTTCAAGATCCCGATAAGCTGGATTTAGCTTTCCTGATTCACACGTCGAAAGATATAACAGAACCGAAATACCAGCAGTATAAGGACTTCATGAAAGACGTCGTTTCCGAAGCGGATGTCGATTCGGGCGCCGTGCAAGTCGGTGCGGTCATCTACCGGAGAAGAGGCACAGTGGCATTCCCGTTAAACCAATACAAGACTAGGGACTCCTTAAATAACGGTATCGACAGCATGGAACTGATGCGGGCCAAAGACGCCAGTCTGACTGTCGGCATGGATACCGTCAGGGAGGATATATTTACACCCGAACAAGGAGACCGACCAGAAGCTCCCAATGTCGTTATCGTCCTCACCGACTCCGACGCGACAGAAGACGTACCGGAAATCCCCACAGCCGCCGACATGCTTCAGAACGAAGACAAGGCCAGGGTTTTTACGGCAGGTATCGGCGTCGATAAAGGGCAGCTCGGATTAGCGGCCTCTTCTGACGACGACGTGTTCACGCCAAGCTCACTGGATGAACTTTCCGTGGTTAAAGACAAAATCGTGAAGCAAGTCAAACCACGTAAGGCGCTTGCACGAGGACTCAATACGACGCGCTTCCGCAATTTCCGAAACGTATTCTGTGATTCTGGCTTTACACGCACTGTTTTTGCAAAGCACGCTCATGTACATATCTTGCTTTGTTAAATATACACTTGTGCCATACTCCTAGCATTTTGTGGCAATGGGACTGAGTCCTGAAACACAGTATATCGAAGTATGATGTAACGAATAATCCAGCACTATTTTGATCAACAAACCCATTCTCCACCTAGTCCCACTTCGCCCACTAAAGCATCAGATTTTATTTCATTTATATTTGTTGTAATTTTTTTTTAACTACGCATCGATCTATTGAATCCCACTTGATTCCAACCTAAGAATTCGCTGAAAGATTCCTTTTCACTTCGATGTAATGTTCAGAAAACTTAGTTTAATTCTTTAATGGTGCAATGAGAGGTCACTGCATTTGAGTTTCTTACGTATTGAATCAACATAAGGGAGCTTCAAGTTGTGACATGAGGTTTGCCCTGTTGAGACTCCTTTGGGAAAGACAAACTAAGGTAACTAAGAAGTGATTTGGAACCTATCATTGGCGCGCCAAAATGACTTTAATTTACATGAGAACAAGAAAAAAGAAGCAAATTAATTCTCGTAAATTCAATGCGGTCGTGATTCCAGTTAATCAAAGTTAATGTTTAAAAAATATAAAATCATTTGATTTATTTGAATGAAAAGAAGATTTCGAAGCTTTACAAATATTAATTATCTAATAGGAAAATTTTATGTAATATCTTTTTTTTTTACAAATCAGGATCAAAATATTTAAAAATATATCGATACCGAACTATTAAGTTCCTGAACAAATTTATTTAAACATTTTGCATGTGGAATGCCATCTTTATTTCACAAAAGAATTTTTTTTTCTGCATGCTGGCTTAATTTTTTTTATGTCAATGTATTAAAAAATTCTTGCTTTGTTTAAGTCTCCTGTCTGCCTAACTTCACGATAAGTTATATTATATTATATAAATAAACAGATATATAAATTATATATATATATATATATATATATATATACACACACATGTATAAGAATGCTTAGTCCTCACTGTCTTGTATCACTCTAAAGATTTAACATAGTTAATATGTCCCTATATGATACAAGCTGTCTTTTTAAAGAAGAAAGTGTTTGTTAGTTGACACTCTAATACCTGGTCGACAAAAAATAATTTTTTTTTACTATTCTTACGAAACGTTTGACCATAAAGGCACAATTATTTTATCCTCAAAATGCATTAGCAATAACCATCTTCGTCCATATTTGTGCCTATGTTTTGAAAAAATAGACATTTTCATGTTTGCTTTAAGTAACCATATTATACACAGTGCAACTGTACATTACTTGTATTAAAATTAAAATACAATATTTTACCATTAACTTTCATTAAATGATGTAAACTGTACAATTACCATTGTTATAATTAAAATACAATATTTTTACATTAACTTACATTGAAGAATGTTAACTGTACAATCGTACATTAGAAATGTTAAAATTAAAATACAATAGTTTTTTTATTACCTTACATTTAAGAGTGTAAAGTTTACAATCGTACATAAACATTGTTAAAATTGAAAAAACAATATTGCCACATTAACGTATATAAA